>CM072512.1:43978109-44146203 GCA_036898135.1 Oncomelania hupensis
TGTGTAACACTACCGCGGGTAGCACTACCGCGTGTAACACTTCCGCGTGTGTCTTGTATCACGAAAAAAAAAAAATTGAGTTTGTGAACACGCGCTCAAATCTGTTTAGTGTTCAGGCACGAGAAGCATTGAGTTAGCGTTCAGGCATTTCAAAACTTTGAAGTGTGTATCATTTGCAGTCCAAACCTTGGCCATGGAGATAATACAATCTCGTTACTCTAATGACAAAATTCTCTACAACTGCTATATTTACCGTCGAGACCGAAAATTATATGCATTTTGTATGTGCGTGCGTGCACGCTTGCATGCGCGTGTGTCCATCTGTCTGTCTGTATGTCTGTCGCATGGCAATTATTATTTTAGAAGAATAGAAAGAAGATGAAAAAGGAAGAAGAAGAAGAAGAAGAAGAAGAAGAAGAAGAAGAAGAAGAACAACAACAACAACAACAACAACAACAACAACAACAACAACAACTCTCTCTCTCCTTCTCTCTCTCTCTCTCTCTCTCTCTCTCTCTCTCTCTCTCTCTCTCTCTCTCTCTCTCTCTCTCTCTCTTTCTCTCTCTCTCGTTAGTGGAACACACGCGGTAGTGCTACTCGCGGTAGTGTTTCACACGCCATAGTGTTACACACGCGGAAGTGTTACACGCGGTACTGTTACTCGCGGTAGTGTTACACACGCGGTAGTGTTACACACGCGGTAGTGTTACACACGCGGTAGTGTTACACGCGGTTGTGACGCTCGCGTTAGTGGCGCACAACCGGAAAATTAACGTCAGGTTTTGTTCCATACAGTTTTTATACTACCTGTTTATCTCTAAGCTGAGTTACCACATCTTTGTCGTCAACATTTCTGATATTACGCGGGCGCATGCCATCGCACACACTTTAAAGATCCTGATGCTCATGTCCTAAACGGGTGAGTGCCGGCTGTACAAATAAAGTAAAGCACTAGCTTTGTCCCTTCTTCCCTATACCCGGTCGTCCAGGATTGTCTTCAAGAGGCATCTAAAGGCACACCTGTTTGAACAAAGGTTGCTACCTTCCTCTATGGGGGCCTACTAGCGCCAAAACCTGAGAATTACAATTATCATATTACAATTATCATTGAAAATTACAAATATGTTCGTGTGATCATGTTTAATTTTCAGTTTTGGCTCTATCAATCCGCCTGGAAATGCGCCAAAACTGAAAATTGTAATTATCACATAATAATTAAAAATTTCACTTGATAATTATAATTTTCACGTGATCATGCTTAATTCTGGTAAGGCGGCTTACTAGCGTCAAAACCTGCAAAACTTACATGTATCTATATATATAAATTGCTTAGCCGGAAGTCCTTCTTCGCCTCTACTATAAAGTTTGTCCGGTTTGGACGCTGATCTGGGCAGGTGCTGGGCGCTGCTGATCGGCCTGCTGTGTGCTCAAAACCAGCGAAATCGTTATAGCCGACATTTCCTTACCGAACGTTTAACCGTTTCTGAGATAAATAAATAAACAATATGTCCACAAACTGTAATAGCCTCATTCCGCGCGCTTCCATTAAAAATCAAATTGAGGTTTCAGCATGTTTTCCCATACAGAACAAAAAATTGATGTTCTTTCTAGGAAGCGTTGCTAGCTTACTTAGTAAAACCATTCGCCTACCGTGCAGGGCGACGCAAGTTCAAATCTCACCCGGCCCATATTTTTTTTTTTGGTACACTAAAATATGGATATTTTTCTTTTTAATTTAGGCTTTTTACCTTTAATTTCTTCTTCTTCTTCTTCTTCTTCTTCTTCTTCTTCTTCTTCTTCTTCTTCTTCTTCTTCTTCTTCTTTATAAACGAATAATAATAAATTATTATTATTATTATTATTATTATTATTATTATTATTATTATTATTATTATTATTATTATTATTATTACTATTATATCTTATATCAAATTTTCTTTTAAAACCTTGGTGTTTTTTATGATTTCTATTTGTATTATTCTATATTAAATATTATTATTATTATTATTATTATTATTATTATTATTATTATTATTATTATTATTATTATTATTATTATTATTTATAAACTAATAATAATAATTATTATTATAATAACAATTATAATATCTTATATCAAATTTTATTTTAAAACCTTGGTGTTTTTTCTGATTTTTATTTGTATTATTCTATATTCTATATTCAATATTATTATTATTATTATTATTATTATTATTATTATTATTATTATTATTATTATTATTATTATTATTACTACTACCAAGGATCGGGATGGGGTGGTACGTGTAGGTAAAAGGGGGCTACGGGTAGGTTATAATCATATACGTCTCCTCTCTGAAAATCCTTAACGGGAAGAGAGGGGACTTTAAACTGATTTAAATAAAAAAGGTTTAAAGGGGCATGGGTAGGCATAACGGGGATACGGGTGTATATAAGGGGGTATAGTCATGGTCGATTCCTTTCATCCATACCTGCGAAACGATCAACGGGGAAGTATCAAGGAGGGTGCAGGTAGTAACCAAGGGGCTATGGAAGGTATCGAGGGGGTATGGGGAGGTATCAAGTGGGTTCGGGGAGGTATCAAGGGTGTATGATGAGGCATCAAGGGGGGGGGGGGAGATATCAGAGGGGGGGGGTATGGTGAGGTATCAAGGGGGATATGGGGAGGTATCATCGTCCAAATGAAACTCGCAGACAAAAGTTCTCTCTGTCTACATTTTAAACAGCATCATGTGTACCCTGGCTTGCCAGGGTACAAAAACCACTAGTCAGTGATAATTGTAATTAACACGTGTTCTGTGTAATTCACAGAGATACCGGTAATTCACAGTGTTAATTACTAATTTTCAGTTTTGGCCACGCTTTACTAGGGCCAAAACCCCAGGCGTGCAGGGAACAGTGCCGCTGCCGCGCATGCGCATCACGCATCGGGCCGCGCATGCTCATCTTATAATTTTCAGTGATAATTGTAATTATCGCTTGATAATTGTAATTATCTATTGATAATTGTAATTAGCTCATGATATTAGTAATTATCAGGTTTTGGCGCTAGGAAAGCATGGCACATACTGATAATTATTAATTAACACTGCGGATTACCGGTATCTCTGTAAATTACACAGAACACGTGATAATTTCAATTATCTCGTGATAATGGTAACTCTCGGTTTTGGCGCTAGTAGGCCGTCATATTCCTCCCTCCCCACCTTCCCCCACCCCCACCTCGCCTCCTTTGCTCTGCACCAACCCTGCCCCCCACCCCACTCCCTTACCACCCTTCCCTTTTGCCCCACCACTACCCCAACCCCGTTATCCCTTTTTCCTGTGCGCCCTTGAAAAACTACGTATCTGGTACATTTCCAAACAGGGTGGCGGAGACTGGCGCGAGTACTTCCATTAGCCTGTAAACCTGTTTATCTGTCAGCAACATCTTAGCCCAACTGAAAGAGTTTTCTACGAAGGCCAGGTTTTATCTCCTTTTGATCAAGCAGTTGTACCTTTTTCCCACTAGGGTTGTTTCGGCAGATCTTTTATGCGGATTGGGGGTTGTCCGGTCCTGATTTGGCTCGGAAGAGTCCGCTGGACATAAAGCAACAATCAATCAATCACATCACATTCCTTTTCAAGGTACCCGTTTTATTCCTCGAGTAAGCTTACTGCTCACTATTGTCGGCGACTCCCAGCTACGGTATGTGGTCCATGTCCCTTACTTCGCCACAACAAACGACAGAAAAGATTGTTTTTCATTGCTAGAATCACCATCCCACAATCGCTCAATAATTTATCCCTCCCCTTCCCGTCGTCCCTACCCCCTTCAATACATTTTTTTATAGTGTTTTATGATAGATAGCAGGAAAGGAAAATCAAGATTTCCCTGTAGCCTTTGGATCATGGGAGAGAAGAAATGCGCTATAAGGAATGCCCTTTTTCTTTTACAGCCAGTATTGTGAGAGCGGTGATAGCTACTAATAATTTAAAAATAATTATAACACAAAACTAACCTAAATAATACATATTTGAGGAAGAGGAAAGAGTCATTTTGCGGGGTTTGGAAACCGTTTAGTGTCAACCGCAGGAATGGCAAAGAAAGTCAAGTGGCGTGCAAACAAGCCTCGCTGATCCCTTAGAGATTGAAGGCCTTAGGGCGATGTTAGCACAATGTAGGCCATATGGTAACATGTTGCATTTCTTGCAGTTTAATGCAGCTTTGCTTTCCTACGGCAGGCAAGAGTAACCAGATGGTGGGAGAGAGAGAGAGAGAGAGAGAGAGAGAGAGAGAGAGAGAGTGAGCTGGGAGATGGATAAGTGGGAGGTGGAGAAGGTGTACGATGCAGATGGCGTTCTGTGCGTACGTGGGTGCTTTATTACTTTATTTAACACTAAAACGCAAAAAGGTGAAAACAGTTTTCAAAGCCCTAACACAATAAATCTAGTACTAACAGTTTCAAGATGGAAAATGCATTAAGCCCAGACGATGTGGGAGAGGCGAGAAAGACAACAATTTTTTAACAATCTATTTTCCATTGCCACATTTACTTCTGTTTCCTCAGTCTCTCAGACACCTTATCGCATATAAGCCTGCTAGCACACCAGACGGGAATATCAGAGGCTCGTGAGATACACACGTCCTGCATCAGATCGTATGTCTCAGCAGACTCCCGATACCCAGCGTGCAAGCACAAAAGACGGAGTATCAGGGACTGTTGAGCTTGATTGATTGATTTATTGTTGCTTTAGGTCCAGCGGACTCCTCCGAACCAAATCAGGACCGGACAACCCCCGATCCGCATAAAAGATCTGCTGAAACAACCCTAGTGGGAAAATTGAACGCCCTCCACCGGCCAGTCACTTTACAATAAAGACCTCCCACGCGGGGGACGACTGAGGGTTTACCTCAACTACGCGAACCCCCGGTTACAAAAACCAAATAGAATACAACCATCATTACAAATCATCAACGAAACATATACATATAAAATGCCTATATTGCTAAATACTAACATCATAGGAAGCCCTAGTGACCACCCAGCAGAAAGCGTCCAACACTCCCAAGCTGATCCAACAGACCTCATACACAAACAAGGAGTCTTGTCCAGGAAGAGTTTTTCAAGAAAAAAGGTAGGTCATTGATCTAGCAAAGAAGAAGATAGTATAGCAGAGTGATGGGACAGAGCAGGAATGGGAAAGAGTATATGAGGAAGATAGCAACAGTGGGAATTTAAAGCACTAAATTTCCATAAAGTGGGGATACTATTTATACTGAAACCCCCGGCACTCCAACGGGGGTACTGTTGCGACTGTTGAGCAATAGCCAAACATAACCCCGTTTGAGAGCTGAAGTTTTCTGAATAAATAGTATCACCACTTTGTAGAAATTTAGTGCTTTAAATTACCACTGTTTCTGCCATTCTCATTTGTTCTTTCTTGTTCCTTATCTTTTCTATCAATCAACTATCTTCTATCTTTTTCGCTAGACCCGTCACCTAACTTTTTTTCTTGAAAACTCTCCCAAAACTCCTTGTCTGTGTACGGGGTCTGTTGGGTCAGCTTGGGGATATTAGACGCTTTCTGCCAAATAGTCACTAGGGCTTTCTATGGTATTATAATTTAGCAATGTAGGCATTTTATATGTATATGTTTTGTTAATATTTTATAATGATGTTTATATTCTATTTTGTTTTTGTAAACGGGGGTTCGATAAATTAGAGTAAAACCTCAGCGTCCCTTGCGTGGGATGCCTTTATTGTAAAGTGACCGGCTGGCGGAGTGCTTTCAGTGTTACTTTTAGTGTTGTTTCAGCAGATCTTTTATGCGGATCGGGGGGTGAGTCCTCTTTCAACCAAGTTGTGGTCCTGATTCGGTTCTTTGCAGTCGTCTGGACCCTATAAACAATGACTAAATAAATAAATAACTATAACTACTAGCGAAACACGTTCATCAGGTCGTATATCTCTGCAGTCCCCAGAAGCGCATCCTTCTATGTATTCTCGTGAATTCTTGTGAGTCTTGAGTCATCAGACGGGAGTATCAGTGACACACACGTAGTGTTGTACATATTAGCAGTCTCCCGATACTCAGCGTGCCAATCACACCTGTGCAGAGAGTGTAAAAGGTGGTGAACACGTGCGCAGCGTCACTAGGTGTGTGGCACGCTTAAACGCTGGCACCTGCCTGAGGGCGACCTTCTGGCTACAAACACATTTACATCGCTTCCTGGCCATCTCCCAATAGACTTTCCTTTGCATTGTCGTGTGAATGAAAAATGCTTGCTTCCTATTTCATTTCATATTTATTTTAGTTCATCGTTCTTATATCGCTTTGCTAGCGCAAGAAATGCTCAAGTCGCTGTCCTTGGGGAAAAATAACAGACTTTTGTTGAATGCACCTTGAATAACACGGCCCTCTGTAAAATGTAGGTGCTAAATAAATCCACGTCTTCTTTTTTTTCTTCTTCTTTCTTTCTTTCTTTCTTTCTTTCTTTCTTTCTTTCTTTCTTTCTTTCTTTCTTTCTTCTTCTTCTTCTTCTTCTTCTTCTTCTTCTTCTTCTTCTTCTTCTTCTTCTTCTTCTTCTTCTTCTTCTTCTCCTTCTTCTTTTTCTTCTTCCCCTCCTCCGATCCTTCTTCTCCTCCTCCTCCTTCTTCTTTTTCTTCTCCTCCTCCTTCTCGTACTTCTTCTTCTCCTCCTCCTACTTCTTCTCCTCCTCCTACTTCTTCTCCTCCTCCTTCTCCTTCTCTTTCCTTTTCTTCTTCTCCTCCTCCTCTGCCTTCTTTTTCTTCTTTAAACTTATTTCTATTTCTACTCTTTGTTTGCCATTCAGATAAAAACCCAGACAGTGTAATCGCTGCCGTAATCACATTTGGCACAATAGCGAAAGATGCTTTCTGGAAGAGATATGGAAGTGACACGGAAGGAATTCGTGAAGCAGAGGAGATTGCTGTTACATTAACTTTAAACTACTCATTTTCTCTTCATGCTCCGTTCCGAAACTCCTTCCGTTTCCTATTATTGCTCTTATTGTTCAGATGGCATAATCTTCAAGTCCCACACGTTGCGGACGGCGTGTGCGTCAGTTCACACCACGAAGAAGACAGACAGCCTCCTTCCTAATCTACGCAGGCATGGTGATATAGCACAAGAAGTGTGCCACCATTCACAGCCAGCGATTGGGGCGCAGCTGGGCAAAGCGAGACAGGACAGCGGACCTAGAACTAGTCATCCAAGGTGACCGCATTCCTAACTCGGGAAATGACAAGCCCTATCCTTACCTCGACTTTAACATCGACCTCTGCGGGGATGAGGCCAAGAAGCAGCTGGCAGGCCTTGTGTAAGAGTTTCACACCACGCTGGGCAAGCTGACCATCACTTCACTTCCAGTCAGTGCCAAAGCTCGACACTATTAACATCATGGCGTCATCAAAATTACATCTTTTCTATTGCAACATTCATTTTACAGAAAAGGTCCTCAAAGAACTGGAAGACCAGATTGTCAGCTCGTGCGGGAACAGATTAAACTAAACTGCTCATCTACGCGCGCTCAAGTCTACACACCGAGAGGGAAGGGAGCTTAGGGAATCACATAGCATCCTGTATTATTATTATTATTATTATTATTATTATTATTATTATTATTTATCATCAAACCCAGAACTGTCTACCACGCCAAACATGTGTCCTTCCGACTGTCCGTGCTGAACAGCGACGATCCTCACGTAAGAGCCGTGGCACGTCACACTTTTGCCCTACACAGGTCAAAGCGCAAAGTACCAACAGCCGTACCTGGCGACTACAATTTTGGTGGTTAAGCCATCAGTGACAACCAGCGACTGCAGAAGACGAAAAAGGTGTACTGGCCTAGATCGACGTTCGTGGAGCTGAGCGAGCTGTGCATTCAGCTGGAGCACGACGAGGCCAGTGACTTATACGCATCTCTCTTAATCCCAGCGTCAGGGGACGCCATACAGCTGCGCTTGACTGACCCACGGCTGGTATATAGTGCCGTCAAGAGTATGGAGATGATTGAGGGGCCGGGTAGCTCAGTTGGTAGAGCGTCTTACTAGTAACCGAAAGGTACCTGGTTCGAATCCCGGATTGGCCAATGTGTGACCATATTATTTTCCCCTTACCATCAACTGGTTCGCTGGTGTCAGAATAATGTTACCAGTAGTCGCCTATACGCTTCGGTGTCGTGTGACTATAATCTACAGTTACACATTTTTGGAGATGATGGAAAAGGACCTTGACCATTGGCGTGGAGGCTTTCAGCGATAGGCCGTGCCGTCCGCCAACATGACTGTTTCCCTCGAACATTTGGCCAACAAAAACGTCAATGATAACTTGGTTAGGTTTGTTTATAAGGGGAGGCTACAACTGCAAGAAACCATTAGTGTAATCCACACTTACTACCCTAACAACCCGGACAGGTGCCCGCTCTTTAATTTTCATACTCACACGCAATGAACGGATGTAAAGAACTGAAGGCACGATAGGGTGGTTGACTTGGTGTTTTAGGAGGTGGAGAAAGCTATGGTCACCGATTACTGTAGCGTGTTCTGTGACAATCGAGTGAAGTTTCAGGACTGCAGTAATGATGGTCTAGCCAGCAACAAACCTGACATTTGTATGTATGTATGTATTTCATGTAAAGCGCTATGCGCTTGTCTATAAAAAGACAAGTAATAGCGCTATATAAATGTCCATTATTATTATATTATTGTAGATCATGCGAATAGCCAATCATTTATTACGGAAGTGGCCACATCGTATGATTGTTTTATAAACATTTCCTATAACCAGACATTTCAGAAGTACATGCCTTTGTGTAATGCTCTAAACGATGCAGGATGCCGAACACAAAAATCCTAGTTTTGGTGATTGGCTCTTTGGGGCTAGTGCACATGAAGCTTGTGTCTGGACTGCGGGTAGCGTGCTGAGTTCATTACAACATCGTTAAGTTAACGGTTTGGGTTGTAATAAAGTTATCGAAATGTGTGCGCGAACACATTCATGTATGTGTGTTTGTGTGTGCGGTAAGTGGATATATTAATGTGTGTATTTGTGTGTATGGGCGTGTGAAGGAAAGAGAGAGAGAGAGCGCGCGCGCGCGCGCGCGCGTGTGTGTGTGTGTGTGTGTGTGTGTAAGCCTATGCGTTTTGTGTGTTATTGTGTATTTTTGCGTGGGCACGTACCCATGCTAGAATGCGTGTGTGTGTGTGTGTGTGTGTGTGTGTGTGTGTGTGTGTGTGTGTGTGTGGGTGTGTGTGTGTGTGTGGGTGTGTGTGCTCGCGTGTGACTAACTTTCACACTAACAATTTTTTTTATAATTTCACTTCATCGTGACCTCCTTGCTCGACTACATACTACCTAATAAATCAAAACATGCCTAGACTGTGATGTAACTGTTAAACAATCTGGCAACCGTTTCTGTCGAGATTGCCGGGTCACTAACGCTCAGTAACTCAGAACGGAGATCAACGAACTCACGATTTGGCTTCCGAAAACTTTTTGTTTTTAATACCTAGATGGGATGTTTCCTATTATTTCTTACGATGATTAACGTGTTTTATCTCATAATGTTGTAGGCTACCGTATTGTTCAAATATTTATCTTTGTTAGAATTGATGTTTGTATTATTTCTTACGATGTTTAACTGTTTTGTATCATAATGTTTTACCACATTGTTTAAATATTTATCATTGCGAGCGCTTGTGTGTGTGTGTTTGCGTGGGCATGTAAAAACGACGTTCTGATGACACACACGTGAAACTCCACATGGTTTCTTCTGACTTTTTTGGATGGCCGTACTATTTTGACGTCAAAATAGTGCTTTGTTGAGTTAGAGCTGTTTTAGGATTAGGGTTAGGTTAAGGGAAAGGGTTGGGGTTAGGGATAGCTTCAAAAATTGGAAAATGTCAAAATAATGTCAAAGAAATAAAAAGTGTGTCAAAATAATCCCTGTTTTTTTCACAACAGTCATCAGAATGTCGTTTCTACAAAAATGTGTGTGTGTGTGTGTGTGTGTGTGTGTGTGTGAGTGTGGGTGTGTGTGTATGGGTGTGTGTGTGTGTGTGGGTGTGAGTGGGTGTGTGTGTGTGTGTGTGAGTGTGTGTGTGTATGAGTTAGAGGGTGGAACCGGTACGCTTTCTCAAACCGGTTTTTAACCGGTTTTTCCAATAGAAAACCGCGGTTTAAAACCGGTTAACCGGCTAGAAGTTACAACTGGTTACCCCGTGTAAAGGCGCATAGTAAGCAAGGGAAATAACCTCTGTATTGATTTTTTTTTTTTTGAATTTATGTCGCTAGCTACTTAACTCAGAGGCCCGGGTCTGTGCATAAACCGCACCGTACGTACTACTTTTTGAGTGCTTCACTGATTGTCATTTGTTTTGTGTCGCCTTTACTTGTACTGGCACCTCCTTCAGTCACAATGCGCACGTCAGCGTCAGCGCTGCTGGTACACGGACTAGATCTAGCATGTAGGACTTGTTGGTTAGATCTATTGGGTGCAGGGCCCGCAGGCTTGGCTGGCTTCAGCAGCAGCAAAGGGTGGTGTCGGCGAATGTGTGCATTCAGATTTGAAGTGCCACCGCCAAGTTTAATACTTGCCTTACACTCTTTACAGTAACCGGTATTATGGTCAACCTTTCCTGCTTCTGTCTCTCGCAGGAGAAAGAATCTCCAAATGTCAGCTTTCCCACGCGTGTTCGCTACGAATTTCTCTGTTTCTGCCATTTTGCTAGTGCTTTACGGGACGAGTGATGTCCCTTAGAAAAACCGCGGTTTTCCGGTTTTTTAAGGCCAAACCGGTTTACCGAACCGTGAGAAAGTCGAACCGATTTTAACCGGAAAACCGGTAAAACCGAACACCCCTAGTATGAGTGCGTGCGAACGCTTAGAGCAAGTTTTAAGTTTGGTTTTGTGCTAGAACAAATAAATTACCATTATTATTATTATTATTATTATTATTATTATTATTATTATTATTATTATTATTATTATTATTATTATTATTATTATTATTATTATCGGAGTTGTTCCAGTCTGTGTTTAATGAAAAGGAAGAGGGTGAACAGCGTAATAAGAGCAGAAAAAGAAGCAGGAAGGGGAGGAGGAGAGGAGGAATACAAGAAGAAGGAGGAGAAGAAGAAGGAAGAGAAGTGGGAGGAGGAGGGTGAGGAAGAGGAGAAGGTGGAGGGGAGGGAAGAAAAGGGGAGGAAGAGAAGGAGAAAAAGGAAGAGGATGGGGAAGAGAAAAAGGAGCAGGTTAAGAGAAGAGTAGAAGAAAGAGAAGGGGGAAGGAAGAGAAGAAAAATGAAGGTGGGGGTGGGGGAGGGAGGAGGTGAAGAAGGAAGAAGAGGGGAAGAAAGTGTGTTGGATCATGGGAGCAGGATTCGAATGAGTGACATTGTATTACATCTGCAGACAACACAGAACTAATTATCAGCTGAATATCCATCCACACAAAACAGCAATTAAGATGGCAAGCCATTCAAATGTATTTCCAAATATTCACACACACACATATTTGCAATACATCACAACTGGGTTTACTTAAGAATGTAGGAATCGGAAAGTGATTTTTTGAAGGAAAAGGGTTGGGGCAAGGGTTAGGGATAGATCTACAACAAACCCTCACCCGAACCCTTGTCTAAAACGTTGACCTAGTTCGTCTCTTATAGGCGACGAAATAGGTCGAAGTTTCTTTAAAATTTCTCCGAAAATTGGCTGTATTTTCTCCGTCCCGGATAGAGCACTCCTGTGTACTTAAAACACTCTTATGCCCTACAACTGCACTCCCATGCACTAAAAGAGCACTCCCGCGCACTTAGAAAACAGTGGGGTCCTGGAAAAAAGTGGGTTCCAAGCAAATAAACCCATTTGTTACTAGAAAAGACAAGGTCTGAAACCCATTTGTGCGTTTTTTCACGTACACCAACACACACACACACACACCCACACACCCACACACACACACACACAGCCGAAAAGTATGCATTGTCAAAAGTGTTAATTTTCTTGGCAGTGTTTTAACGCGGCTTTACCCTAACTAAACCAAATGGAATTAGTGGCCACCATCTTAAGCCTCTGCAAACCAAACAATATAGGATCAGCCATTGTTTAGATACAGCGCAAAGCGTGTTTTTAAAATGGTGAAGCGCAATGACTTTGACATTTGAGAAAGTACAAATATGAATGATGTAACATGCTTAGCAGCAGTTAACGTATTTGTAAAGTTAAAATGGTGAATTTCGGTTCAGTGATTCTTAATATAATCCAAAAAAAGTGTGTTTTAAACGAAACAAACTTGAAATTCGACCACTGACAACCGGGCTGATACTGAAGAATGATGGTCAAAATCGGTCAAGCCGTTTTTGAGATATTGAGCAAAACGTCTTTAGCAACAAAATGTGTCCAGTGACCTTGACCTTTGCGGCAGAGGAAATATGATGGCACGGGAGGCAGGCCAATAACCTAGGTAATGTTTCTGTGAAGTCTGGTCAAAATCCGTTCAGTGGTTCTTGAGATAGGGCTTCCAACGGACCAGCAGACCGATAGGCCGACAATTGGGTCGTTCTGACTCTCCCGTCTATTTCTAAGTAAGAAGAAGAAGAAGAAGAATACGAAGAAGAAGAAGACGAAGACGAAGAAGTAGAAGAAGTAGAAGAAGAAGAAGAAGAAGAAGAAGAAGAAGAAGAAGTAGTAGTAGTAGTAGTAGTAGTAGTTACTAGTAGTAGTAGTAGTAGTAGTAGTAGTAGTTACTAGTAGTAGTAGTAGTAGTAGTAGTAGTAGAAAAAGAAGAAGTAGAAGAAGAAGAAGCAGAAGAAGAAGAAGAAGAAGAAGAAGAAGAAGAAGAAGAAGAAGAAGAAGAAGAAGAAGAAGAAGAAAAAGAAGAGGGGAAGAAAACAGAAATGCAAGGACCAAAACAAAACAAAAAAAACAAAAAAAAAAAAAAAAGAAGGAAGGAGGTGGAAGAGGCGGTGATGGAGAGGAAGAAGATATTTTGACAAGTGTTATTGCAAGAACGAGAACCTCCCAAACCGGCATAAACAAACTGAACAAGATAAGTTAGAATTGTGTAAATACACCAAAATTGTACGACGCAGCTTTGGGCAAACAACCCTATGCTCATTGCACAAGCACTAATCCTCTCATCTGTGCACGCAAAATGAACACAATAACATTCCGTGGATAACACGCAGATTTGTGAGAAAAACAGAAGAAAAATATGTCTACAATGTGGACAGAAAAGGATTAAAAACTACGAATATATTGCGTGTCCTATCCTATCCTATCCTGTCCCATAACCCGAAGGTCGTAGGGGCACCACAGATGATCGTTTAACCAGCATACTCCATCTTTCTCTGTCCTCAGCAGCCCTCATGGCTTCGCTCAGTGTATATTGCGTGTACATAATATAAAAAATTGCGCAGTAACTTAAAGGGACCCATTTTGACCATGCATCCTCGACAAATCCTTTTAACATTCACAGTGAGTATTGCCTTAATGTAAAAAAAACGGAAACAAAAAACAAAAAAACAAAAAAACTCTTTCGAACGTGTAGTTATTTTTTTAAATGAAGAAATTCCGTAGTTTTTTGTGCGTATTAATAGCAACAGCTAGCCTACATTCTGGAGCTAAAAATAGCTGCTACCAAAGCCGATAAGAGACAGAACCAATTAAAAATACTTGCTCGATAAGGTTTTTGGTTTTAGGTTGATAAAATAGACCCTGTTCTACCCCGGACACTAAAGACACACTCTTCAGCTTCGTTGTTCACACAGAAATAGGGTCAACGTTACGCGGCTATTGTATTCCAGGTACCGTTAATCAGGGGAAATCACTCTCTGTCAGAACCGAAATGGAAAATTCAAACTTAAGCTGTTGGTTTGTGCAACGAGAGCCCACTTTATCTTTGTGTAATGTGATTACAATGCGAATTTTAGGGTGAACCCTTTCGCCAAAAGTAAACAAAGCCTTGTTTGTTTGTTTGTTTGTTTTATAAATTTAAAGTCCCCGACACATAAGCATATAGGAGACTGTTACAAAGCCTTGTTTGTTTGTTTGTTTGTAGATTATAGTCACACGACACTTTCGCATATAGGTGATTACTGGACCGATTTATACTGACACCAGCGGGCCAGTTGTTGGTAAAGGGGAAAATAATATGATCGAACGTTGACCAATCCGGGATTCGAACCAGCGACCTTTCGGTTACTAGCAAGACGCTCTTACCAACTGAGCTACCCGGCCCCTGTTGTTTGTAGATTATAGTCACACGACACTTTCGCATATAGGTGACTACTGGACCGATTTATACTGACACCAGCGGGCCAGTTGTTGGTAAAGGGGAAAATAATATGATCACACGTTGACCAATCCGGGATTCGAACCAGCGACCTTTCGGTTACTAGCAAGACGCTCTTACCAACTGAGCTACCCGGCCCCTCTTAACCGGCCCCTCGAAGTTGGGCCTTTTAAATACCTTGGGAGAAAGGAGAGTGGGCTGGTACGCCAACATAAAGTCACAAATGTCTTGAGCCGGCGAGCGCGATCAAGATTCCGAAATGCTAATGGCACCCTTACATTGAATTTTTACGTGCGCAATCTCATGTGAGTGAGCGTATTGCATGTGTGTGAGTATGTACGTGTGTGCGTGCGTGTGCGTGTATGTTTGAGTGTGTGCACGCATGCGCGCGTCCGTGTGACTCATTCGTACAAGGATCTCAACTAAAACTCTAGCGCAACGCTAATGTTAAGCATTTCTGGGATCTAATTTCATCCAGACATACACACATCAAGGAGAAGTTGTGTGTACGACCTCGTATACTCTGAACGCAGCAGACATTCAAAACACCTTTTCACACCTCTACTCCCCCCCCCCCCCCACTCCCTTTCTCCTCGCACACAAATGCCGCATGATAACGGGATTGGAGGATAGACACCGTGTTTTATCAGGGCGTTACTGTTTTCTCGCCAAGTCTCGCCAGATCCCGCCGAGATCGCTGTTCAATAAATCAAGGGCTTCATTCCGAGAAAGTTGTTTAATGCCTACCATTAACCTAGTCTTCAACATCTGGTATTTGGGGCCAAGTTAAACAAAACAAAAAATGTTATGTCTCTTTATAAGCATAACGAAAAAAAAAAAAGCGGTTTAAAAATTTCAAAAATAAACTCGAATAGGTTTATGATCTTAATATCAGCTGCGTTACAGCAAAATGTTCGAAACGTTTGTCTGCTATTTTTTTTTTACCCACAAAAGCTATTTGAAAACAAGAATTAAGCGCTCAAAATAACCTTTTAAAAATAAAGTCTAAATAACACTTTTAAAAAAAAAAAAAAGGTGGATTTCAATAAATGTATTGTAAAATAGGCTATATTGGAGCAATTTTGCAACAAAAACATATCTAAAACACATGAATTAAACCCAGAATCACAATTTACCGTTTTCTATCATTTGCAGGAAGCTATCTTAAGAAAATCACAAAATAGAACAACTACAAATACCATTTTTGTTAATTATCTGAAATTTAGCAAAACTGCTTTGGCAAAGCTTGAATACTACTTAAAAAAATATATATATTTATAAAAAAACAAAACACCAAAAAACACACAAATTAATATTAGACTCAATCTGAACTAAATTTATAAATAGTTCACATTCCTAATATAAAAGCGAAAATAAATGTTAATTCCTCAACCCAGTTTTATGGTTTCCCCCCACCCCACTCCTTTCGACCCGTTTACTGCACAGAGCTATCTATAAACAGAAGACAAATGTAAGGCCGACGTGGTTCCTTTTTATAATGTATTTTACTACTTCATTTTTGTTTTTGTTGTCGAAAACGATATGCCCGCAAAAACCCACGCCTAGCAATTTTCTGCTTCATCGCTTTTGTCTTATCACTAACTCTGCATTTAAAATCGGTTATTTATCTGCGGTTAACGTTAATGTACAAAAAAAAAATACAACAACAACAGTCAGACAGCATGAGATTTGCCTAATGATGGAAGACTGAGAAATGTTCCTGAACCAGTTTTATCGCATTGGGCGTGTCTTTCGCGGAGAATTGCGCTGTCAAAGTCATCATGATCATGATTATGATCATGATCATGATCATGATCATGATCATCATGATCATCATCATCATCATCATCATCATCATCATCATCATCATCATCATCATCATCATCATCATCATCATCATCATCATCATCATCATTCTACTGCTACGGCACTGAAAGTTCACTGACGGTTCTTAAGTGTAACGGGGTGTTTTAATTTTGTCTTCGCAGAGGCACTGCTTAACAGAGAACAGATCTTTGTTCTTATCGTGTCACCTTGAGCCTGCTCGACCGGCGGCTCCTGCTCCTCTGGTTAAAACCCCGGAAGGATACGAGACCTTCTTCTAGGCGCTAGCTGTATTTTTAGGTAGTTTGTCCCACTTCATTATGGGACTTTAATTATTGTAAAATTATATAGCGTAATACTTTTATATTTTGGCTGATACATTTTATTGTACATAAGCCTACTATTTATATAATGCGAGGTCGCTTTTTGAAGTCTCTGCCATATGGCCACGCGCGAAAGGTTTTTATTTTTTCTCTTCTTTTGGTATTTTAAAATCTTCTCACCCGGGCATAATGATGGTATAATTAGACCTGGTCTGATTTTATACCTGTTAAATGTTGTTGTTTTTTTTTTTTAAATAAACTAATACAATTAGGACGTACAGCTTCGCTAGCTCTTCGTTCGTTCGCTTTGTTGTAAAATAAACTAAAAATATTGTATTTTTGGGAAACATATATTATATCTGCTGTGGACAAAACAATTACATGAGGAAGAAGAAGAAGAAGAAGAAGAAGAAGAAGACGGAGAGCAAGAAGAAGAAGAAGAAGAAGAAGAAGAAGAAGAAGAAGAAGAAGAAGAAGAAGAAGAAGAAGAACAACAACAACAACAACAACAACAACAACAACAACAACAACAACAACAACAACAACAACAACAACAACAACAACACAAAGCCTAAGCAGACCAGACGGACGGGTGTGGGGTATAGGTGGGGTTGAGGGGGGAATTAGTTCCCTTGACTCTTTTTTTCCCCTTGACGACGGGTTGGGGAACACACTTTGAAAAGGGGTGAGAACTTTTATAACTTATCGCAAGTGCGAAAAGGTCACGTCTGCTTCATATATATTACAAAAAGCACCTGTCAACATACTTCATAAAACGCAGGCGGGAGACTTCTTGAGAAAAACATGCTCGTTAATAACCGCGATCGACAACATGTCGACAAGTTGTTCAAATACGCAATAAGGAAAAACATCAAAACATCTACACGTACGTCAAACTGCTAAACGACGGTATAACGAGAACATGATGACTTTTGAGTGGAACACCGGCTTACTGGAGAAAACCACGGAGATGAAGAATGTTTAGAACTAAGTCTGTGTTGAGGGGTTCCAGAACCTGCTGGCAAAATGGTTGACCTACACCCGGGACATAAAACCTAAAACCTTTTACACTCAGTGTGGATCCAAAGCAGCTTTTCCATACAGGGAGTATTTGAGGCTGCTGAGACAGGCGCCTGAAAGTTACAAACCTCTATGCATAATAGATCTTTTGGTACTCCGTATGAATCTGTTTCCCCCTTGTAATGTTGGGTGTTTTCGCACAACGACCAGAGGGGGTACTCCCCATCACAAACTGTCAGATGCACACTTCTTCTGCCAGTCTTGTTTCTTGTATCATTCTTCTCACTCATTTAGGGGGTGTCTACCCCTCACACCTCCTGTTCATTCCCCTTTGGGAAGATTCTTATAACCAGAATCAATACCAAAGGAATGTTTTTAGCATAATTATAAATATACGAGCTTCGTAATTACATCGTTTGTCTAAATGTTTTTAAATAACACTTTTATTTCAGGAGTCTCGAAGAGAAAAAAAAAAGGTACATCTTGACGGCTTCATTCGTCGACAATATCGTAATATGGCTGATTTAATCTATGACTCTGGAGGTACCATTATATTTCAGTAGACCGTAAACAGTAAGAAAGGGTACGTCGCAACACCTTATATCGTGGACCGAGAAGATAGATCGCCACTCCTGGGTGGGCCTATTTCCCTTGGAGGCCGCTATTTATATAACAAGTGATGTGTGACATTTCGCAGAGCTGGGATGTGTGTGTGTGTGTGTGTGTGTGTGTGTGTGTGTGTGTGTGTGAGAAAGAGAGAGAAAAAAAAGAGAGAAAGAGAGAGAGAGAGTGCAGTAGCGATGTTCCCAGAGTGTGCTGAAGTATAAACTCTACTGAGTAATAGGTCTTGTAATAGCCGCGGTTTGGTTTGCGTGTGTTCCAGTTATTCCAATTATTCCAGACAGTTTCAGAGGCGGTACCCGAGTGTAAGTACGAAACTCGGTTGTTTGGATAAATCTAAAAATAAAGAGACCTATTAACTCTTTCTTTTTGTTGCACTGATTCTATGGAATCCAGGATCGCACAAACAACTGCTGCCCTGGCGAGGTTGAAGCCAATTTGGAAAGACAGGACCATCAGTCTACATTCCAAGGTAAGGCTGCTGCGCTCCCTTGTCATCTCCATCTTCCTATATGCTTGCGAAGCATGGACCCTCACAGCAGATCTTTAACGAAGAATAAAAAGCATGGAGATGAGGTGCTACAGAAGACTTCTGGGCATTTCTTATACCCAGCACTTCACCAACGACGAAGTCCGACAGACCATCACACAAGCCATTGGACAACACGAAGACCTGCTCACAGTGGTGAAAAAACGGAAACTCCGATGGTATGGCCACGTCATCAGATCATCAGATCTTGCAAAGACAATCCTGCAAGGCACAGTGCAAGGAGGTAGAAGAAGAGGGAGACCGAAAAAGAGGTGAGAGGACAGCATTCGAGAATGGACTGGTTTGACACTGAGCGAAACAATCAGGGTTGCTGAGGACAGGGAAAGATGGAATACGCTGGTTAAACGAGAATCTGTGGTGCCCCTACGACCTCCGAGTTATGGGATAGGATAGGATAGGATAGGATAGGATTCTATGTAGCCTATTCTACAGCCTTTGACCCCCTCCATCCTCTTTATCCACCCCCCCCCAAAAAAAAAATCTAAAATAGTAACTTTTCTTCCTGTAATTATTTATTTAAATTTACAATGGCCAATAATATTATATAAGTCAAAGAAAGAAACGAAAACTTGCTCTCACATTCTCATTCATTCAGAGGAAAGTGAAGAGATGGGAGCGGAGAGGGGGTAAGGGAAGGAGCAAGGATTCTTTACTGTCCAAATAACCATTTAGAATGAGACTGTCTTGTGTCGGGAAGACCAACAATTCCACAAAGAATACTAGTAACAGTTTTGGTAGATCGCGCTTATCCAACAAGCTACTGTGATTTAAAACATTTGTTATTACTCTATAAGTCATGTAACCTACAGGTTGAAATGGCAATGAGGAGGAGAATAATATCTAATTGTTCAGTAAGAATGTGAAGCGCCAATTGTTTTGGAGCGAATTCACTGCCTGCAAAGCAAGTCTTAATTTCTCAGTGTGAGATAATACAGTTTTCTTGTATCTTGTATGTTGTTTCCGTTCTGTTCTGAATTCAAACTAAAGTTCCATTACCCATATGCTCACCTACTTTACAGCACTTCCATATATATATATATATATATATAGGCCTACTACTCTCTAAGATCAGGCCTACGCTTGCAACTATGGAATTTTGGGTTTCTTCGGAGCGTAGATATAACAGACTCGGAAACTCTGTGCGAAGGTTCTGTGTTTGGTGCGTGCGAAAGGCTTTAGTCTATGTGAGCAGTGAATATTTAGCTGGAGCATATTACGCCCAGAACGTTTCAAAACGTATCCCCGACAGATCTCTGACACTCAGTATGGCCTGTCGTGGCGGGTACCAACAACACCGGAAGAAAGATGTGAATGGAGTCTACGTCTTGATGAATGATTTGTTTCTTCTGGGATTTTCAAGGCTAGATGTGATGTGATAGGTGTGTATGTGTGTGTGTGTGTGTGTGTGTGTGTGTGTGTGTGTGTGTGTGTGTGTGTCATGAAAGAGGCAGACAGAGGAGAGAGGGAGGGAGAAAGAGAGAGAAAGAAAAAGAGAGAATACGTATGTAATCTTTTTTGTTGTTTTTGTGTCTGCCTATGTGATTATTTATTTATTATTTTTTACAGGCAATTTAATATAGCGCATATATCCACCATCTCTCTCTCTCTCTCTCTCTCTCTCTCTCTCTCTCTCTCTCTCTCTCTCTCTATCTAGTGTGTGTGTGTGTGTTTTCAAATGTATCGAATGGAACTGACTGAATTAATGAACGAATTAATTAATTAATTCAAATATAGTCAGCGCATACACATTTTTGCACAAGAAGCACGATTACAGCGTTGGTAAATTAAAAAAAAAAGTATAGTTCCAATCATTAAAAAACATTGAACAAGCAAACCCGACCAATAAAAATAAAACGTCAATATATCTATGAAGTAGAGTCTTCATCGATGTATATAAATATAGTCTACTAGAGGATTAAAAAAAAAAGATTAACAAGAAGAAGAAAAAAGATGAAAGATTATGACCATAAGGAGAAAGAAGCAAGTACAGTGGTGAAGAAGAAGAAGAAGAGAAGAAGAAACTGTGTCTGTTAGAAGACGAGCGAAAGACAGACCACTCTTGCACTGTGACTAGAAAGAAGAGAAGATAGGGTGCGTTCGGGTCCTAAGGGTCGTACTTGGCACTAAAAGAACAACAAACAAAGCCTTCACTAAGGCCTCACAGACACCACCACCGGAAACGCAGGCAAAAACATAAAAGTCTGAGACACACAAAGGATGGTACCCAGGACAGGAACGAGTCAGTCCGAGTCTCTCTCATGAACGATACTCGGTCAAATGTCTGCATGATATTCAGCACGAAGGTTGGGGGTGGGAAGAACGATAGTATTTTGGGCGGAACATTTGAGTGCAAACGTTACGGTTACGCTGTATTTTGAAATGACATCAACTGTTCTTATATTGCGCACTTATCCGTTCAAAAGAGCGGCTCAAGGCGTTGAAAGCTTCGCGAAAGATAGGCCCACTTTGAAATCTCTGATGCTCTGTATGGGAGTAGAGTACCAGAAGCCCGAGGCGATACTTTGGGGATTGGTGAGGATTTCACAAAACGCCAGCCGTCCGCAGCTCCATCCATACCTTGTGAACCGAAATAGCTTGAGAATATTTTGATATGTCTGCAGTAGGCCCTACTACACAGGTGAATTAGTCTGTAAAGTAGTAGCGTCGATGTCTTCATGCCTCCCGCATTCAAGCAACGTAACTCGTCTCAATCAAAATACAAAGAAAGAGTTGTCAACCCTAGACTTTTATTTGTGTTAGTTCTTTCTCCCCTAATCATCTCCTTTGTGAGAATGGGCCCAAGTAGGCTTCTGCACAATAAATTTATGAAATTTATGAACGAGTGACTGCTGCAAATATGTACATACGCACGTAAATGCGTGACACTGAAATTATAACAAATATGAAAACTGCGGTGCAGTAAAATATAACGAACGCAGGTTAATACATTAATTAAAATGACTTCAGCAGACCTGTGCACATCTACGGATTTTCCGTATTTTCTCCGATTTTCATGAGCAGAATACGGAGCTACGGATTACTTATTAAAATTACAAAATTCCGATTTTTAACTAAAAAAAATTTTTTTAAAACTTTTTTTTCTATTTTAAGATGTTTTTGACTAGTTGTGCTTAAAAGACGTTTTTCGAACCGGAAGCGCGCGTTTGTTTCTAGTTCGTTCAGCATTTGTGTGGTTGCAACTTCATACTTGTGATTAAAAAAAATTATGGAGCCAGCTTTCAAAGATAAAAAAAGAGTGAGAAGAGATAGTGAAGAGGATTCATCTGACCCAGCTCTGTCACCAAAAAAGAAGAGAACGGCACAACAGTGCTGGAAATCAAGTTATTCAAAAGACAACCCGGAAATAGAAAAATCCACCAAAGGAGACCACTTCGCCTATTGTAAGGCATGCGAAACACGCATTAGCGTGGCACATGGTAGTGCGAATGATGCTTTATTATTATTAATCTGTCCAGCCATACATTTTGTTAAATAAAATTTTGTCATAATTTGTATATTTTGATACTCTGCTAATAAAGGTTTTGTTAAACAAAATTTTTTTTAACAGTGTTGATGTTTTAGCTTGGCTTGAATAGATAGTAATTCCCATTCTACTGCCTCGTAGTGTTTCAGTTTGTGTGCTTTGTGAGCAGAATTATATGTCTTGAACTGTCGTTACAGCTTGCTACTGAAAATTTTTAAAAACTACTGAAATTTGGTTTGTTTACTACTAATGGGCATTTTGCGTGTGCACAGGTCTGCTTCAGCGAATCAGCATTTCTACACGCGAGTGAGGGACTGGGAGAGCGGGCAGATGGAGTGTGTTAGGTAGGGAGAGAGCCAGATCAAGGAAAGCACGGACAAAGGTCTGAAACAGATGGTCAACCCGTGTCTTTGAGTGTTGAGTTGCAACGAGAGAAAGGTGAGCCGTCGTCAGAGTTCCGGGTGTCTTAGTTTAGCCGGGCGCTTTGCGCATGCGCCAGGTCAAGTCGAGACGGCTTTTTCACGATGTTCTTAGGCGTCGTCACCCTAACCCTAATCCCAAACCCTAACTCTAACCCTAAGCCTTTCTATACTAAGACTACGATAGCACTGTGCGCATGCGTCGAATTTACATTATTATTGCTTTAGGTCCAGCGGACTCTTCCGAGCCAAATCAGGACCGGACAACCCCCAATCCGCATAAAAGATCTGTTGAAACAACCCTAGTGGTAAAACCGAAAGCTCTCCACCAGCCAGTCACTTTACAATAAAGACATCCCACGCAGGGGACGGCTGAGGCTTCACCCCAACTTATCGAACCCCCGTTTACAAAAACAAAATAGAATACAAACATCATTATAAATTCTCAACAAAACACATACATATAAAATGCCTACATTGCTAAATAATAACATCATAGGAAGCCCTAGTGACTACCTGGCAGAAAGCGTCCAATATTCCCAAGCTGGTCCAACAGACCTCATACACAAATAATGAGTCTTGTCCCGGAAGAGTTTTCAAGAAAAAAGGTAGGAGACTGGTCTAGCGAAGAAGAAGATAGTATAGCAGATTGATAGAACAGAGCCGGAATGAGAAAGAGCAAATGAGAAAGACAGCAACAGTGGGAATTTAAAGCACTAAATTTCCAGAAAGTGGGGATACTATTTATACTGAAACCCCCGGCACACCAACGGGGGTCTGCTTCGACCAATCAGAATGCTCCCAGTCGCTCCCAGCCCAGATAAGATACTAGGAACTGTGACGATGTCACACCGGTTTGACATCGTCAAAGTTCCTAGTATCTTATTTTGGGCTGGGAGCGACTTAGAGCATTCTGATTGGTCGACGCATTACAAAATTTGACGCATGCGCACAGTGCTATCGTAGTCTTAGTAAGGATTAGGGTTAGAGTTAGGGTTAGGGGGTTAGGGTTACGACGCCTAAGAACATCGTGAAAAAGCCGGCCCGACTTGACCTGGCGCATGCGCAAAGGCGCCCGGCTAAAGTAAGGCACCCGAAACTTTGACGACGTGACACCGGCTCAAGTGTCTTGCTGCGGGCACGGTGGTGCCAAAAGTGACCTTTATATTGCGAGGGGTCACATGGATGATGGTAAGCTGTCAAATCATAAGTGGTGTAGGCTGGTGAGTTATTTACCTACAAACTCTACCATATTTTCTCTCTGTCTCTGTCAGTCTGTCTATCTGTCTCTGTCTGTCTCTCTCAAACTCTATTATACAATTTCCTCTTCCATGTGCCTTAATGGGGTTTTCTGGAATAAACTTGCCTTGCCTTGCCTCTCTCTCTCTCTCACACACACACACACACACACACACACACACACACACACACACACACACACACACACACACACACACACACACACACACACACACACACACACAATCTCTAAGAGCTGGTTTTTATTTTTTTCGGATTTTCGATACGCAAGTCCTGCCAGTCTTGCTGTATGCATAAAAAATGTGGGGGCTTCATAGACTAGAAAATAGTGAAAAGGTTCATACATCAGCATATAAAAGGTTTATGAATGTTACCCTTAGGGTGCAAAATGAGTTTGTTTATGGAGTGACTGGACGCTATCATGTATATATTAACAATGCAGCCAGATGTATTCGTTATTGGCTGAAATTATTAAAATTAAATGCAACGAGATTACCAAAAACAAACTAGAGTACCAAATGTTGGTGAATTTAAACGAAAGGGGTAAAACGTGTTAGGTATCATTTGTCAAAATTATTTTGTTTAATCTAGGTTTTGGTTATGCTTGGATGCAGCAAGGTGTTGGTTGTGAACTGAGTTTTATTTCAATGTTCAAGCAAAGAATGTCTGATGTATATATTCAGGAATGGAGTGCCTCGGTGAGGAATAAGAATACATATCAAAAGTATACGCAATTCAAAACTATTTTTGAATCAAAAAGAATTTTGAATTTGTTAACATTAAATGTTTTAGGGACTGTCTAATTTATCTACGACTTGGTGTACTGACATTAAAGGCGTCATTTTTCAAATTACCGTTTGCTAATAACAGCAATACACTTTGCGCCTGTTGTAACGTCGTGGATGATGAAGATCATTTTCTACTTCATTGTCCTTTATGATGCAGTCCGAGCAAAGTAGTTGACTTTTCCTGTATAGCCTTGTGTTAATCTCTTACAAAAAGCGTGTATCTTTCACATTAGAAGATTGTGAGTATTTATACTTAATGAGTTAACAAAATTATAACGGAATTGTATGATATTCAATTCAATTCAATTCAATACAACTTTATTTATCCACATAGGGCAATTACAAGATTTAGAAGCAGCTCATATTATTAAAATAAATAAATACATAAAGAAGTTAAAAAAAAAACTTTGAAATTTAAAAGTTTATCACACGATTTCATAAGCACATGTCCTACTATTACAAACATAAACCAAACACGCACGCACACACACACACACCACGCACATCATGAACACTCACAGCCGACAGTTAAACAGATAGTATTGTGCTAATCTGAAAGCTACCAAGGAAAGGAGTGTGGATGAATGAATCTTTGTCTGATGTAAACATTACCTGAAAACTATTTGTTTTGTATGTGCGCGTGATGTAGCAATTGGCCTTTAATTCTAGGGGCCGGAGGCCCAACAAAACACTTAACTGTTTCTCTCTCTGTCTCTCTCTGTCTGTCTCTCTCTGTCTCTGTCTCTGTCTCTGTCTCTCTCTTCGTCCCACCGAAAAAAGTTCAGTGGTGGAGCATTCGCCTGGCACATCGATGACCCAGGTTCGAATTCCGTGGTGGGCAAGATAAAAGTAGCCATTTTTGGCTGTCCATCTTGACAGTATGATTGCTCTGGTGGTTCAGTTATGATTTAAGTATTTACCCCCTTTTCACTGAGATGGGATGATGATCCCCGTCTGCAATATCACCAGTGTTGGGTTAAATAATGTTCATTCTCTCTCTCTCTCTCTCTCTCTCTCTCTCTCTCTCTCTCTCTCTCTCCTCTCTCTCTCTCTCTCTCTCTCTCTCTCTCTCTCTCTCTCTCTCTCTCTCTCTCTCTCTCTCTCTCTCTCTCTCATATCTCCCTTCCACAGATCGACAACACAAATCCAAGGTAAACCTATTTTTCTTACACGCACTGTTCCAAGAAACACAGAGAACAAAACACCTACTGTGAAGTAATTGGACCGCCCTGCGCTGTCCCCGATGTTGTCTGCAGCAACACGGATCAGGTGAGCACTTCTGTGGGCGTCCTACATTCCCAATCAAATAAAAGCAAAACGAAACAGACGAAACTATACATCCACGACAAAAATGGCTGGCAGCCTAATGCACTGTTGTTCATGACATCCCTTTTTATTCACCCATTCATCCCCCTTCTTCCTCCTCCCCCCATACCTGCCATTTCTTCTTTTAACAGCAAACTTCATCAGGCCTACAAGAAATTGTTAATTTTTGTAAAACATTTGTCTATTCAGGAATCCTTTAAGACTTGTAAATCTGATAAGTTTGTTATCTAGTATGTTTATTATGTATCTCGACCGGTAGAGTACATAAAGAGTAAAATATACAGATTACCGAGTTACTCTTATATTTAAGCATGAAATGAATATTGGCTATTGTTGATTTATTTATTTTAATCATGGGGAGTTCAAAAGAACTGCACAGCTTTCCAAGTATATTGGGTAAAGAGGGGGGAGGGGAGGACTTATGGCTTTGTTCCATTAGTTCACGACTATACTCTAGTTCTTGAAGTGTGATGGGGGACTTCCATAGTTCACGTCTACAGGAGGGAGAAACATACTTTAATAATTTGCTTTAATGGTTGATTTGATTCATACTTTATGTAGTATACATGTTATGTATTGGTGGTATATGTGCAGCAAATTTTCTCGATCGATTCCATTATATATATATTTTTTGGCAATAAACAATTTTTTTATGGGATATCTTTAACACACAAAAAAAACAACTCCCCCTCCCCCAATTTTTAGTACGTTTTTATCAAAAGAGGCGTGGAGTGATGTCAGATGTGGTTTATAAAAAAGAATGCTAATTTTATTAGCATGTGCCTGTTTCTGTAACCTTCTGACTTATTCATTAACTGGATTTTTCAACTCTATGGATAATCTTCTATGGATTTTATTGTGATTATATGCAAATTTGACATTCCGGTGGTAGATTTGTGTTGTCCTATGCATACGGTAATAGGAATGTTTATTCTTATTCTCTTCACGGCAGATGGGTTGGGTAGCTCAGTTGGTAGAGCGGCTTACTAGTAACCGAAAAGTCCCTGTTGCAAATCCCGGATTGGCCAACGTGTGACCCATTATATCATTTCCCCCTTATCATCAACTGGTTCGCTGGTGTAAGAATAATGTGACCAGTAGTCCCCTATCCGCATGTGACTATAATCTACAACTAGCCTCTCATCACGAATTGTTGTTAGTGTGAGAGAATGAAGATCTTGTAAGAGAGCAGATATGTTTGTCTGAAGTCTTGGAGATAGAATAAAGTGAACTCAAACTTTAACTTGTGTGAATTCTATTTCGGAAGCTTTGTAGTAGTGTTAAAAAAATTGTGTAACTTGTTTTGGCGAAAAGTTTAGTTAGTACAATTCCAAACTTTTCAATAATCTGTTTTTGTCTGCTTTCTTCAAAGAGTGAGTGTTGGAATAAAAAAAAATCATTTGGAAATCAGGTTGCTTATTTACTTTTGATGAAAGTGTTTATGAATGTTTAAATAATACATTGTTTGGATAAGTTTGGGAAAGGTATTGTTGTATGGGTGTCGGATAGCGCAGTGGTTGGAGCACTCGCTACTGTGTCGCAAGTTAAGCACCGTCCAGTGCGGTTAGCACTTGGATGGGTGACCGCAAAACGTGAAGCGACAAATAACAACGCCCCCAGTTGAATCAACTGTGACTGAGTACCTACTCTATTAAGGGTGGGGAAGGTAAAGCAGCGAGGGAGTGAGATGGGCATCACCCTCATTACGCTGGCCCAAGATAAGTGTGATCTCCAACATCACGCTCCCCTAAGGCCACAAGGCTATGGGACAACCTTTACCTTTTACCTTATTGTTGTATAATTTATGTAGCTATTGGAAGAAATATTATATTGCGAACTGAAGTTAAAAGAGTAATGTGTGTGAAAGCAAAATATGCGTCAGTAATTAAACTAGCTTATACAAATATAAAATCTTTCGTGGGGGTTACTTTGTTGACCGTATCCTTGTGCTAGGCAATGTTGCCTACTTTGTGGAATCACCAACTAAAACTATTCTAAATCACGTATCCTTCTCTTATCTTCTCCATCTTTCACTTTTTGTGTTGCTAAATAATTCATAAATAATATTCACTAGCAAGTCAATACATAACAAAAGAAGTTTCTCTTCAATGATTGTTTTAGACAGGCACTCCAAGGAAATGTATTATGAAGGCTAAATAACTAATTATATGTCGCAAGATTAGTTCAATATATCATGAACGAGGAGAACCACTTTGTGACAAAAAGGATAAAAAGAAGAATTTGTTTAAAATTTGGATTATAAGATTTTTGAATTATATTTGTCAATTATGTGGGCGACGAGTTTCCAAAACATTAATATGCTCTCTCCTTTTATTAGATATTCTGCCCAAATCGCGTTGATACCGTTTGTCTCACACCTTTTTCTCGTCGCCCTCCAGCTAAACAGCACCAGACTTTCATACCACACCCCTAACGGAAGAAGAAGAACAACAAGAAGAAAAGAGTAGAAAGAAAGAAGGGAGAGGAGAAGAAAGAAGAACAAAAAGAAAAGAGGAGGAAGAAAGAAGGGGGAGGAGAAGTACAAGAAGCAGAACAAGAAGGAGGAGGCCGAAGAAGAAGAATAAGAAGCAATAACGGAAAACTGAACTTCAAAGAAACAAAGACACAGTTCAGTACATCTACATTCCAGAAGAATTGAAGACGACCAGCGCTTCTTGCTCAGGAAAGGCCAGGCCAAAACATAAACAAAGCGACAAAAATGAAACTTCAAAGACAAGGGCAAGAGAAAAACAAGCGAATTTAGAGAAGAGCAACAAAAGACCGAGACACAAAGACCAAAGAGTAAAACCACCTTCAGCACCTTCTGCAGTGAGTGATCCTAAAAATAAAATAAAAAACAGCTGCCCCATTTCAACACGCACTGTAAGCGATGGTATTGTCCCAGTCTTCGGGTTGTTTCAACTTTACATCATTGTGCAAAAGAATGAGGACAAAAGAAATTTTCACCCGGCAGTAAAATGAAACTCGGGGGAAGAAGCGACAAAAGAAAAAAAAATGTTTTGCAGGTGAGGCCGCTTAAAGCAGCGTCTGGAAATCATCTTTGGGTCGGTATCCTACAGGAGCATTAATCAATTTGGACGACAGTAGCGGATCCTCCATACCACTTCTATCGATGATCCGTTGTGGATCTAAGGTCCCAGAGTCATTGAGAATTTTCTGTTAATAAAGAACTATCTGAAAATGGGAGGAAGAAGAAGAAGAGGAGGAAGCAGCAGCAGCAGCAGCAGCAGCAGCAGAAGAAGAAGAAGAAGAAGAAGAAGAAGAAGAAGAAGAAGAAGAGGACGCAGAAGAAGAAGAAGAAGAAGAAGAGAACGCAGAAGGAGAAGAAGAAGAAGAGGAAGGAAAGGCAATGAGAACGAGGAGGAGAGAAGAAGAATGAGGAGAGGTGGACGAGGGGGAGAAAGAAGAGGCGGACGAGGAGGAGGAGAGAAGGGAGGTCTGAGGAGAGGAGGACGAGGTGGAGCAGAGATGAGGAGTGGAGACGGAGAAGGCGAGAGGAGAAGGAGCGTGAGATTGAGAAGCAGAGAAAGAATATGGCGTAGGCAGAGAAGAGACTAGAGAATCGAACATAACTACAGTGTGACTATTTATAACTTTATTTTTTTTTCTCTATATATACATCAATATTCTTTCAATGGATTTATTCTGCGAAAAGACGCGAGTAGAAGCAATATTGTATTTATTGAGTCTAATTCTTGTTGACTTTGTGTTTTGTGCTATTGTATTGATTTATGTTTATCGTTTAATAGAGGGTGTGACAACGTAGTTTATTGTTACGAGTTAGTGAAGTTAAAAGACGGGAGAACACGCAAATTCATGCATATACGGACGACAATTCTGAAATACCCCTTTTCGTTTCACACTGAAAATCAAGCCTTATTATTATTATTATTATTATTATTATTATTATTATTATTATTATTATTATTATTATTATTATTATTATATCCTTTTTCGCTTAAATATCCCTCTTGAAAGCGTCAAGTTGGAGAACGCACAGATGGCCTTTCCGGACTCGGCGGTATTTAGTGACGATTACAATACTCGCGCTCTCTTGTCCCCTTTGTCCTCCCGGTTGTTTCCCTTGCGCTTTCCCCTAAACCACTTGAGCCCGAGTGTAGTCTGCTGAGGATGGCATTTCTTTTGTTTGTGTCTGATGCTTTGGTAAGTATCTGCCCTTGCCTTTGCAGAAACAAGATTGCACGCAGAGTCTGCAAGGCCGTTGGTAAATTCCTGCTGCAAAGATTTGATAGTGCTGCCAAGTGTACGTTTGAAATTGTTTGCGACGCCATCAAGATGCACACGTCCATTGTAATCACGAATCTTTGCTAAAACAATATGGAGAAATACAAAAGAAATAAAGTTTGGAAAAAAATAAAAACCACGAAAAAAAGACAGAAGCCCGATGGCAAAGAAAGCGGAAAAGGTAGAGGCACTCTGCAATACATAGATCTATGCATTTCAAATTACTGTAATATCATGTAAACGTGAGATTACCCCCCCCCCCCCCCACCCACTATCTTCTCCCCGTCTTCTTCCCTCATCTCCCCGTCTCCCCCACATACCCACACACACCATTCGTCGAGACAAAATTAATTACATCACTGACCAACAACTGCATGCCCACCAACCTGCTACTAATGATCTTTCTTGTTGAATGAAAGGGCAGTCGCAACTCGCCAAATAAACTCGTCTGCCTATGTCGTCAGTTGTCCATCGCCTAATATATAATAATCATCCGGTGTGACATCGTCAAAGTTCCAAGTATCTTATTTGGGCTGGAAGCGACTGGGAGCACTCTGATTGGGCGACGCATTACAAAATTCAGTGCTATCGTAGTATTAGTAAGGATTAGGGTTAGAGTTAGGGTTAGGGTTAGGGTTACGACGCCTAAGAACATCGTGAAAAAGCTGGCCCGACTTGATCTGGAGCATGCGCGAAGGCGCCCGGCTAAAGTAAGACACCCGGAACTTTGAGGACGTGACATCGGTTGCGTTATCTTGTGAACGGTGCAAGGCATTCTTCAGTGTGAGGAAGCGGCTGCAGGATATCAAACAACGAAAACAGCAGTGAAGAGCGAAAACAGCAGTGGAGAGCGGTGGTGGATTATAGCACTATTCTGCTTGTAATAATAATAATAATAATAATAATAATAATAATAATAATAATAATAATAATAATAATAATAATAATAATAATTTGCTGCTCTGTGTGCCATTTTTCTTCTTTTATCTCGTCTTCTTCTAATAATAATAATAATAATAATAATAATAATAATAATAATAATAATAATAATAATAATGAAGAAGAAGAAGAAGAAGAAGAAGAAGAAGAAGAAGAAGAAGAAGAAGAAGAAGAAGAAGACGTATTATATATCGCCTCTTCCAGAAAAGACTGGGCCCACACTTGGCTACTTGATTTGTTTTGTGATACTTTGAGTCAAGACTTGTAAAACTGTATTGGCTGTCCTGTAACGCACGTGCTGTATATTAAAAAAAAAAAAACCGAAGCTTCTACGATTTCAATACTTATTTTATAATTCATAGGAAACGTGTGTAGCCGGGAGGCAAACTTCTACGTAATAACAGACGCATTTTTGTTTGTTTGTTTGTTTGTTTGTTTGTTTGGGGGGAAGGGGGGGGGGGAACGAATACAATTTCTTACGTCGTTTAACGTTAATGAATAAAGACCAGAATTTGAATACACAGAGCGCGAAGTCCTGAGAACGTAATAGCCAGTCTTAATTGGAAGAATTATGTAAAGTTCAAGAAGGTTCACGAAGCTTTCTCGAGGTTCTCAGATCCCGAAACTATGTTCCTGAACCTTTTTTTTTCCTCCTTGCAATTAAGACAGGCCACAAGCGTATTACAATTACAAGGCCTTTCAATTTGTACAGTAGATCTATAACTGTTTTTGTTTTAGCTGAGGATCGTCTTTCAGATGATTTTTGTGATGCAGGGGGTGAGGGAAACATAAAAAACAAATACTGAGTTCGAGATCCTTTTTCTGCATGGTTATGCTGCATGCGTTAGGTAGCGAACTGTTTCGTATAATCTGTAATAATACGAGTTCTCATTAGTAGGCAACCTACAAGCGGAACTGGAGACTACTCTAGAATGCACGGCTTATCTCCCCCATTCCACCCTGTTTACATCAACACTGCTTTGGTTGCTTTGTCTTGGATGACGACGCTATGTCTACTCGTAGGATGGCATTGGAAACCAGAGACGGATCGGGGCAAATGGATGAGACAGAATTAGAAGTAAAGTTGTCAGAAAACAATATAATCGGCAAGACTACAACTAGTATAGTATAGTATAGTATAGTATAGTATAGCATAGTATAATATAGTATAGTATAGTATAGTATAGTATAGTGTAGTGCAGTGCAGAGTAGTATAGTATAGTATAGTATAGTATAGTATAGTATAGTATAGTATAGTATAGTATAGTATAGTATAGTATAGTATAGTATAGTATAGTATAGTACAGGGGCGGATCAGTTAGTTTTTGGGGGAGGGTTTCCAAAATTCTATTAAAGGGACTTACTCGGTAAATGTTAATGATGGTCAAGAAACGCTTCAGATCAAGCATCAACATTGGCAGGACACGCACTTTTCCAGGAGCAGACATCGGAAGTGACCACTATCTTGTGATGATGTCTTTCCGGCTTCACTTGAAGAGAGTAAACACAACAAAGTGCACTAGACTGAAGTTCGACCTGGACAAACTGCAAGACCCGGAGGTGACAGAAATATTTCAGGCCACAATTGGAGGGAAATTTGCACCAATGCTCATTTTGTGAGCTGGTGAAGTAGATGTCAACCCCATGATCACCACCTTCAACTTAGCTGTGACAGATGCCGCCACGGAGATCCTTGGAAAGCACCGGTCAAAGAAGAAGCTGTGGATCACACCTGAACTTTTGGACCTGTGTGATAAACGAAGAGAGATGAAAAAGAAAAGGAACACCTCACAAGGAGCTGATGCCTACCAAAAAATCAACAATGACATCCGAAAAGGCATGCGCACAGCAAAGGAGAACTAGATAGAAGCTCAATGCCAGGAAATAGAGAACAGTCTGAACAAGAACAACAGCAAGAAGGCCTACCAGACTGTGAAGTCCCTGACAAGTGTTAAACAGCCCAAGGTCTCCACGATCCAACGCAAGTGGCTTATGCCTTACAGAAGAACAAGAAGTCTTGGACAGATGGACAGAGTACTGCTCTGACCTTTACAACCACAAACCAAACGGAGACCCATCAGTTCTAGCATGTCCAGAGAACAGAGAAGAAGAAGAAATCCTCCCAATTCTCCGAGAAGAAGTTGAGGCAGCAGTGCAATCGCTGAAGAAAGGGAAGTCAGCGGGAGTGGACAACATATCCGCTGAACTGCTTCAAGCAGGAGGAGAAGCGATGATCGACGCACTCACCATTATGTGTAACAAGATGTGGCAGAGTGGGGAGTGGCCTACACCATGGACCCAGTCGCTTGTCATCACTCTTCCCAAAAAAGGTAACCTTCAGGAACCTGAACATAATTCTCAACAGGATTTAGGGCAGGGCGAAGTACCACTGAACAAATTTTTAACATCAGAATAATCTATGAGAAATACCTACAGCACCAACAACATCTATATCATGTGTTCATCTGTGGGCAACCATGAGAGTGTATAACAGCAGCCTTAAAATTGTTGAAGTCATCAAAAGCCTGTATGACAAGGCTACCAGTGCAGTCCTCCACAACAGCGCCGTCGGAAACTGGTTCAGAACAACAATCTGTGTGCGTCAGGGATGCCTACTCTCTCCAACACTCTACAACATCGTCCTAGAGCGCATCATGTCAGATGCCCTTGCAGACCACGAAGGCACAGTCAGCATAGGGGGAAGAGCAATCTCCAACCTTCGTTTGTCGGATGGCATTGATGGATTGGCTGGAGAGGAACAAGAACTTGAACGGCTGGTACAGAGGCTTGACACCACCTCCAGAGCCTATTGAATGGAAATAAGTGCAGAGAAGACCAAAATGATGACCAACAACACCTATGGCATCAACACGGACATCAAAGTCCAAGTCCAATCCCTCAACACAGTGCATAGCTTCAAATATTTAGGAGCCATTGTATCAGACAATGGGTCCCGACAGGAAGTCCTCTCCAGGATCGCACGAACAACTGCTGCCCTGGCGAGGTTGAAGCCAATTTGGAAAGACAGGACCATCAGTCTACATTCCAAGGTAAGGCTGCTGCGCTACCTTGACATCTCCATCTTTCTATATGCTTGCAAAACATGGACCCTCACAGCAGATCTCCAACAAAGAATACAAAGCATGGAGATGAGGTGCTACAGAAGACTTCTAGGCATTTCCTATACCCAGAACATTACCAACGACGAAGTCCGAAAGACCATCATACAAGCCATTGGACAACACGATGACCTGCTCACAGTGGTGAAAAAACGGAAACTCCGATGGTATGGCCACGTCACCAGATCATCAGGTCTTGCAAAGACCATCCTGCAAGGCACAGTGCAAGGAGGTAGAAGAAGAGGGAGACCGAGAAAGAAGTGGGATGACAACATTCGAGAATGGACTGGTTTGACACTGAGCGAAACAATCAGGGTTGCTGAGGACAGGGAAAGATGGAGTACGTTGGTTAAACGATCATCTGTGGTGCCCCTACGACCTCCGAGTTACGGGATAGGATAGGATGGGATAGGGTATGTTATTTACTTGTAAGATTAAATTATTAAAATAATAATTACCTCCTTTGCTCCTAAAATATGTTCTGAGCTTTGCCACACCTTTCGAATCGGAGGGCTTCAACGACGGCGTTCGCGGCATTTTGAAGCGCTGGCGCAAGTCGGAATAAGCAAGCAAAGGGACGGAACTTTGACTATTTGTCTTTTTGCTAAAACGTCAACGTAAGCCAGGGTTGCCCAAACCATGACTTTTTCAGCATGCGATGTACTTTTAAAATGACCAAGCCAAAATGATCTACCAACCACCAAAATGCAAAACGTATATATAGTTATATAATAGGCTGATATCTTTTTTTTTTTTTTACTGCAACGCGATCTACTCCTGCCCCTACGACCTTCGGGTTATGGGACAGGATAGGATAGGATAGGATCTACTCAGTCACACTGCCTTCGCGATGGACCGGTCGATCGCGATCGACAGTATTGAGCACTCCTGTCGTAATTTATTATATTATCCATTAGGAATATCGTTTTATTTCTTTTCATTTCTTCCGCTCGTGGCATCCCCCCTCCCCCAACCCATCCCCACTTAAAAAGAAAATAAATAAATAAATAAATAAATAAAATGTCGCCGAAGACGGGAAATATCAGCTTTGCTCTTTGTGGAGCACGAAAGACGGTGTTCGTCTGGAGATTGTTTAGAATGATTGCAATGATTGAACTTTTTTAGGGTGAAGATTGCGAGGGCATGCATATTGTGGGAGAGGTCAAATACTTGTATTAAAAAACAAAATTTAAAAAAATAAAAATAAAAATAAAATAAAATAAATAAATAAATAAATATATTATTTATTTATTTATTTTATGTTTATTTTAATTTTTTTTAATTTTTATAATTTTATATATATATATACATACATACATATATGGGTTATGGAGGTTACCGTTTCCAAGTGATTGATCTGTTTCCTTTACAGTTTTTTCTCTCTCTCTCTTCTTTTTCTTTCCTTTTTTTTTGGGCTGGGGGGGGGGGGGGGGGGTTCCGGAAACCCCGGAAACCCCCCCTCGTCCGCCCCTGTAGTATAGTATATTAGTATAGTATAGTATAGTATAGTATAGTATAGTATAGTATAGTATAGTATAGTATAGTATAGTATAGTATAGTATAGTATAGTATAGTATAGTTGTTTCGGCGGATGCCTATACGCGTGTTACACAAAACGTGTTTGTGTGCGTGTCTCATTAAAATATGAAAAGACAGTTTAAAATTTCAGTTTTCGATTCTTATCTTTTACAATACTTCTGCTTCCGTTTTTTTTTTTTCGAGGGGCCGGGTAGCTCAGTTGGTAAGAGCGTCTTGCTAGTAACCGAAAGGTCGCTGGTTCGAATCCCGGATTGGTCAACGTGTGATCATATTATTTTCCTCTTTACCAACAACTGGCCCGCTGGTGTCAGTATAAATCGGTCCAGTAGTCACCTATATGCGAAAGTGTCGTGTGACTATAATCTACAAACAACAACTTCCGGTTTCTCAGTTTAAGAATCAGCGGTAACTTTTTCATTCAAGGAAAGGGGTAATGCTTAGTCGGGTATTGGGCCTGCATGGGGTTGGACACCAACCATAAGTAAGACCTATCCAGGTTGTTGGGTTGGGGATCGTGCTGACAAATTATGACATAATATATTATTTTAACTGGTTCACACGGACGTGAATCTTACTTAGCGCGATTGAGAGCACTTATCTCCGATACAGCTTTACAGATTTCTCAAGATCAGCAAATTACTTCCAATGGAAATACTGTTCGAATACATTGGTCGATTCGTATCAATAATAAGTACTTACAAGTACTTTTGAGAAGCCAACTGATGAAAAGCTACACAAAGTTTCTATATTCCCAGCGGTTCTCGCCGGCTTCCTGACGGTACGAGTAGTCCTACGTAGCATCAACCAAGGCACACTGCATAGCAGAGACTCACCGAAGCTTACGTTTACCTGTCCACTCGTCTATCAGCAGAGAGGCTATCGTAACCCTCGGCTGGTCTAAGCTACGCAGTGTGCAACCAAGGCCGTCGCGAAGACTTTCAACCCTCCTTTATTTTTCCCACTCTCGAAAAGAAAACCCTACCGCCCGAATTTCCACGTACTCGCGGCATCCTAATAAATCAGAACTAAGTTATTAGACTGTCTGCAATGTTTCAGCCCCCCAATATTTTAAGACTGTCTGCATATGCAGGCTTCCTTGTCAGCCTTCTTGTTCTGGAAATGTCCGGGAATCGCTGTGGAACTAAGCTGACTGACGGGACCGTGGCTGATACCGACTTTATCTCCACTACCATCGACACCGTACAGTAAGCTACGTTAGCTTACACCTACTAACCTATGCATAGGCTACTTATACTTAAAACCTGTTTGCTCTTAATACGCTTTTTATCCCCCATCAGTGAGATTCTGCTCTCTTGTGCAAATGGCGGTGACGGATTTTTTTAACGTTGTCAAAACAACAACAAAAATTAAACAAGCTCAACAGCATCAGAAGACGAGCGCCAAATAAATAAATTTTATAGTAAACCGACTAATTACTCATAATAAACTATTAAAGAAATAATAACAAACACGTCAGACCAAAGAGCTTATTACAGAAAGAGAGGGAACTTCCATTATGTCCTATACAAAAATGCGAGACGCTCTCACAGATTATTTCCCTTTGCTCGGGCTGGCTATATTTCATCATCTGCTATATGAATGATCAGTGCGTGGTAACTTATTGAGCCTATGCCATTGCAAAAGAACATTTTTATGGCAACGTTTGCAAAAACCAAACTTTTAACCATCATTATTATTAACATTCCGCTACTGCTGTCTTTTTTTTATTTTTTTTTAATTTATGTTTACTTATTGACATTTATTAGGTGCTTTTATGCTGCTTATGTGTGTATGTCATAGGTTCGTTTTCTGCCCTGGAATTTATTATTTTTTAATCAACAACAGATATTTTAAAATTAAAATATGCATGACAGACTGTTTCATTTATCCGAAACTGTAAATCCGTAATCGTGAGAGAGAGAGAGAGAGAGAGAGAGAGAGAGAGAAAGGGGGGGGGGAGGTTGGGGGAAGAGAGAGCTCTGTCATTCAATCAATTAATCACAATAAAGCACAATAACAAAATGTTTCACTAATAGTGTGAATTTAATTTATATCAGGTGTCCCCCTACCCCCAACCCTCTCACCTCCCACATCACTGGCTTAATAACATCAGTCACTTCATGGAAAATAATTAATTAATCAGACAGAACAATCAGAACCTAGACTACAACATTCCACGCAATATAGATCTAATGCGCAGAAATTCACAGATCAGAACAAGGACTGAGTTTCTACATTACATTTTTTTCCCGTTTACACTCAAACGAAAAGGGATTACAACAGATCAAGGACCATTTTTGTGCCTAGGTAAGGGGTTATCTTGCACAGTATTTGATCACGAGGAGAAAACAGACTTAGTCTAATTTAACTTGTTAACATAAGCAGTTTGACGAAGCCAAACTGCCAATCTGACATCTACTTTTGAAATGTAAGCACAAATATAATAGTCAAACAACCTAGAAAAAACAGTGAGCGACCTTTTGAACGTAAACTGTCAGCAAGCAAACAGTTTTTGTTTTAGCACATAGAATAGATATAACCTGAATCACTGAAGCCTCTCCCCGATTGTTTTAACAACACTGCAGCGGTCTTGGGTTAGGCCTATATAAACACACAAAAAATAAGATTTTCGATTGCAATTTACCTTTCTTTGTCTCTTGGAAACTTGAAAAAAAACTTGCCATCACAACTTTTCTTGTATCTGGCATTACGGCAATTGATGGCTGTGCAAAAGTCACCGCCCTGTTTTACTCGGTCGCCTTTTGTCTTTCTGCCACGAGCCATTTTTAGCATGTCGACAAGGGAGCGTAACTCGTATCTTCCGTCTCGCGGTTCTGAACCAAGTTCCCCCTCTTTCTATAATACGCTCTTTGGTCAGACTTCGGCGAATGTGTAGGGATGTAGAGGGCTTGGGTGAATGTGTAGAGGATGTAGAGGGGTTGGGTGAATGTGTAGAGGATGTAGAGGGCTTGGGTGAATGTGTAGAGGAGGTAGAGGGGTTGGGAGATTGTTTATAAAATATTGTTTATCAAATCAATGGTGCCGAACTAGATTTGCACAACAACTGCATAAATTAAAATATTCAATATATTTTAAATTTTACTTTTGCTTGAATTTAGCTAACGTCTTCTAGCACAAGAAACAGGGTGTGTTTGTTTTAAATGTGAAGCATTGTGGCACCACTGAAGTAAACAGCCAATATTCTACTCCAAAGGTCAACTGTTTGTACATTTCGACGCATTGTGGGGGGTAACTGCATAGAAATGGCCCTTGGCGAGCATTATTAGGACGGTCATCAATAGTGCTGCAAGTTCAAATCTATCCTTGTGAAGTCTCTACGCCCAGACTGTTAGATAATACAGGTGCACGAAGTGTGTGTTTACTAAATGAGCTCTTAGAAAACTAGTATGCCCTGTATTACGTCTGTGTTTACAGTGGCTTTACTGTAGCACTGAACGAACCCCGAGCTTGACTAGCTTACCTTCCGTAACTGTTGAGTTCACACAGTCCACTGAGAGATGTTGTTCGGTGAAGCGGAAAACACACACACACACACACACACACACCCACCCACCCACACACGCACACAACACACACACTACGATAGAGTGTAGATCACATATATACATGGAGTGATTCTCTCACGTTCTATGTACGTTCAAGTTATGCAGCTCATTGAGAGAGATGCACTGATAGGATGCAAACGGACACACATTACACGCTTGCATGCATGTATGCACACATAACAATACACACACATACACGTGCACCCGCATATACACACGCTTTATCACGCACACACACATAATACACACACACACACCCACCCACACACACTCATTCACTATATATGGTATGCTCTTGTAGAAAAGGAACTATAACTCGAGTTTTCCCAATGAAAATTTTCCGTCAAAGTTTACAGTATGCATGCCTTATACTTTGAAGGTAAGATGGTCGTCTTTGTAGTATACTCGGGAAAATGAATTCCTTTTCTACATAATCATCCGGTGTTCGGAAACGTTAAACCTTTTTCTATGTAACCATCCTGCAAGGCACGGTACAAGGAGGCAGAAGAAGAGGGAGACAGAAAAAGAGGTGGGAGGAAAACATTCGAGAATGGACTGGTTTGACATTGAACGAAGCCATGAGGGTTGCTGAGAACAGAGAAAGATGGAGTACACTGGTTAAACGATCATCTGTGGTGCCCCAACGACCTTTGAGGTACGGGATAGGATAGGATATTCTGCTTAAAGTTCGGAAAAAAAATCACTTGACCACCTGATCCTTGTCACGAGAGGCTATTTAGACCCTGCACTACGGATTCACGTCTTAAATAGTTCAGCCTGCTGTAGCCTGTGTAACGTACAGTCGCTGCCTGTGACGAGATGACTAGTTTTACTCTGCCTATTTACTATTTAGCCTTGTGTAGTCATTGTAACATTAGAGAGTTAGTGTATTACACCGCAAGCAATTTCAGTACACAGAGGTCCACACACTGCGAGCCTGGCCCACACAGCGTAGTGACGTCAGCACTGTGGGCCTTGAATCTGAATATGTTAACCAATCAGAGCTCAGGCAGAGTGGTTAGAGCCGGTTCTGAATGGGTCAAACCCTAGCTTAGCTGGCGTCAGTTGAGAGTAAGACACCGAAGTGTACACAGCTACATAGCTGGCAGAGAAATATCTTCACTCATAGACCAGGAAGCAGGACTTTAGAATCTTAGAATTCTATTAAGTCGCCACGAGGCCTGACTTGTCAAACAAGTAAATGAACACACTTCTGTTTCATCGTGATATAATTATAGTATTGTTGAAATTATGTTTGTGGAATTTGCTATGCATAAATGTGAATTATTAATCCGAATTTGCCGTACCACGTGGAAGAGCCGACCACGAGGCGAAACACGACCGGTTGCGCCGCCATGTTGTATACCGTACGGAACCACTGTTGTTTAACTTATGTGTATGTTTGCGGACCAGTGGCTGTACCACTGAATGTTTATAATATTATTAATTCTGTATGTGTATAGTTAGCCACGATTTATATTTATGTATGTATAGGAATTTAGAGTGAGATTCCAGTGGACCCCGGAAGTAGCAGAATGTTCGTCGCTAGTGTATAGAGATGTGGAGCTATCACTGAGGGCTACTTTGGCTTTCAGTGAGACGCTCTGCACAAACCGATTATTCAGGGTTGTGCAGAATTTCGTCTCTTATATTACAGACGAGCAGGCGAGCTATCCCGTGCGCCCAACTCCAAAGAAACGACGAGTTGGCTGTGTAGCCTCTACAGCACAAGTCTGAGAGAGCAACCCTGGAAAAACCCCTGCAAGACCCCACAGCGTGGCAAGGGACCCAACTACACGACGACACACCATCGTGTACCAGAAGCTACCGCATCAACGGGCTTCAAACCACAAGTTAAGTGCCCAGGAATCAGTGCACTTAAACTGATAGAAAACGGACCACAGTAGTCCACTCTTCAGAAACTGTAAAACGGACCACAGTAGTCCAATCTACATGAAAGCTAATAGCAAGTGCCCAATGAAGAAATAACAGCTGCATAGACTATCAGCGATCGAACTATTTGCATTGACTGAGACTTTTTAAGTGAGATTAGTACCTAGAGAACCTTGTATAGAGTAGAAGAAATAAATGTGTGATTTTAACTGTTATCAAGTGGCTGGACTACATATGATTCATAGCCGTGTGAAAGCTAGTGTGACAGTAATCTTTTACCATTTTTCTATCTATCTCTGTACCCCAACCTTAACACAGAACGAGCTAAACAAATAAATTTATTAAAGTAATTCATAGGGTGACTACCTAGCAGTTCCCACCGAATAAACGTGAGGTTCCATAAGTCCATTGTGCAGAGCCCATAAACCCCACGTGACACTTTAATTGGCGAGCCTAGTCAGGATCTGTGTATAATAGGAATTGGGTATAACCGGATCTAGGTACAATAAAATTAGATAACAGTAGTAGTAGTAGAATAACTTAGAATAGTTGTAACAAGGACTGATCAGTTTTGGTGCACTATTCTTTACTTAAAAACTTTTTTGCTTCAATTCTTTTTGTGCCTGTATGTTGCATTGTTCGTTTGCAGGTTTTGCTTCAATAACTGTTGTATGCCATTGGACTCTTGTTTTATTCTATTATTGATTACGAATTTTATGAGTTTTGCATTGTTGTTATTGACTTGCAATATTGCTAGTGTTTTGGTATTCCACGTGATTCAGAGGTTGTTCATAGACACTTTTGACAATGTCGGACCCAGTGGCCTTGAGATTGCGTTTCAAGGAACTAGGAGAAGCTTTACACTTAGCAGGGGCAGACCTAATTGCGTATATAAATGCAGAGGTAGAGAAACAGGAGGCTAAGGCAGAGAGAGCAGCAGAAAGAGAGGCGAAGAAAATAGAAGCAGAACAGAGAAAGGCAGAATTAGAGGCAGAGAGAGAGGCAAAGAAATTAGAATTAGAAGCAGAGCAAAAGAAAGCAGAGTTAGAAGCAGCAAGAGAGCAGAGGAAATTAGAGCTAGAGGCAGAAAGAGAACAGAAGGAGGCAGCATTAGCAGCAGAGAGAGAAGCAGAAAGTAGGAGATGGGAGTATGAGAGGGCAGAAAAGGAAAAAGACAGACAGCATGAGTTAGAGCTAAGAAGATTGGGATCAGGAGCTTCAAGTTCTTCCTCAACCCCTCCCCACTCAGATCAGCTAGAGGTAGCATCCAACCCTGTACAAGGAATGTCATTTCCACTGGGAACATTCAATGAGAGAGAAGAAGGTCTAGATCTCTATTTGACTAGGTTTGAGCGTCTAGCAACTGATAATAAACTAGATCCCACCCATTGGTCTTTCAAGCTTAGTCAAGGGCTTAGAGGAAAGGCTTATGACATCTACAGTAAGCTACCGACTGACAGAGTGACTGACTATCACAAAGTAAAAGAGGCACTCCTAACGGGATTCGAACTAACAGGAGAATGCTACCGGCAAAAATTCCGCACCAACCGGAGAGTGAAAGGAGAGAGCTATGCGCAGTTCGCGGATCGGTTGTCCACAATGCTGGATAAGTGGATTAGCCAGTCAGCCACGGCTAAGACGTATGATGGACTGACAGAACTGTTAGTATGGGAACAGCTACGGGAAACCATGACCCCCGAGCTGAGAACATTCTCAGTAGAGCAGGGCGCGGAAAGACTGGAAGATCTGGTCAAGGTCGCAGATAGGTACGTGGCCGCCCACGGAGAAGCCAAGAGCTTCAGGCGAGACCTAAAGCCTAACGGGAAAGAGGCACAGAAACGAAGCCCTAACCGGGAAGAGCGCACCGCGAATAAGCCGAATAACCCCAGACCGGTGCAAAATAAAGGACCCAACACGGAATTCGGGAAAAGAGGTCCTGCAGAACAGAAACGGTATTGTTCGTTCTGCAACAGAAACAATCACTCCACCGCAGAATGTTTCAAGTTGGCCGCACAACGTAGGGAAGAGCGCGAAAGCCGGCCAGCGCACAGAGTTCTAACTCAAAGCAGCGGTAACAAGCCACACACTATCGGAGATCACCCATCGGTGACAGACACGGTCAAGGTCAACGGAAAAGAAGCGAACTGTCTGTATGACACAGGTCTATCATACGACGCGATAGTTAGCGAATCTCTTGTATCGCGCGCGGACTTGACGGACAAGACAGTCGAACTACAAGGAGCAGACTTGACGAAACCGACGACTACTTGCCCAATAGCTTGGATAGAAGTAGAGAGTAGGTACGTCACAGGACGAATCCAAGCAGCTGTTTTACAGAAACCCCTGTATGATCTAGTGCTAGGTTGTAGGTATGTGTTCTTAGGCACGCCCCCTAAAACTGTAGAGATAGGTGCAGTGCAAACCAGGGCCCAAGCTAAAACCCAACCACCCCAGCCCGAGTTCGCTCTGAATCCAGGACTCGAAGAGATCAAAACAGCACAGAAAGAAGACACCTCGATAGCGAAGTGCTTCCAGAAGCTACCCAAGGCGCACACACCCCCGCACAAGGGAGACTTCTACATGGAAGAGGGAGTTCTACATCGACAAGGGGATGGAGATCACACCCAACTAGTACTACCAGCCACCCTTCGAGCCCAAGTACTAGAGTTAGGCCACAGCATGCCACTCAGCGGACACATGGGAATTGGAGCCACAGTGTAGAGAATCAGCGCACACTACTATTGGCCAGGAATCACGGAGGATGTCAGGCGCTACGTGAAATCTTGCCACCAATGTCAACGATATTCCCCGCGACATCACACCGTACCAGTTACCTTAGGACCATCAGTAGTAGTCGGCGTGCCATTCCAGCAAGTCTCAGTAGACATAGTAGGACCACTGCCCATGACCAAGAAGCGGAACAGATTTCTACTCACACTCGTCGACGCATGTACGATGTGGTGCGAAGCAGTCCCGTTGCCAGCGATCGACATCAAGAAGATTGCAGATGCACTCATCGCCATCTTTACCAGAGTCGGATTCCCGGACAGCATTAGAACGGACAACGGATCTCAGTTCACCGGCCGCCTGATGCAAGACGTGTTCGAGTTGATACAAGTTCATCACATTCGCACACCACCGTACCACCCAGCCAGCAACGGACAAGTAGAAAGACTGAATGGAACCCTTCTCACTATCCTCAGGAAAGTCGCCGACGACAATCCCGAAGCGTGGGACACCTACGTGAATGCGGCACTGTTCGCATATAGAGAAACGCCCCATGCAGCCACAGGCTACACCCCGTCAACATTGCTATTCGGCAGACCTCTAGCAGGACCGCTAGAAGCCCTACGCAGAAGTTGGACGGAAGCCAAGATAGACGACACACCAAGAGGTGCCACCAAGTACGTCGCAGACCTGCAGGAAACCCTCAAAGCAACGTGGAAGAAAGCTGGTGAAGCTCTGAAGAAGGCAAGAGCCCGTCAGGCGAAGTACTACAACCGCCACGCGAAGGACAGAGAACTGCAAGTCGGCGATCAAGTGCTACTCTTACTTCCAAGTGGAACCAACAAGCTGGACATCGCTTGGAGAGGACCGTACCGGATGACTGCCAAGAAATCCAAGACAGTCTACCAAGTAGAGGTGAACGGGAGAGCCCGATACCACCACATCAATCTCCTTAAGAAGTATACGGACCGACCAGCGACCCCCAGCACTCACAACTTGCTAGCCATCGCCATCGCGGAAGAAGGAGAAAGCATGGGGACCAATGCAGTAGAGTATCCCCTGCACTCCAAGGAAACCTACAAAGACGTGATACTCAACGGAGACCTAGCCGCTAAACAGCGACAGCAAGTACTACAGGTCATTCGACAACATCAGACTGTGCTCACAGACCGACCAGGGAGGACAGACCTCGTCGAAGTAACCTTAACGGTGACCGACCCAACACCCGTCCGCCAGAAGCTCTACCCGATGCCACTGTCACAGCAGCGAGCCATCAAGGAAGAGATAGACACCTTACTGGCAGCCGGAATCATCTCAGAGTCTACTTCACCCTACAGCGCAGGCACGGTATTGTTGCGAAAACCCACCGGAGAGCATCGACTGTGCATCGACTTCAGACTGTTGAATGCCGTAACGCAGTTCCAGCCAGAGCCACTCCCGGACCAGACAGACCTATTTGCCAAGCTACAGCGAGCGAAGTACTTCTCACGTATCGACCTCAGCAAAGGATACTATCAGATACCAGTACAACCACAAGTCCGAAAGTACCTAGCTTTCAGCACTATAAAAGGACACTTCGAATTCAACGTGCTTCCATTCGGACTCCACAACGCACTCAGCATCTTCAGCGCCATGATGCGAAAACTCCTGGCACCCCTGAGCAGCGAGCACCTACACTCGTTTATGGACGACATCCTGATCGCAACACCTACGTGGGAGGAACATGTCACGCTCCTACAACAACTACTCGCCCGCCTCAGAGACACGGGATTGACGGCAAGACCCACCAAATGTCAGATTGGATTCACAGAACTAGAATTTCTGGGACACACCATCAGTCAAGGAAGCCTGCGACCGGTAGAAAAGACAGTGAAACGCCTACTCGACGCTCCTAGGCCCAAGACCAAAAAGGAAGTACAGTCGTTTCTAGGACTCTGCGGCTTCTACCAGAAGTTCATCCCCAACTACAACAGCATCGCCGTGCCACTGACAAATGGAACCCGGAAAATCGCCCCGGACAAAGTCGTATGGACAGCCGAATGCGAGACAGCATTCCAAACACTCAAGGACAGAATGACATCGGCGCCAGTACTCCACCTACCAGATTTGACACAGCCATTCGTTCTACGCACCGACGCCAGTGACTTAGGCCTCGGAGCAGTACTGCTACAGCGCGACCCCAAGAATGCAGAGACGCTATTCCCTGTCGCCTACGCCAGCAGAAAATTGAGACCTGCCGAGACCCACTACGCCACGTCGGAGAAAGAATGCCTTGGACTAGTCTGGGCCATACAGAAGTTCCAACTCTACCTGTATGGGACCCACTTCACAGTTCAGGTGGACCACCAACCACTCTCGTTCCTGGCAGCCTCCAAATCCTTGAACTCTCGCCTGATGAGATGGGCACTCACCCTTCAGGCATACTCATTCCAAATCGAGTACATCCCCGGCAAAGAGAACCACGGAGCCGACTACCTCAGTCGCCATCTCGTGGAGGACACAGCAGCTGTCGCCCACCCAACACAACTAAGGGCCACAGCACCAGAATTCGTCCCCGCCCAGTAAAACCCTGGCACTAGTGTCCATAGCTACCTGGCACAGCCTTGCAGCTCAGGTAGAGCAACTTAATTAGTTTGTAAATAGGACCCTAGGATAGTGCAGCGTTAAACTAGGCTCTGTAGTAGAAAAAGGTCGAATCCAGTAGTCATCGCCTTTTTTCAGTTGAGGGAGCCTGTGACGAGATGACTAGTTTTACTCTGTTTATTTACTATTTAGCCTTGTGTAGTCATTGTAACATTAGAGAGTTAGTGTATTACACCGCAAGCAATTTCAGTACACAGAGGTCCACACACTGCGAGCCTGGCCCACACAGCGTAGTGACGTCAGCACTGTGGGCCTTGAATCTGAATATGTTAACCAATCAGAGCTCAGGCAGAGTGGTTAGAGCCGGTTCTGAATGGGTCAAACCCTAGCTTAGCTGGCGTCAGTTGAGAGTAAGACACCGAAGTGTACACAGCTACATAGCTGGCAGAGAAATATCTTCACTCATAGACCAGGAAGCAGGACTTTAGAATCTTAGAATTCTATTAAGTCGCCACGAGGCCTGACTTGTCAAACAAGTAAATGAACACACTTCTGTTTCATCGTGATATATTTATAGTATTGTTGAAATTATGTTTGTGGAATTCGCTATGCATAAATGTGAATTATTAATCCGAATTTGCCGTACCACGTGGAAGAGCCGACCACGAGGCGAAACACGACCGGTTGCGCCGCCATGTTGTATACCGTACGGAACCACTGTTGTTTAACTTATGTGTATGTTTGCGGACCAGTGGCTGTACCACTGAATGTTTATAATATTATTAATTCTGTATGTGTATAGTTAGCCACGATTTATATTTATGTATGTATAGGAATTTAGAGTGAGATTCCAGTGGACCCCGGAAGTAGCAGAATGTTCGTCGCTAGTGTATAGAGATGTGGAGCTATCACTGAGGGCTACTTTGGCTTTCAGTGAGACGCTCTGCACAAACCGATTATTCAGGGTTGTGCAGAATTTCGTCTCTTATATTACAGACGAGCAGGCGAGCTATCCCGTGCGCCCAACTCCAAAGAAACGACGAGTTGGCTGTGTAGCCTCTACAGCACAAGTCTGAGAGAGCAACCCTGGAAAAACCCTTGCAAGACCCCACAGCGTGGCAAGGGACCCAACTACACGACGACACACCATCGTGTACCAGAAGCTACCGCATCAACGGGCTTCAAACCACAAGTTAAGTGCCCAGGAATCAGTGCACTTAAACTGATAGAAAACGGACCACAGTAGTCCACTCTTCAGAAACTGTAAAACGGACCACAGTAGTCCAATCTACATGAAAGCTAATAGCAAGTGCCCGATGAAGAAATAACAGCTGCATAGACTATCAGCGATCGAACTATTTGCATTGACTGAGACTTTTTAAGTGAGATTAGTACCTAGAGAACCTTGTATAGAGTAGAAGAAATAAATGTGTGATTTTAACTGTTATCAAGTGGCTGGACTACATATGATTCATAGCCGTGTGAAAGCTAGTGTGTCAGTAATCTTTTACCATTTTTCTATCTATCTCTGTACCCCAACCTTAACACAGAACGAGCTAAACAAATAAATTTATTAAAGTAATTCATAGGGTCACTACCTAGCAGTTCCCACCGAATAAACGTGAGGTTCCATAAGTCCATTGTGCAGAGCCCATAAACCCCACGTGACACTGCCTAGAAGACGACACAAGTCAGTTGTGTGCTATGCATGTGTAAGCTAACTATCCGCCAGGTAAGCAGTGACCTCATCCTGCTGACGTATAGCCACCCCCGCTAGGTGCGCCACAGATCTCACTAGATTTTCGCGGGCTTTGGCTGACCACAAGGCTAGGTGGTCATTTTTTGAAAGATTTCTCTAGCTGAAGACTAGCACGTGACGGGTAAAATTCACTCATCGCAGTATAGCCACAGCCTGACATTGTCAAAAAGACGAGCAGGCTAGTTGGTCCGAGGCAGGGATAGACCACTAAGAGTCAACCCTAACATTCGGCCTGCAGTGGAGCATCTGAGCTACGATAGCCCAATAGTCAAAAACCAAGGAGGAGACACCATCACCGCACCTCAACAAATCAGCTAAGTGCACAAGAAGAATTGCAAACACACTGCCCTAGATGGACTGTGCTGTCGTCCACTCTCCAGAAACAAGAACATTAGGCCAACCAGCACAAATAGCCCAATGATGAGACAGTAGCAAATATCAAGAACAGTAGCAGCATAGACCCCTCAAGGAACGAACTATTCGAAGTGAACTTGGACATTTAAGTTAATAGAGTGTTTAGAGAATTATGTATAGAGTAGAGGAAATAAATGTGTGATATTTACTGTTAACAAGTGGCTGGACTACCTATGTTGCATAGCCGTGTGAGAGCTAGTGTGTCAGTGAAGCTTTTACCATTTTCTTCCTATTTCTATAACCTTATCTGCACACAGACCAGGCTAAACATATAAATGTATCAAGATTAGTCACAGGGTGATTACACTAGCCGATCCCCGCAGACAAAGATGAGTGGGTAATAGCATTCCATTGTGCAGAGCCCAGTAACAATAGACCCACCGTCACATCTTAATTGGCGAGCCTGCCAGGATCTGTGTAAAATAGGATAGGTAAAAATAATAGAGGTAGATTATAGTTTAGACTAGTTGTAAGTGTAGGAAGGAGACAGTGTTGGTGCACCATTCTTCTGTTAAAAACTTGTTTGCTTCAATTCTTTTTGTGCTTGTATGTTGCATGGTTCTTTTGCAAGTTTGCTTAAGGTACTAATGTATGCCATTTGACTTCTTGTTTTATTCTATTATTGATTACGAATTTTGTTGTCTTTGCATTATTTTTTTTAATTGAATTGCCATATTGCTAGTGTTTTTGTATTCCGAGTGAGTCAGAGGTTGATCATAGAGATGGTGCTTCAAGGAATTAGGAGAAGCATTACACTTAACAGGAGCAGACTTAATTGCGTATATCAATGCAAAAGTAGAGAAACAGGAAGCTAAGGCAGAGAGAGCAGCAGAGAGAGAACAGAAGAAAATAGAGAGAGAAGCAGCAGAGAGAGAAGCAGAGAGAGAACAGAAGAAACGTCAGATACGTCACAGGACGGATCCAAGCAGCAGAAACCCCTGTATGATCTAGTACTAGGATGTAAGTATGTGTTTTTAGCCCCGCCCCCTAAAACTGTAGAGATAGCTGCAGTGCAAACCAGGGCCCCAGGCTAAAACCCAACCACCCCAGCCCGAGTTAACACCGAATCCAGGACCCGTCGAGATCAAAACTGCACAGAAAGCGGACGCCTCGATAGCCAAGTGCTTTCAGAAGTTACCGAAGGCGCACCTTCACAGGGTGATTACACTAGCCGATCTCCGCAGACAAAGACGAGTGGGTAATAGCATTCCATTGTGCAGAGCCCAGTAACAATAGACCCACCGTCACAATCCTCGAAGCCGCTGCCGTGAAGACATTAAGGACTAATTCGCCACACGGAGTACTGAGGCACAGACTTGCCTTGTGACCAATACAATGAAACTCAGTCTGAAATAAATCCAACTTCAATGGCCTCAGGTCGAAGAAGCTGTTTATTTTTGGCAAAAATGGGTTTATCCTAAAATTCGCATGGATAAAGTGGGTCCCTTTAACTTAATATAGTTTCTCATTCACAACATTGATACAGTTCAAGCGCATGAGGCACTGACGTAACGGCATTTCCGTTACAGACTCTTAAAAAGATTAAGCACACACAAGGAATCTCTGTGATCAAGACAGAGGACATATTATATTTTCCTGTTGGAAACGAGCATCTAAGGTGTCGGAAATTACAGGAATAGCTCCAGATGAGATGTTATGCTGACAATTTCCAGATGCACAAACACCATTGCGCTTCATCCTGTGGAAATCTGAAAACAACATTATTGGCTACACTCAAAGAGCTTTGCTATGCTGACACATCCGAATTGTCTCCGACTTATCTCTTGACATTCTGGGTGAGTTATTGACAGAAGTGGATGAGGCAAAGGAATTCTCTGTGAATGAAAATTGAAAAACTTTGGCAGGTGAATGCATTGTTTGGGAATCTTTGAATAATGTTTGATGCTTTGCCTGTAGACTAGTTCAGGGCGTTTGCCCGAACGGCGGCGGCAGCAGGCTGTCAATTTGGGATGCAGCTTTGCAGATGAATCATTTTTAGGGAATAATTATGTCGGTAAATGTTCGATGTTTTTGCCTGTAGACTAGTCCATGGCGTTTGACAGAGCGCCGGCTGTAGCATGTTGTCATTTGGGGCGATTTGAATTTGATCATACATTTGGGTTATCGCCTTGAACAGTTCCTTGAGTTGGTTTGTGTGCCTCATAAGAGCATTTAATTTATGAACAGAATTGTATAGCTTACATTGAATAAAATGAATATTTGTTGTTCTTAGTGCCGCGGTTGAACATTTTGCATACGTCGTCAGCTAGTTTAAAAAAGAAGTCGTTAAACCAGCAATACCATCTATAATGATTGTGATAAAGTAGCATTTCGTTTCTGCCTTGCATGCTTGTATTGTTTTATACTAATTAGGCTATATATAAACATGAAATACCTAATAGCGACGCAGCACACCAAACCACACATTTAATTTAACAAAAGTGAATCTCACACTCATTTCTGCAATACACTAACGGGAGGTGTGGGGGGGGGAGGGGGGTGGTGGAGGTAGGGAACATAATTATTGACGAAAACGAGGTAACTCGGATCTATCCCGAGTCTTTTTTAGTTTGGCTGAGCCGAGAAGAAAGGACGTAGTTAACCTTCAGAAGTTGCGCCCAAACAACAGAGCTCTTTGAATAAAGATGGTAAAAGGAGCACATTGAGAGATATGCGTTTTATCAAGACCTCTCTGTATTCCTATAGGGCTTATTCTGGTACCTACACAAACACGAGGAAAGGAGTAGGAAGCGAGCTGGAAGTTTTGGTGTAGAGGGTGGGAAGTCGAGTGAGGGTGAGGAAGCCAAAGATGATCTATGTGAAGAAGGATGGAGAAGCAGTAAAAGGCCTATCTGTAAAAGTCAGGGAGGAGTGGGCTGGGGTGGAGGTTAGGAAAAACGTGATCTACGTGAGAAAAGATGCCTGTCAGCGATGTTCCTTGGTATTCAATACTAAGTCCCGGTGGTCTGTGTTAGTTTTCTGCTACGCTTGGCAGCAATTTCCTTACTCGGTATAGTCTTCCTAACTACTGACAAAGAGCGAGCTTTAGGCGGCATTTGGCAGAAATGGCTGTCGCTGGAATTTGCTTTGATTTGCAAGAATAGTGTAGAAAGGCTTTCGCCTAGCATCATTATATTCCTTAACATAGTTCACGCCCTTGTTTGACACTTGGGTGTTTTACAGGCGCAATGATATCCCCAGAGGGATTACCATTTGTTCCTTGCCCCTTCCCCGACAATGCAGCTCTTCAAAGTTTCGCCGCTTCTTAAATAACTATTCCTGGTTGGATTGCACAGACTAAGAATATAACTGAATGATTGGCTTGGAAACTACGCAAACTATACATCAAATAATACGCACTCAAACGGTTCAAAATTTGCTACCATAAGTAGCAAATCACAAGGGTCTGGAGATGATTGTAGGCTTTTGTTTTCGTATCAGTTGATCAGGATCAGTGTGTGCGTGTGCGCGTGCGTGTGTGTCAGTTTGTGTGTATTTATTTATTTAATCGTTCTTATATAGCGCTTTACCAGCTCAAGAGCTGCTCAAGGCGCTGGCCGATACAGGATCAAACTCAAGCCGCCCGAGACGCCCGTACAACTGAGCACAATCCTGGGCAGCCAGTGATGGGGGAGAAGGACCTAAGTGCATGCTGGGTGTGTTCTTGTCACCGGCACTCACCCGTCTAGGACATGAGCGTCAGGATCTTTAAAGTCCGTTATGATGGAATGTATGCGACACAGACTAGACCTCGGTTTATACTCTCATCGGAAGGAGTAGGAAGCGGGAGTAAAGTGTCTTTCCCAAGGACACAACACAATGCCCCGGCCTGGGCTCGAACCCGGGACTTTCAGATCCGCAAGCCAAAGCTCTACCATTAGACCACCGTGCCTCCCGGTGTACGTACGCGAATGTTGAGAGTGTTCGTCAGTGCGCTTGCGCCTGGGCCCTTAAAGTACTAACCGCATTCCTCTGACTGTTCTAGAACTTATTGTTTCTTTATGTTGTATATTAAATCAATTCTAAAGATACCTGCTACAGACTGCGTATGCATGGTTACACACTGTCTTCTAGAGTTCGTACACTGAAGCTCTACGTACGCAGCTACATTCTGATAAAATAAATGTATGTTCGCGTGAAGGAGGTTGGTAAGGACAGCTGTGTGCAGCTGGACGCAAAAGGCACGTGCGCGATTTCACGCTTATTAAAGAAGGGTGAGGACGACCAGGTGCCTGTGCGGTCCGACTGCCCAGCTTTCACAGCCAGATGAAACGCAGTGTGGACCAAGAATGCAGCCTACTCCATAATCCCCGGTCTGGTGCGCACCAAGTTGATGACCCATAGTTTTTGGGGGGTGAATATGGCTTCTGTTGAAATACTTTTTTTTAAATTAAATTTTAACTTCTATGAACATTCTATGAATGACAAAGGCTGTATAATCTATGAGCTGGTTGAAGCTATAGAACTGAATTTCATAAGCCTGTGCCCACTCACACGTAAAGTAGTTCTATAGGAGCAACACAATGTAGGGTGAAATCCATGTAGAAATACCTGTAGTCAGATTTACATTATTAGGCTGTATACTCTTATTTCCGTCATGTCAAACTACCTTCTGCACTCATAATCTTCATTATTCGTGTTACGTGGGCATCAAGACAGCCGCGTTGTCTTCCGACGCCCTCCGCTCGTTTTGTGTAGCAAAACAAAATTAGCTAGCACAAAAAAAAAATAAAATAAAAAAAATAAAAAAAAAAATAAAAAAAAATCACCAAACCAGGCTTTTAAAAATGTATAGTTATTTTTTCAATCAATGATTTACGTAGTTTTGTGCCTATAAATAGCAACCGCTAGCTTCATTTGTAGCGCTAAAAATATCGTTTAGTAGAGTAGAGCGTATTGGTGTAGCGTTAAACAGGGGAAATCACCGGTTTGTCAGAACAGAAATGGAAAATTCAAACTTCAGCAGTTATTTTGAGCAACGAAAGACCACTGTATCACTGACTTGTTTAATAACAATGCGAATTTCAGGCTAAACTCATTTTCGCCAGACGTTAACAAAGCTTTGGAATTGGGGCCTCTTTGTAACGTCATAGGCTATGTCAGTCTTGAAAGTGGGCGGACATGCTATTATGAAAACAATGCTCGAAAATTCAAATACGAGAGGAAACAACTTTGGCCAGCTTGCTAGCATGTTGCGCCAGAGTTGTCTAATGTTCAGACGGTAATTCTTTGCAAACGAACACGGTTTCTCGCCTACAATTTCTGTTCTGTCCTCCATAAAACCTTCCGGATCAACCGAAAGGTTGGTTTCAGTTGCAATCCTAGCTAGTTCCCCATTGCACTGCCAGGCATTACTGGGAGGCAACTACCTTTCCCGAAGCCCCCCGTGGAGGAGCCTGGGGTACCTGTAGTGCTTTATATTCCCACTGTCTCTGTCCTTCCCATTTGTTCTTTCTCATTCCTACTATGTTCTATCAATCTATTATCTTCTTCTTCGCTAGACCAATCACCTACCTTTTTTCTTTAAAACTCTTCCAAAACTCTTCATTTGTGTATGAGGTCTGTTGGGTCAGCTTGGGAATATTGGACGCTCTTTGACAAAATGGTCACTAGGGCTTCCTATGATAGTATTATTTAGCAATATAGGCATTTTATATGTATGTGTTTTGTTGACATTTTATAGTGATGTTTATATTATATTTTGTTTTTGTAAACGTGAGTTCAATAAATTAGAGTATAGCCTCAGAGTCCCCTGCGTGGGATGCCTTTATCGTAAAGTGATCGGCTGGTGGAGTGCTTTCGGTGTTACCAGTAGGGTTGTTTCAGCAGATCTTTTATACGGATCAGGGGTGAGTCCTCTTTCAACCAAGTTGTGGTCTTGATTTTGTGGTCCTAATTCGGCTCTTTGCAGAGTTCGTTGGACCCTGTAAGCAATGAATAACTAACTAACTTCCCCGAAGAAAAGCTTGCTCGGAGTAGCTTTCATAGTGTTCTGAGACGAAACGTCTACCCGGATAACTCTGGGTAACTAAAACAAAACAAAAAAAACCCAACAAGTTACCTCCATTTCGGAAGACACGCTGTGTATGGGCGCCAAAGTGTGGTTTTCTACCACATATTCAAATTTCAAACTAAGTCTCATTACAAATATTATTAAAATAAAAAAGGCAGGCAGGTGTGGTTCTTCATTATTTCAGACAAATCAAAATGCTGTTTTTCTTCTCTAACGTACATATCAGATTGTAGTAGACTTTTCCGCAGCATTTACAGACTTGTATCATGATGCGCGCAAGACGTCTAGACTGACAAATAATGCCTATGTGCTTGTTACTATTAGTGTTAGATCTCTGCCTCTCAGAATGAAGAAAATGTCACGCCCTGTGGGGTGTCGGATAGTGCAGTGGTTGGAGCACTCGCTACTGTGTCGAAAGTGAAGCACCGTCCGGTGCGGTTAGCACTTGGATGGGTGACCGCTAAGGTGTGAAGCGACAAACAACAACGCCCCCAGTTGACTCAACTGTGATTGAGTACCTACTCTCTTGAGGGTGGGGAAGGTAAAGCAGCGAGGGAGAGAGTTGGGCATCACCCTCATTACGCTGGCCCAAGATAAGTGTGATCTCCAACATCACGCTCCCCTACGGCCACAAGGCTATGGGACTACCTTTACCTTTACCTTTACCTGTCAAAAGGTGACATGTGGCGTCAATTTACTTCCAGACCGGATTACTCCGATTATACGGTTGTAAAGTGGTACTTCTATGTGCTTGTCCATTTTGCGAGTTAATATGCACGCGCCCTTCAACCTGCCTAGGGAAAACAACGCCTCGAGCCTGACATAGGTCTAATAGGGTAATAATAAACTTTAAATTACTCAAGGGTAACATTCAGGCGGCTAATTTCTCTGTATTTTAAGTCAGATAGCACGCGGTGGGTATGGACACAGCTGAATTTTGTATTAAGGGATAGGCCTACAAGGATGCCTTTGTTTCCTGGCCGGGTCTAAGTTATTCTTAAACTCTCTATCGAAGTATCCTGGGAAAGTGTATGATACTTGATAGTAAGCCAAAATTATAGATTTATAACAGGTCTGCCAGGATCTATTTGATTTTGCCTGTGGATCACACAAATCAATTCAATCAATTTATTTAAAGTCTGTTCACAAATTATGTGATTTTAGACTATAAAACAAAAAACCAAAACAAAATAATAATATAAATGATAATGTGGAAAAAGGAAATTATACAAATAAATAAATAAATAATAAAACGAAAAAAATGAAGAAAAAAAATACAGCAGCAACAACAAACCCATAAGAACTTATAGTGAGTAAACAATGTAACCTAACATTAGAACACCATCATCTTAACATCTAAAATACATCGAATAAAATAATTATACAAAGCAAAATGTAGGTTATTTAATGTCTTTGGAACTGCATTCACATCACAATCCCAAGGGTCGCTGTTGGATTTCTTTAACAGAAGGCTTGAATTTGTGGAATACAAATTGTAGGCTCATTTCTCTATGTTCTTCATCAGTGGACCGTAGGAGTACTTTAACAGTAGCCTTACGGATATACAACGCTAGCAAATTATTGTAAGCAAATTTCTGTTGTGTTTTGTATTAGAATCCCTCAGGAAATATCCAGTTCTGCTACAGAAGAGTCCATGTCTATTTAGAGTTCCTTTCTTGTTTGGTCAGCTTGGCTGTCTGACTTTGACTAACAGTCCTACTGTTTCGTCCCACTTTTGCGGAAAGGTGTAAACAGGTTTACTGTAACTGCAAGGTTCCAGAACAGAGGCCGTAAAAAGAATAGATAATGCAAGCACTAATTTACCCTGGTCTGCATGCCTTGGAGAAGGTGATAGCGAGACGGATGAGAATGAGAAACCCCGGTGGATTTACGTTGTTGATGAGGGATGGCGTAGACAGAGAGAGGATTTTGTGGCAAGGAAATCTACAAACTTATAAACGTCTACAAAAATTATGATATTCTCGATAAAGGAGACACAGGACAGGACACAGTCACGGTCACATGTATAATAATTAAGCTATATGTACAAATCTGGATAACAAAAAACGCACACAAAACTCTCACCCAATCCCACCCTCTTCCTCCTCCCAAAATATATTTATTGTCCTTCAAGAAGAAGAAGAAGAAGAAGGGACAACAAGAACAAACAACAACGGCAACAACAACTAAAAATCACAATTACGCAATTTGTTGCACTGAAGCATAAAAACAGCAAAACAAGAGAACACTTACAAAGAAGTGCAATAGATGGCAATAACACAGTAACACTAATCGCAACTGCTTGTTCACATTTTACTACTAACCTGCCAGAGCATAACAACGCTCCGTAGGAAAGATGTGGCATCGAATATTGTTGGGCCATGACCCTCTTCCCCGTTGTTGCTGCTCCTTGGCCAGTTCACACAGAGGTCTGCAAGGGAGAGGTAAGAGGAGAGAAGAAGCTGACAGCGCCTCATTCCTTCCTGAAACCCCACCCTGAATCTGAAAAACTACTCCGTCATTCGTAGGTAAAGTCACCGAATCACAAGGGGGGAGATACAAAGTACATAAGAACTGAACCACAATATCAGCACTGGAAGAAGAATGAAGACCATCACTACCACTACTAGAAGCACCAGGCAACGAGGAAGATAAAACAGTTCTGAGCTCGGCCAAAGCTTGGTCCACAGTATAATGGCCGTAGAGGTTAGGGAGAGTCACGCCGTGTCTCAAGCCTCTTCGGCTTCCACTTGTCCGTCTACTTCCGCAAGGTCCAGGGTCTTCCAGGACCGTGCATCGTGTTTGTGCACCTGAATGCCTTTGAATATGATCTACCTGAAGAGGTTTGTTGATATTCTCAAAAGACTTGTGCGCATTTGGTGCGTGGGCAAGTTGTGAACTTCTACTGCTATCGCTGGAATATACTGCACTTTCTTGGGAAGTTCTTCTGTTTTGAAAATCAGTTTGAGAATCATGGAAGTAGCTATCATTGAACACACCATCTTCGGAACCTTTATTCCGATTTGGAAACGAAATTTGGGACACATTTTGAGACCGACTGATTAGATTTGCATTTTTGAAAGTGGTGCCATGTGGAGCTGTTTCACTCTGATGGAGATTATTATTACTTGGAAGTGGTTTTAAAGTTGGATACACAGGGTCAGTGTGATTATTATTTAAAATATGAGGAAGTTCCTGTAGTTTGGAAAATGGCGGATTTTGACGGAATACGTTGTTGCCTAGTACAAAGTCATCGGTGGATGGATTTTGCGGAATGAGATCGTTATCGTTGTCGTTGATCATGATGTCGCTATCAGTGTTGGCTGTAGGGAGGTAAGGGTTGGGAGGACTGTGGACCGGGTTGGAGAAAACGAGACTAAACAGCATTATTGTCGTCACCACCATCATCGCCACCATCATCGTTATCCTCATCACTCGCGGCAGCTTCCGAGATACAAGCTGTAGCAGGAACACACGGAAGGTGTGGGGGCGGGACCAACCTCTGCCACCCCCGCCCCCGTCCCCCAGTCTGGATCCTGACGTGATCGCCAAGCGGCACTACGTCACTGTTTCGTCACATCCGCCGGCCAGCACGACGATAATAGTGTCGTGACGTCACTTGGGATTCGGTGACGTCATTGAAGCATTTTCCCCCTCCTGAAAAGAATGGAAATTAAGTTAAAATTTATGTAGCATGCAGACCGGCCACGCTGTTAAACAGTTTGCATGGTAAAAACGTGGACACTAAGGAAATGAAGCTACCAGAATGGTAACTATATACGGACGAATTCATTTCCTGAAGTCAACTATTACAAATGCCCGAGTTTGTGTCTACCAAATTCCATAACTCCCACCAGCAACACCACCATCACTATCACCACCGTAATCCCCCATTCCCTCCCTCACCACCCCCGTTCTTCCACCACCACCATCATCACCACCATTCGTTACACATTCAAGATCCACCACCACGGACATCAAGTAGTAGTAGTAGTAGTAGTAGTAGTAGTAGTAGTAGTAGTAGTAGTAGTAGTAGTAGTAGTAGTCCTATCCTATCCTATCCTGGAGGCGCGGTGGCCGAGTGGTTAGAGCGTTGGCTTGCGGATCTAAAGGTCCCGAGTTCGAGCCCAGGCCGGGGCATTGTGTTGTGTCCTTGGGAAAGACACTTTACTCCCGTTTCCTACTCCTTCCGATGAGAGTATAAACCGAGGTCTAGTCTGTGTCGCATGCATAGAAGTCTTCTGTAGCACCACATCTCCATGCTTTGTATTCTTCGTTGGAGATCTGCTGTGAGGGTCCATGTTTCGCAAGCGTATAGGAAGATGGAGATGACAAGGGAGAGCAGCAGCCTTACCTTGGAGTGTAGACTGATGGTCCTGTCTTTCCAAATGGGTTTCAACCTTGTCAGCGCAGCAGTTATTTGAACGATCATGGAGAGGACTTCCTGTCGGGACCCATTGTCTTATACAATGGCTCCTAAATATTTGAAGCTATGCACTGTGTTGAGGGATTGGCCTTGGACTTTGATGTAGGCCTACATGTTGATGCCATTGGTGTTGTTGGTCATCACTTTAGTCTTCTCTGCACTTATTATATATATTATATATAAATGTGGGTACCAAGCCGTATTAGCGTACTGGAGGAGGTTAGACCTAACTAGGGACTTAAATAATTTACATAACCTATCCTATGTCAAGACTTAAATAATTTACATAAGCTATCCTTATCTAAGAAACTGAAGGTTCTTTCTATTACACCAATCAAATCTATTAGCTCTGTTCTGAATATGGGATCAAAGGATAATTAAGGGGTTATAGAAACATCAATAAATACCACAAAAACAGTCAGCACTTATAGTAGTACTGAGGCCTACGTCGCCTGTCTTTCAAGAATGCGGAGAAAATAACTTTCTGCAGGCTGCCCCTAACGGAAACTTATAAACACCCGACTACACACTTGCCCATAAAAGCGCATTTATCGGGCCATATGCTGTGCTAACGGAGCAATTACTGGCTAGAACTAGAAACAAGTTCTGTCTTCTTATCTTGTTCAAGATGCTCCTTGCTACCAATCGAAGAAAGAAACAAAAGAAAAGAAGAAGGGGAAAAAGAAAAGAAAAGAACGCATTTTCTTGTTACAAATCGAAGGAAAGAAAGAAGGAATGAAAGAAAGAAGCAAAAACAACAACAACAACAAAGCAGAAGAAGAAGGATGAGGAGGAGGAGAAGAAGAAGTTGTTGTTGTTGTTGTTGTTGTTGCATCAATTTTTATGTTAAAGTTGTACTGATATCAGAAGAAGAAGAAGAAGTGCGCGCAAGCTGACAAATTTATTTATTGCTACCAAGAAACTGTTTGTCAATGAATGGGCACACGATCGGGAGTTACAAAAATACAAATAACAAAATATTTTTATTATAAATAAATCGACAAATAGATCTAATAGCGAAAATTACTTACAGGCGTTAGTCCTGTTAGAATAATCCAACAGTGCAGAGAACAACTAGTTAAATAAGCAAATCCTTCTGTCCGATCCAGCTGTAGCGGACAGCAAAATTCGCTTATAGCTAGCTTACATCCTGTCGTGACTGCTGCTACAGCTGCTGCTGGCGCGCCGTGACTGGTGATGATAAATGATGATTTGACAATGGCAAGTTATAGTTCCATTTGGGTCTTCATGGTAGAGACGAGCACACACACACACACACTCCAACGCTGAGGCGAGCGAAATCGTGAATGAAAAGGGCAACGAGTAAATCCGACCAGCAGAGAGCCTACACTGAAAGCTCTCTGACCCGACCATTAGGGAAGAGTGTTCTAACGAGGGTAGGGTGTGATAGCTTGGATGGTACCAGTCAGCTCTCTCTCTCTCTCTGTTTCTTTCTCTCTCTTTAAAAAAACAAAAAACGAAAAGAAAATCCAAGAAAAAAAGTTTTAAAAAGTAAAAAAAGGAAAACGACAACAAAACAAGACACGGAACACGCGGAAGGTCAGAGATCTTGACTTATATCTGATTCAGGCGTATAAACTTCCACAGTACCCCAGCAGTCTCTGTTCAAGACACTGGCTTCGTGGTTCGAGGAGGGACTGGGTGAGAGAGAGAGAGAGAGAGAGAGAGAGAGAGAGAGAGAGAGAGAGAGAGAGAGAGAGAGAGAGAGACAGACAGAGAGAGAGAGACAGACAGACAGACAGAGAGAGAGAGGACAGATATAGAGAGGAATGGGGGACATTGAGAGAGGGGGAAAGAGAGAGAGGGGTGGGGGACGGAGAGAGAGAGAGAGAGAGAGAGAGAGGATGGAACCGGAGGACAGATAGGTGGGGGACGGAGAGAGAGAAAAAAACCCTGTGCAAGTCTGTGTGTCCATTCTCAATGTGCGGTGTGTGTGTACGTATATGTGTGGGTGTGTTTGGGTGTGTGTATGCGTTCGTGTTTTTTGACTGATATAATTCATGTATGTTTTTATAGTCTGTATGTATTGGTGTTTTTGTGTGTGCGCCAAAAAAGTTTATCACATTCTTAGCACATAAATTTTTAAAGTCATTCTTATGTATGTAGAGTCATTTGCCTTTATGCAATGCTCGTGTTACTCTTTTATCTCCATCTGAATAACTCATATACTCTACACTGAATGTATGAAATGAATCATAATAATTACCAGGAATTGTTATTACTGTAGCTTGTTATGGACTGAAGATATAAACAAACAAGGAAGCAGTTCGGTATTTTTCTGTAAAATATGGAATGAAAGAGAGAGAGAATGAGAGAGAGAGAGAGAGAGAGAGAGAGAGAGAGAGAGAGAGAGAGAGAGAGAGAGAGAGAGAGAGAGAGAGAGAGAGAGAGTGAGTCACAATCTGATGGATTATCAAAACTAAAATTAAAATAGAAGAAACCAGTTTATTCAAATTCTTTTGTTGATCAAAACATGACAAAATATACTTTTAAAAACACAATGCATAACATTTTAATGAAAAAAGACACCTGCTATTTATCTACAAATTAGCAACCGTAGTTAGAACCTGAACATGTTAAATCATGATAATGCTGGTTCTCAACATATAACTCTTTACTTACGATTCAACCCTCTCACCCCCCTTCCCCCCCCCCCCCCCCCCAAAAAAAAAAAAAAAAAAAAATCCATCGCGAGAAAGTCTTTAAAAAAATTAGTTGGCACTACATTGTGAAGGAGGTAACTGTGATATCTTTATTTTGCTCTCTCGATTCTCTCCCTTTCTGGTTTCACGTAATACTAACTTGCCAAGTGAACAATTTCAGGTTGCTATCATTATGCGAACAGAACTGACAGAATCGTAACCATGCCCAAATGTCTGCAATAATAATAATAATAATAATAATAATAATAATAATAATAATAATAATAATAACAACAACAATAATAATATAATACTGGATGCTATGTACACGCTTTTCCCCAAATCACCAATCAGACTCAAAGCTCTGCAATCTGAACCCACACTGAGTACATACACATTTCTCGATTTGTTAAAAGTAAAATTCTAATCGCTCAACCCATGACAATGGACATTATAGAAACACAAGTAGACTGATCATCATAATCCTGTACCTTCTCTGACAGAATGGCAAGTATCTTTATGTTTTGGGAACGTCTTGACGTATTATACATTGTATCACAGTCACCCAACGTTGAATATCACAAAACCTTATGCAGTCAAATATATATAAAATGGAGAAACCCAAGGAGTTAGTTGTAGGGGAACAGTCGTGTCGGAAGCGGCCAGACCAAATCTGAAAAGCACCACACCCAAAAAACGGTCTTAATTTATTCGCAAAAACTGTATTTATCATCAGAGAAAAAAAAAGAAAAAAAAAAGGCAAAGGGAGACAACCTTTACGTCTTACAACAATTTTTTATTGTACACAGCTCTTTGTTTCACTTGTATTTTATTAGAATACCAATATTTAAAGATGGTGTGCAACACATGAAAATATAAAAACCATCACCAACAAGTACTGATAAAGATGAATGTGTGCAAATAGAAAGAGCTGTATTGTAAACCTATAGCTACCTGGTACACAATTCTCAAATAAATGACCCAACAGTACAACAACAACAAATTAAAAAAGACAAATTTAAGAACATTCTTTTCAACTGATAGTACGCAATTTTCTTTCTTTCTTTATTTTTTTTTTAAGTCGATATCTATTAACACACACACACACACACACAAAATTTAAAACTATACTGTTAACATTTCCGTTTTAATTATTCAACATTATAATTTTTTTTCACCGCTGTGACCATGCTTTTTGTGTAGAAATATTTATGCACTGGATACATTTTCATTAATTCATTCATTCATAAAGACATAATAATAATGATAATAATAATAATAATAATAATAATAATAATAATAATAATAATAATAATAATAATAATAATAATAATAATTTATAAGCCACCTACCCTTCATATCTGATTATTATATAAACTATATTCTGAAATTTATAATTACTCTGTTTGTTGTTGGCAATAAATGAATAATTAAGGAAAATAAACAGAAGGGGAAACACATAGAGAGAGAAAGCATGCATATGCATGTGAGAAAAAGACAGAGAAAACGCGGGAGAGACTACTGACCACTGTCCATGATGATGTCAAAGGGCGTTTCGTAGATGTTGACGTATTCTCCAGCAGTCATGGTGCAAGGGTCAGCATCTTCCAGAAGGTAATGCACTACAGCTGCAATCAGTTTTACAGTGGCACATGAATATACCATCAACCTTACAGCTAGTCACTGTTACACAAAACACTTATCTCTGACATCAGGAAAAAAAGCAATGCAAAAATTTGCTAAAAATTCTTCTGCGCACAAGCTCTCTTTTCTGTTTAGTTAATATCCAGAGTTCTGTTACTCCTTTGAATGTCTTCTTTATATCCACATCTGTCACCTCTTCTTCCTTTTCCTTAATAGATATCTGTCATACTCGACAATTACTGAGATATGCCCTCCGACATACCTCCCTCTGCCTCGATCTGCTCTCCCCAATATTTATCCTACTGGGGATACTATTTTGATGTGCCTAAATGTTATAACAAATTTTACAAGATTCTCACACATGAACATTTCATGTTTCAAGACAGTATTTTTTTAAAAATGCCAATGAGAATCAATTTACTGAGGTATTTATTTTAGAGGTTTGAGTGAATTTACTTATGATTCTTCTAAAACATGCCAATTCAACAAGATGGATGATTTATTATTCTAAAAACATAATATAGTATAGATTTTGTTGTTTTGTTTGTTTGTTTACAGCAACTTACACTGCTGCGGCAGAAGTTCAGGCACTTTGTCGTGGAGAGAATCCATGGCGTTTTTCAAGTTGAGCTGCAATAGCAAGACTCCACATGTAACAAAAGACTAAGCAAACATCAAAACCAGTAAGCCCGTAAATCTGACTGACCTATGTCGAAGACATATAAAACTTGCAGGCAAATGGGATGCATTCTACAATATACTTTACTATCACGATTATAAAGCTATCATGAAAGTAGAAAACACAAATTGTATTTGATCTTCAGTTCAACACCAAATTCAAATCACTTTTAATTGCACAATAGTATATTTTAGAACTGCTGTTAGATTTAGATTTTGTAGCTGTTTAAAGTGATAAATAATACAGTTTGCTAACCAGGATGACTGATTTAGTTTTCTAGCAGTTTAAATTGATAAATAATTCGTTTTGCTAACCAGGACAACTACACCATCATGACCGCCACCAGCAGCCACATCACCACCAGCACCATCAACAAGAACTCCAAGTACGCTGCTCACCTTTGGCTGTTTGAAGAGGAAGGCGCCAAGCTTGAGGAGCTGTGTTAGGAGGTCGACAACAAGATTTTCTGACGAATCAGTTGGTTCGTACGACTCAAGGCCTGGCTCTACGATGTCCAACGTTCTGAAACACCAGCCTTGGTACTGGCGAGTGGGAATGTGTATATGTTAAGGACATTCAGTTTAATACAGTCAATTCAGCTTTTGTTTTGCATTGAAAGAAGACATTTTCATCAATTTTTTTTTCATTCTGCTAATTTCTTGCATGTAACAACTCACATAAGGCCATTCCTTGCAAAAACCATCCTGCAAGGCATGGTGCTAGGAGGCAAAAGAATAGGGAGACAAAAAAAAGGGGTTGGAGGACAACATTTGAGAATGCACTGGCTTGAGAAAGATATAGAGTACACTGGTTAAATGATCATCTGTGGCGCCCCAACGACTTTCAAGTTACAGGATAGGATAGGATAGGATCGGATAAGGCCATTACGCATTACGAATTTATGCATTGAACAACTGTAAGGTTAAATCTGTCTGCTCAAATAAGCATTATGTAAGTGTGCATTAGTGTATAATTATGTATATGCATGAGTGCATATATGGGTGCAAGTGCACCATGTATGTGCACGAATTAATTTTAATTGCAAACCCCTCCACACATGTTGAAATTTCACTCTTTTCATGAACTATTTAACAATATACAAGCATATTGTGTTCAATTCTGATATAAAATAAATATTTTTATTAAACAACAATATTTTAAGTTGTCAATAAAAAGGATATATCGTGTGAAATGACGAGGATCTTGGATTTTGAAATCAGGCCATCAGATTTCTCCTCCTGAGACACAAGTTCCTTTGCCAGCAAAATCATGATGTCTGCCGAACACTGAAAAACAATCCACCACGACTATCATAATTACAAAAATAAATAAATATGGGAAGAGGGCTCTTTCATTGCACACTTTCACTGATTACACCTGTGAATTCACTGTGATAAATGCTGTCTTACTCATCATGTTACGTTGATTCTTAATAATAATAATAATAATAATAATAATAATAATAATAATAATAATAATAATAATGATAATAATAATAATAATAATAATAATAATAATAATAATAATAATAATAATAATAATAATAATAATAATAATAATAATAATACACTGATTTATGAGACTCGCACCTCTCACCCTTTCAGCGATTCAAGGCCATGGATTAAATGATGCCTCTTTATTATAAAACTGAAAATGAGTTCTAAACATGATCGCTAGTCAAGACAAACTGCAGCATAATACAGCATAATATAAAATATATACAGACCTCCACAATATGGACGATGTGTTTTATGAAGATGAGCATGAGCCCAGTGATAGCTTCTGATTGCAAGTCATTTCGAAACTGCTTGAAGAGATGATCAAAATAGTCTGAAACAAAATTGCACACAATGACATATCAATGCAGAAGGCATGCCCAAAATATCTGGAACAAAACTAATTAACAAAACCTGAGTAACACTAGTACATTCAGGCTTGCATTACTGCATGCAGGTGCAGCTAGTGGTCATGTAAATGGAACAAACATTGATTTTCCTATTGCACTCTTATTTATTCTGACATGCCACTCAAGCTCAGTAAATAATGTTAACTTGGACAAAGCTGTCATCCAAATGTAAATCCCTTCTTTCCTATCCTATCCTATCCCGTAACTCGAAGGTCGTTGGGGCACCACAGATGATCGTTTAACCAGCGTACTCCATCTTTCTCTGTCCTCAGCAACCCTCATGGCTTCGCTCAGTGTCAAGCCAGTCCATTCTCGAATTTTGTCCTCCCATCTCTTTTTTTGTCTCCCTCTTCTTCTGCCTCCTTGCACCGTGCCTTGCAGGATAGTCTTTAGGTCTGATATCTCTTCTAAACTAAGCATAATCATCCAAATCTAAATCTCTTTTTTTGGCTGCAGTTTATTATCCCTTTCTATCGGGAAACTCTGGGCCGCCTCCCCCGGGGAAGGCGTAATCGCAACCAGTGGCGCGCCAAACCCTACCTACCTAACATTATTTGTGATTTTTTTTTTACTTTTTTTTTTCTTTTCTTCTAAACTAAGCATAATTGTAGATGTAAAATATATCCGTGTTTCTTTTTAATAGGAAAGAGTATAAAAATGCCTACTTTCAGTTTGCTCAAATCGTTGTTCATAATAAACTGTAAATGATTACTTACTTCCTATTTCTGTTCTGTTGTTTCCTCCTTCTCCAATTCTGTTGATGATGAACATGCGATGGATGAGATTTTTCTGAAACAAATAAACAATTCAACGTAAACACACAACAACACACCAAAAAATCACTCAAAACATTCCCATTTTATTTATACAGAATTAGACCTTTGAGAAAGCAGCGACAAATGTAATACTAAATGTCGCACTAAACGACAGCACTGTGTTTCCAGATAAAATGCCAATCCTACCTCTTCTCCAGACACTGAATCAATGTAAGTCGCTTCATATAAGCTTTTCTTGGGCCAGTCAAATGCTCTCTTCTCTTTCTTCTTCCCTGCCCCCTTGCTTCTTTGTCTGTTCAAGCGAGGTTTTTCTCTATCGGTTTGCGCGCTTGGTGTCCTTTCTGTATCCAATCCTTCACCTCCTTCAGCAGGAACATTGTCATCCGACTCCATGTTGTTGGCTGGCGGCACTAGGGACACTCTCTTATTGGCCATCATATACAGGAGACCAAGGCACCAGAATGTTTACTGAGCAAATCTATATATCACCAAGAGAGTGTGTACAATTCCTTTGCTGTACAAACCCAACTGTATTGATCCTGCACGCAGCACAGTTGTCAGGAAACTGCTTGGAAAACACATTGGGGCCTGGAATTTGTTTAACCTCACACAGAGGGTGGCCAGAGAGATTTACCGACTATGAAACTGGGGTAAAACTTAAGTCCCTATCCACAAATCAAATGCCACAGCCACCTATGCTGGTTGATCAGGATATGACATTGAGCTCACTGACGCAAGTGCAAACAAGACCTTGTTGAATTTGATAGCGCTGGGAGGCAAACCTCTAGAGCCCCTTGTAAATCTTATCTGCCCTGTTGAAAGCACTTGCCAAAGGTGCACCAGGGCAACTGATTGGCAGGCTTTATAACTCTGGATGGGTATCTAGTGAGATGATAAGCATTTCTAGATTGCTGTTCACTGCCACTTTAAACAGGTGATTGCCAGCTAAAGGCTAAGCAAACATTGATTGGTTCCTTCTATGTTTTTGTGGCCCATAGAAAGGATACACAGGCAGTGTATTTGTACAGGCAGGCCTGGATTGAACAGTAGCACACAAGTCTTTTCTGTATCACTAGCAAACTATAATATACAACTCATTGGAAGCAGAACTAGTGTAGCTCGAAGCTACGAGCTGCTGAACGAAGAGGAGAGAAAAAATACTATTGACATGAAAACAGAGGAATAAGTTAATTTCCATCTAACTTCACCGTTATGATGCTTGAAACAACTGTGCAACCGTTGGTATTCTCCATACTAGGGTAAGATTAATATTTTATCTTTGGCATATATTGACAATGTTACTTTCCATGAAAAGTGAAGTCCAGATGCTGATGTTTTTTTTTACTGCTGTTTTTAGTTTAAGTTCTTTATACATTAAACCTTTTTTCTATTGTCCCAAAAGAACAATTGTCAATAATGTTCATGAAATATTTCAACTAACTAATTAATTAATTAATTAATTTTAATTATTATTTACCTATTTGTATTTATTATAATTAAACATGCTTTTTTCTTTGTTGTGTGTGTGTGTATGGAATGTGTAGGTGTGTGAGTGTGGATGTGTGTTTTGGTATGTATAATAATACTAAATATGTATGATAAAAATGAAAATTCACTAAAAATCAAAACGGATATGTCACAGAATAGTTTAACAAAAATAATATGCTGACTAACTCTATATAATTTTTAATTTGGTAAAATTGTGCGTTCAAACTGCAAGTGAGACAAAAGCTAATGCAGACAGCACTTTGTTTTTAAAATTTGTACTTGGTAGCCTATAGTTATAAACCAATCACTAAATTCCCTCCTCCCCTCATCCTTACCCTCAACTGTCACACACACACACACACACACACACACACACACACACACACACACACACACACACACACACACTCACACACAAACACACACATAAAAGACAAATTTGTATGATCCATAGTTTTTGGCACTTAACCACATGTACAAAACAATAAAAATAAAGAACAATAAAAAAAAAAATACTTGTTTTTTTTAAGTTTCATATATTTGTTACTCAATTTCTGACTTACCGCCACCCATTTAATATTTTAATGAAGCTCTACACAATAAATTCCATCTAATACTCTGCTAGCATAAAGTGATGTCTACAGAATGCCATTCTATTCTTTACATCACAAAGTCTCAGCATCAGGATTCTTATACATCACAGTCAATCTGTACATCTAAAATTTACCAGGTCACCATAGATTTAATTCAAAAGATATGCAGGTTTCCTTGAATGCCCAGAGAAGCTTATCAGAATTAGTAGAAATAACTGGATTTTTTATTTTAAAAAGAAAAGAAAAAGGGATTTGGGATACTATTAATAAACATTTGTCAAAATTTGGGTTGTCTTCTCAGTGAAAAAGTGCCTTCCAGGTGGAGGGACGCGGAAGGCAGTAGTGCATTCTGGGTGCGTTTTTTTGTTTCTGGTATTAGAGGGGCCTCGTGACACAGTGGATAAGTCGCCAGGTTTCCTATGCTGAAGGTCGCGGGTTCGATTCCCACAAGGGGCGAACGTATGTGACTTAGGTACGATACTATTGAGGTCACCGAGGTTTTTTTTCGGGCACTCCAGTTTCCTCCCTCCCTTCAATAACGCTACAGGACGCAGTCAATATAAAAAATTTCAAAAATAAGAATTCAATTTTCTTTCCGTCTTCTAATAGCGATCTCCCTGCCTTTACACCACCTGTTTGAGTGTTGGATGTGTATTTGGTGTGTGTGAGGGTGGATGAGACAGGTGAGCGTGTATGTTGGTATAGATCGCCGTGCTTTGAGCCTGATTGATTTGGGGAAAGGCGCGTATATAGCATCCTGTATGATTATATTATTATTCATCCGTCTAGTACATTTGCAAGCATTAAAGTTCTATAGATGGGATGCGTGCATACACAGACTAGACCTCAGTTTATCTTCTCATCCAAAAGATTAGGGGCAGTGCACTACCTCAGCATTAGGCTCATATGTTATTGGGTGTTAGGTGCATTGCTTAACCCACAATCTCTCTTCCTTCTGTTCGCTTACCCTTCACTGCTTCGCCGTCATTCCTCCACTTGGCTACCATGACCACCTATTATTATCCACTTTTTTTAGTTTGTTTTGGCTGCAGTGTTAAATTTTCAAGAGCGACCTTGGGTTTGCCAAAGATGCATGCAAATTTGGAATGGTGCATAAACACTCAAGGCACCACTTTTGGCAATGTTTTCAATTTCTGCCTGCTCTTCACTGCTGTATCGTCTACTAAACCTAACAAAGGGCATCAACTCACATCCATCCATGCATGATGGACATATCAGCTATTAGTCTTTATCTATTGTGTATTGCCTAGGCCAAAAAAAAAAGAGGTTTGTTTTAGGTAACATAGAGAAGAAAAAAAAAGGGTCGGTATAGGAAGGTTTTTTTTTTTTTTTTTTCTAAATCTTTTTCACTCATGATGTTACACCTAGTTCATTTCTTGGATTTCTTCTTTTTTTTCCAAACGATCCCCCCAAACGTTTCGGGTCAGGCCAAAAATTTAGGTTTGGTCAGGATACCGTTAAAAGATTTTTTTTTTTTTTTGGGGGGGGGGGGGGGGGGGGAGAGAGGCGAGGGAGGGAGGGGAGGAGGGCCTATGTAGTTTTCATTTACTGTTATATTTTATATACAGGATGTCCCAAATGTAGGTATAGAACAGGGTTCAAAAGTGTAGGAGGGGTGGAATGCCCTGCCTACTGGAGTTTCTGCCCCATAAAACACCGAAGCTGGGGTCACATCCACCCTCATCAAAATCTTTACCAAAAGCTTGCTAGTCCTGTAAATATAATTAAACCAATGTGGGGAGGCCTGCTAGCTCAGTGGATAGTAAGCTGCTTTCCTAGGCCCAAGGTCCTAGGTTCGAACACTGCAGAAGATGAACTTATGTGTCTTAGGTACCAGACATTCAGGTCACCGAGGGTTTTCTCTGGGTGCTCTGGTTTCCTCCCTTCCTTCAATAATGGGATTGGATGCAGTCTGTCTAAAATTTAAACAATAGATTTCCTTTCCGTCTTCTAATAGAGACTTGCATTTACACCACATGTTTGATGATTGTGTGTTTGTTGTTTTTGTAGGAGTGTCTGCAATGTGAGGATGTATTCTGGATACAGATCACCGAGCTTAGAGTTTGATTTCGGAATAAGGCACGTATAGCACACATTATTAATTAAATAATTAATTAATTAAACTTTTAACACAAATGGGTAAAAGATTATTTACTTAGATTAAAGACTTCTTCACACAATCAATTCAATAACATTCTTGGTGAGTGGAGGTGTTGATCGCCCAACTAAACTTTGCCGAGTGTAATAAAAAAAAAACAATAACAACAAAGGAAAAACACTCTGCGAATGAAACGGAAGTACTCACTCTTTTAACATGAAGGGTTCCTCCCCATTTGCCCCCCCCCCCCTAACCTTCTCTACCCAGCAATACCAACATATGTATGTGTAGGCCCCACAGTTTTGTGGTCCACCCCAGCATTACACTGTTGCTGGGGCCACAGGTAAAACAATTCATTTTTAACCTGGTATAGTATAACTTAATTGTATTTTATTAACTTTATACCTATTTTTGGGCCACCATGTATTATTCTATACCTGTTAATTAAATACTTTCCGCAAGTGCTAAAATTACGCTGTCTTTTACACTTTTTTTAAAATTACAAAATCTCATGATGGTTAAGAAACATACACATCAGGATTGCATACATCTGTACTATTCTGAAATAAACAAACTTGCAATAAACTAATTAAAAGCCTGATCAAGTGCATCCAATTGTATCAGACAACAGTTCCCGACAGGAAGTTCTCTCCAAGATCGCACAAACAACTGCTGCTCTGAGAAGGTTGAAGCCCATTTGGAAAGACAGGACCATCAGTCTACATTCCAAGGTAAGGCGCTGTTGCACTCCCAAGTCATCGCCATTTTCCTATACGCTTGCGAAACATGGACCATCACAGCAGATCTACAATGAAGAATACAAAGCATGGAGATGAGCTGATACAGAAGACTTCTAGCATTTCCTATACCCAGCACTTCACCAACAACGAAGTCAGACAGACGATCACACAAGCCATTGGGCAACACGATGATATGCTCACAGTGGTGAAGAAACGGAAACTCCGATGGTATGGCCACGTCACCAGAGCATCAGGCCTTACAAAGACCATCCTACAAGGAGGCAGAAGAAGAGTGAGACAGAAAAAGAGATGGGAGGACAACATTCGAGAATGGAGTGGTTTAGCATAGCATAGTATAGCAAAGTTCGGCATGCAGGCTAAAAAGCCTTTGGCCCTCATAATCAATCTTGATGAGGGTCCCAAGACCCAAACCCTTAGTCTCAGTGCTTACCAATTTAGGATTAGTGGATTTTTTTGACTCCAAATTGGTGGAGTAGATGCTATCCTTAAATAACTTGTCCAGACTATTCTTGAACACATTGTGTGATTTAGCATCCACAGCCTGAACGAAGCCATGAGGGTTGCTGAGAACAGAGAAAGATGGAGTACTCTGGTTAAACGATCATCTGTGGTGCCCCAACAATTTTTGCGTTGCGGAATATGATATGATAGGAAAGGACAAGTGCATACTTTGTGTTCGTCTTCCATCTTGACTGTAAGCTTTGTTGTCGTTCCAATTTAGCCCTGTTTTTTGCTTCATTCAGCGAGATCAGTAAATTCAAATATCTGAGGTAGCAACGATTCATTTTCCACTTTTACTGTTTACTGCTGTAAACATGTATCTAATTGTGACAGGGCTCACACTGAATTAGATACAAATAAATAGTAACGTTAACTTTCTATTTCGTCAACCGCAGTCATTCATATGAGGTATAATACAGCCCATGCACACAAAATACATATAAAATAAATTAGTTTTGATTGTACCTTGTTTAGGGTTCTGTTTCTGTCTTCTATAACTTCCAGTAAAGACACACGATGGGTGTCAAGAAGAGGATCTTCGTTTTCTTCCTCGTTCAGCGCCATTTTGTATTTATCTCCAAGGAAACGTTGTTGTCTCTCGCCAACACGATAATTTAAAAAAAATGTGATGCAAAAATATAATTTGATGTATCTTTATGTATTTTATTGAAATTAGTGGCATACATTTATTTTGCTTTATTGACATAACACTAAAGAAAAAAAAGGAAAGACAATTTTACAGATGGGAAATTACTCCACCTTGGAGTCCTCCCCGAGTTGTATAGAAAGAAAGCGCCACAAAACGTTTCGATTGCTGGCCAGTCGCCACGAACGTTTTTTTGCTTCTGGGCAACCTTTTGTTGTTTGTAGATTATAGTCACACGACCTATCCTATCCTATCCTGTCCCATAACCCGAAGGTCGTAGGGGCACCACAGATGATCGCTTAACCAGCATACTCCATCTTTCTCTGTCCTCAGCAGCCCTCATGGCTTCCTATCCTATCCTATCCTATCCTGTCCCATAACCCGAAGGTCGTAGGGGCACCACAGATGATCGCTTAACCAGCATACTCCATCCCTCTCTGTCCTCAGCAGCCCTCATGGCTTCGCTCAGTGTCAAACCAGTCCATTCTCGAATGTTGTCCTCCCACCTCTTTTTCGGTCTCCCCCTTCTTCTACCTCCTTGCACTGTGCCTTGCAGAATGGTCTTTGCAAGGCCTGATGATCTGGTGACGTGGCCATACCATCGGAGTTTCCGTTTCTTCACCACTGTGAGCAGGTCATCGTGTTGTCCAATGGCTTGTGTGATGGTCTGTCGGACTTCAACGTTGGTGATGTGTTGGGTATAGGAAATGCACAGAAGTCTTCTGTAGCACCTCATCTCCATGCTTTGTATTCTTCGTTGGAGATCTGCTGTGAGGGTCCATGCTTCGCAAGCATATAGGAAGATGGAGATGACCAGAGAGCGCAGCAGTCTTACTTTGGAATGTAGACTGATGGTTCTGTCTTTCCAAATGGGCTTCAACCTTGTCAGGGCAGCAGTTGTTTGTGCGATCCTGGAGAGGACTTCCTGTCGAGACCCATTGTCTGACACAATGGCTCCTAAATATTTGAAGCTGTGCACTGTGTTGAGGGATTGGCCTTGTACTTTGATGTCCGTGTTGATGCCATTGGTGTTGTTGGTCATCATTTTGGTCTTCTCTGCACTTATTTCCATTCCATAAGCTCTGGAGGTGGTGTCAAGCCTCTGTACAAGCTGTTCAAGTTCTTGTTCCTCTCCAGCCAATCCATCAATATCATCCGCAAAACGAAGATTGGAGATTGCTCTGCCCCCTATGCTGACTGTGCCTTCGTGATCTGCAAGAGCATCTGACATGATGCGCTCTAGGAAGATGTTGAAGAGTGTTGAGAGAGTAGGCATCCTTGACGCACACCGATTGTTGTTCTGAACCAGTTCCCGATGACGCTGTTATGGAGGACTGCACTGGTAGCCTTGTCATACAGGCTTTTGATGACTTCTATAATTTTAGGGCTGATGTTGTACACTTTCATGGTTGCCCATAGAGCTGCATGCCAGACTCGGTCAAATGCCTTCTTGAAGTCTATGAACACATGATATAGATGTTGTTGGTGCTGTAGGTATTTCTCACAGATTATTCTGAGGTTGAAAATCTGTTCAGTGGTACTTCGCCCTGCCATGAATCCTGCTTGTTCTTCAGCTATGATTTGTTCAGCTTGTGGTTTCAACCTGTTGAGTATTATTTTCAGGAGGACCTTGCTGGGATGGCTGATGAGGCTGATGGTGCGGTAATTTTCACACTCCTGAAGGTTACCTTTTTTGGGAAGAGTGATGACAAGCGACTGGGTCCATGGTGTAGGCCATTCCCCACTCTGCCAGATCTTGTTACAGATAATGGTGAGAGCATCAGTCATCGCTTCTCCTCCTGCTTGTAGCAGTTCCGCTGGTATGTTGTCCACTCCCGCTGACTTCCCTTTCTTCAGCGATTGCACTGCTGCCTCAACTTCTTCCCGGAGAATTGGGAGGATTTCTTCTTCTTCTCTGCTCTCGGGACATGCTAGAACTGATGGGTCTCCATTTGGTGTATGGTTGTAAAGGTCAGAGCAGTACTCTGTCCATCTGTCCAAGACTTCTTGTTCTTCTGTAAGGCAAATGCCAGACTTGCTTTGGATAGTGGAGACTTTGGGCTGTTTAACACTTGTCAGCCGCTTCACAGTCTGGTAGGCCTTCTTGCTGTTGTTCTTGTTCAGATTGTTCTCTATTTCCTGGCATTGATCTTCTATCCAGTTCTCCTTTGCTGTGCGCATGCCTTTTCGGATGTCATTGTTGATTTTTCGGTAGACATCAGCTCCCTGTGAGGTGTTCTTTTTCTTTTTTAACTCTCTTCGTTTATCACACAGATCCAAAAGTTCAGGTGTGATCCACGGCTTCTTCTTTGGTCGGTGCTTGCCAAGGATCTCAGTGGCGGCATCTGTTACAGCTGAGTTGAAGGTATTGGTCATGGTGTTGACATCTACTTCGCCTGCCCCCAAAATAAGCAGTGGTGCAAATTTCCCTCCAATTGTGGCCTGAAATATTTTTGCCACCTCCGGGTCTTGCAGTTTGTCCAGGTCGAACTTCAGCCTAGTGCACTTTGCTGTATTTACTCTCTTCAAATGGAGCCGGAAAGACATCATCACGAGATCGTGGTCACTTCCAATGTCTGCTCCTGGAAAAGTGCGTGTCCTGCCAATGTTGATGCTTGATCTGAAGCGTTTCTTGACCATGATGTAGTCGATCTGGTTGTGATGTTCCCCGCCGGGACTGTGCCATGTCCATCGTCTGGATTTTTTGTGGAGACCAAGCGTGTTTGCCAGTACCAGATTGTTGTATCTGGCAAACTCCAATAGCCTCAGACCCCTGTCATTTGTCTCGTTGTTGCAGTGGGGTCCGCATGTGTCTCCCCAGTTGTGGTGCGCATCTTGGCCAACCTTGGCATTCCAGTCGCCTTGCACTATGACTATGTCCTTCTTCGGCACTTGGTCAAGGACCGCCTGTATATTTTCATAAAAATCCTCCACTTCGCTGTCTTCATAGTCTGATGTTGGGGCATAGGCCTGGATGATGGTAATGTTGAAAGGGGTTGCTCTCAGACGGATGGTAATGAGTCTACTGGAGACTGGGCGGCAACCCATGACAGTGGCTAGAATGTTCTTGTGGACCAAGAATCCAACGCCGTGTTCGTGCCTGTCATCTCTACCGCTGAAATAGAGCTTGTGGCCTTTGTCAGTCGTTGTTTCACCTAGGCCTTTCCAGCGCAGTTCGCTGATACCTAGAACGTTCCATCGATAGTGGTCCAGCTCGTGGGCCAGTTCTTCTAATTTTCCTTCCGCAGTTAGGGTCCTGACATTCCAGGTTCCTATGACGATGTTGTTTCTCGTGCGGATCTTGCTAATTTGTCCATCAGTAGCATACTTTTCACCTCCGTCCTGGTGGCCAACGGAAGGCGCGGTCCTTGTGTAGCCGGGCGACGACCGATCCGGCATGGAATTAGTGGATAGCCTCATCATGTGTTGTGTCTTGGGCAAAAAAAGACCTGGCAGGGCCCAATCCTCTCCAGGCTGTTGGCCACAGCCGAAATCCACGAATACAGTGTGGCTCGCCTTGGCCCTGAGCACGTGGTCGTTGAACCTGTAGTAACGTGAGGTTCCTCCGCCCTGGCCGGTGACTTCTGTGTAGAAGACTTTCGCCCAGTGATGCCGTGCTAACATCACCCCTGTTAGTCGCCTCTTACGACACGCCGGGAAACGTTGGGTCTATTCTATTTGCCCGAACCCACAGAGCACAAACCAGTCCATTTTCGAATGTTGTCCTCCCACCTCTTTTTCGGTCTCCCCCTTCTTCTACCTCCTTGCACTGTGCCTTGCAGAATGGTCTTTGCAAGGCCTGATGATCTGGTGACGTGGCCATACCATCGGAGTTTCCGTTTCTTCACCACTGTGAGCAGGTCATCGTGTTGTCCAATGGCTTGTGTGATGGTCTGTCGGACTTCAACGTTGGTGATGTGTTGGGTATAGGAAATGCACAGAAGTCTTCTGTAGCACCTCATCTCCATGCTTTGTATTCTTCGTTGGAGATCTGCTGTGAGGGTCCATGCTTCGCAAGCATATAGGAAGATGGAGATGACCAGAGAGCGCAGCAGTCTTACTTTGGAATGTAGTGTAGTCACACGACACTTTCGCATATAGGTGACTACTGGACCGATTTATACTGACACCAGCGGGCCAGTTGTTGGTAAAGGGGAAAATAATATGATCACACGTTGACCAATCCGGGATTCGAACCAGCGACCTTTCGGTTACTAGCAAGACGCTCTTACCAACTGAGCTACCCGGCCCCTCCGGCAACCTTTTGCCATAAGCGAGTGCTTTTAAAATGGCGCCGCAGATGTTGACAGCACAACAGCCAATCAAAGTGAAGTTGGCTGAAAGTGAAAGTTACTGTCAATCGCTATAAATACCAATTCATACTCATACTCAAAAACAAGTACACAAATCTTACCAGACTGTAAATGACAAAAAGTCCTCCCTTGCTATTTCACCATTGAACACATCACCATTCGCAAATGGAAAGCCCACCACTCTGGCAGCCATCTTTTTCGAGGTACCTAGCGTTACGTAGCGCTCTGCTTAGGCAACTTGGGGCAAGTTGTATCCTAGACCTATTCGCTAGACCTATTTAATTGTTCGGTCAGTAGGATTCGCTATTGTGACGTGGGACTTTAATTTATCTAAACGAAATCTTATTCAAGTTATAATAGGGAGGTAATAGTAAGGGAGTAAGGTAATACTACTAATAGTAGGGAGAAACTATTACAAAGTTATGAACTAACTCAGTAACTGGCATGTTTACCTTTATTTATGCATAGCTCTAATTCTGTTTCTATGTGTGTTGAAAACAAAGGAAATGAATCAAATATCCTTGCACTTGCAGTTGTCACGCTTCGTTTACTAATATTAGTAAAGAACTCTGTGTTAGTGTGTGATCATCATCCTGTTTTATTCCAACCCCAACATTTGATTTAAACTGTGAACTAATGGAGCTTTAAATTTGTGTTGTTTCAGGTTTGGATTGGTCGCCATGAGCCAGATCCGTGGGAACCCAGAATACCATTATTTGATCGATTTTGTTCGACCAAAGTCAAGTGGAGAGCTACCCAAGAGGAACCAAGGTCCATGGGCACCATCAATCAGCGGCACAGAGGCCAAGTCATTTTACGAAGAATTGTGCAGAGAAGCTGGTAGTGATGCTGACAAGGTTGAAAGAGCAAGAAAAAGAATAGGGAGATTTTCTGAACATGAACATCAAAACTTACAGAATGGGAGCTTACATTTTTCACAGAAAAATTCCGATGGTGAAGAGACTGCCTGTCCAAAGTCAAAGCAGAATAAAGTGAATCAAAGAATCAAAGACCATCAAAAGGCCGAACTGTTCAGGCTTGCACAGAATGGAGACAAAGATGGGGTGAAGAGACTCCTGCAGCAGGGTACAGACGTAAATGGTATAGATCATTTTGGATGGACGCCCTCAATGACTGCTGCTTTTGAAGGTCACCTCCATGTTCTACGCTCACTGGTCAAAGCAGGTGCTGATCTGACTTTCAGAAATTCTCACGGACACACAGCACTAACATTAGCTATGCAGACGAAACACACGCATGTGTTGGAGTTCATAGAATCATTTCAGCTCAAAGGATGGTGTGGTGTACAATCGCGAAAGAAACAGAAAAAGATTGTGAAGTTTTATTGTGAAGTGTGCAAGAGCGAGTTTTCTGACATGGACCAGGCCGCTCACAATAGATCCACAGTGCACCTTTTCAACACTGGTGCTAAGCCAAAAGATGACAGCTTCCTCATCCCACCAACAAACGTCGGCTTCCAACTCATGTTGAAGTCAGGGTGGGATGGTGACAGAGGCCTTGGTCCAAGTGGGCACGGACAGAAGTTTCCTGTGAAGACTTTTCTCAAGCGAGATCGCAAAGGTTTGGGAAACAAAGTAGCAGAAAAAGCGCGAATTACCCATTTCTGTGCCAGGGACAAGTCTGCTGTGAATAGCGTTAGCAGAAATTTGAGGCAAGAAAATGTTCGAACGTTGTGTCGAAGGGCACAGAGAATCAAAGAGCGAAAAGATAGACAGAAAGAGATTAATTTAAGACGAGAGCTTTCTTAAAACTTTGTTAGTGATTTTTATGACGGTCTTCAATCAGATGAAATGTGTTTACTGATTCAGTGATTGAAACTTGAAATCATTGACAGATTACTATAATTTATAATAATATATATACTACTTTATTTAAAAAAACCATTAAAGTATCTTGTGTCAACAGAGGTGCTGAAAGCACTGACCGCATTTGCCAAACGTTGTGCGGACCACCTAAAATGTGCACAGCTGACATAAGCTTTTTTGGGCTCACTTGTCTGAGGTATCTCTCTTTTGGCAAAGTTTGCCATGTTTAATACTGAATCATGAACTGTCTCATCACGTATAGAAAGTTTTAAGTTTTGTTTTGTGAGGAAGTTGTTAATACTTTATAATAATTAATACTAGGCTGGTGAGATTCTTACAGACAACTGAGTTTGGCTGGATCACTAGTCTGGATGATGAGTTGATGATGTTTTCTTTCACTAGTTTCAGCACTCTAGGCCAGTGATGACGTATCATCTATTAACTCCAGAGTACAGTCCACAATGGAACATTCTCTAACATGAGTTTAAGCTTATAGGATAGTTTAATAATAATAATAAAACAGATGTACCAATAATGTGTAAAATATGCATTGTATTTGTAATCAGACATACTGATTTGGATAGAGTTTAGCACATAATAATAAATAATAATAATACAAGAACTTATAACGTGCACATATTATCTCACAACAAGGCGCACTCGTACAAATTTTTTTGCATTAACAATTCAAGCGCATAAATTACATAGATTACAAGGCAACAACACAGAGACATGGCACTCAAAAATAAGCATGAGAACATTTAAAATAATGATTAGGTACATGGCCATTTACAACTGCTCTGATTCAGGCTTGCAGGTGAAGGGGTTGGGGATAAGAGGATGTGGTGTAGTGGGTCACTATAGTTTGAGGATTATTTAGGGAAAAGAAAAGTCTTGAGGCCAGATTTAAATGCTTCTAAAGACTGTTGTTGATGGAGGGGGAGAGGTAGGGAGTTCAAGTTGGTGGGGGCTTGAAAAGAAAAGGAGCATTGACTTGCAGTTTTAAGTTTTTTATGAGGTATATTGAGGTTGTCGTTTGAGGAGCGGAGTGGTCGGGAAGGTTGATAGAGTGAGAGGGAATCAGAGAGATAGGTCGCGGGTCTAGAGGAAAACTATTCTAAGTGACTTTTTTAAAATTTTACAGGAGAAGCAAAAAATCTTCCTATTTCAATAAAAATTAATTTTATGGTCTGAAACCCATACATAGGAGATAAAGGGATCGTGGTCTGATTTTGACAATACTTTTCTCAAAACTCTTTTCCTATCTTGTTAAAATAAACAAAATGCCACTTAGAATATTTTCCTTCTGCACGAGTAAAACTACTCTATCTGCCACATAGATAGAATAGTTTTCCATTGAAAATGTTGAAAAATTAATGGAAAACTATTTTATGTGTCAGAAAGAATAGTTTTCCTCCATTGCTGAGAAAAGGAAATTATTGTAAGAGTCAAATAGCATACTTTTCCTCTCGAAAAATTATGAAAACTGAGGAAAAAAACCCACAAAAAACAACTTACACATGATACACTTACAATTGTTTTCTGTAACAAACAAAAGAACGAGAAAGCAACACTGTATATTCATCCTCAAAAACGAGTTCCCAATTTTATTCAAACCAAATACAAAACCATAACCTTATTTTCATTTTCCAAAGTACCATTAACATAAAATAATTAAAATGATATTAGACATAAGTCGTTATGTACTACTCTTGTACCACTACTACTCATGTATTTTATTAGTGCACTAATAAAATAATGACAACGTGTAATGCAGCTACCAAAATGAAACAGCATTGATAAAGTGAACAAGACTGGTCAAATTACACTGCATTAATACACAAAAAGACTTTTATTTAGATCTAGTACAAATGGAGCATTGCCTGTTGCGCTCTCTTAGTATGATGCACTTCGAGAATAAAACTTTCAACGGTCATCAATGAACTGGCTTTGGGGAGGGAGAGAGAGAGAGAGAATGTGTGAGAATTCTTCATCACCCTAGCCTCCATCACTTTATCATCTTCTCTCCAACATCCAACACCACTACAAAAATTTTGGCGCTGCGAGCAGGATCAAGAAAGATGACAAACCCAAGGAAGGCATATAAGAAGGCAAGGCAGCTGAGGAACCGACCAGTGGAAAGCGAGAGCAAAGAGACTGCCCTCATCCAGGAAGGAGGGGCCCACAGAGGCGACACCACACCTCATCGCCCATCCAGTCACGAGAGGACATCAGAGGCGGCGCAAGATGACATGTCTTCCACCCACGCACCCTCTTCGACCATGCAGAGGTTGTGGATGATGCCACCCCCCAAACTTCCAACCTTCACGGGGGATGGCGATGACGTCGAGGACTTCACACAGGAGGCGCAGCGAATCCTGGGCCACTGCCAGCTGGATGGGGGGTACAGCTATGGAGTGGCTGCTTCAATCGCTCCGCGGCTGTGCCCTACAGGAGATCATCCAGCGGGCAGACGTGAAAATGGCAGAGGAGGCCCTGGGTGTCCTGGAGGAGACGTTCTTCGACCAGAGGGGAGTCACCAGCATTTTAAGCAGGTTCCACAGCCGGCAGCAGGGAGCAGGAGAGACCGTGCTGCAGTACGGCCAACAACTTCAACAGCTGGCCCAGCGGTCCAATACAAGAAAGGTTGGCAGCATCCCTGACGAAATGCTGTGTGATAAATTCGTTGAGGAGCTCAAATCACAAGACCTTCGACGGGAGCTCCGTGCCGCCGCATCATTAGGGGAGAGGATGTTTCCTACTTGCGGGCCAGAGTGGAAGCCCAGCGCTGGCTGAAGGAGGAGGACCGTGACGGTGACAGCGTGACCACCCAACAACAGACAGCAACGCCGGTGCCTGACCCCCAAGGAATGGCGGCTCTGCAGAGTCAACTAGCGGAACTGAAGGAGCAGCTGCAGCAGCTAAAGCAACGTCCACAGTCTGCTCCTCAATGTGACACCAGAACTGCCATCTGCTGGGTTTGCGGCCGAAGGGGCCACCTCCAGAGGAGCTGTCCTCAAAGACAACCCCACGTCCAACCACCACGAGGACAACAATCACCACGAGGGCAGCAGGGAAACTGCTAGCCCCCGTTGTCGAAACAAAAGCAACGGGGGGTGGGGGGGTTGAGGGGGGGGGGGGGGGGGGCAAGGGCAGTAAAAGGCTGATTGACGAATGCCCCACGACAACTGCATGCATCAATGGCCGAGCTGTGCAAGCTCTCCTCGACACGGGCAGCGAGGTAACGACTGTGACGCAGACCTGGGTCACCGATAATCTTGGTGACGTTTTCCTTCAGTCGTCCCACCTCAAGCTGCGGGCAGTAAACGGCGCAGAGGTAACTTACTCCGGTATCCTGGTCGCCGAGCTGCAGTTGGACGGGACCACGTTTTCTGGTATTCCCATCCTGGTCGTCAGGGAGCCCACGGGACCGGTCATGAGGGAACGCAAGAAGCGCCTGCCGTTGTTGGTCGGGATGAACGTCCTGGGAGAGTACGGTGGATGACAACCAGTCCGACCAGCTTACCTCAAGGCCTGTTTGCGTCCATCCAAGAAGTGCGACATGACAACACCTTGGTCCAAGGCATCGCCAATACAGCAGTACAAACAGTGGTCCCACTCTTCGCCATGGCCACTGTGCGAGTGACCTCAACGCAGCGGCCTACGCGACAGCTACTGGCGTCACCTTTAGCACAACCCCTGCCTGGAGGTCTGCCGATCGTCCCGACCCTTGTCAGCGGTGACGCTTCACAGCGATACGTGAGAGTGGCCAATCTCTCAGAGGTGGACGTCATCCTTCCAGCCCGGACTCCACTGGCGTCACTGCAGACAGTAGAGGACAGTAGAGGATGTCCAAGGAAAGGACGAGGTGGCATTCACCGCCACTGTAAATGAACTGGTGGTCACCATTGGAACACCATCAGGACAGACCACCAAGAACACCATTCCCTGCCCCACGTTCGATGGCACAACCAGACAGCGTGAACTTCTTCAACAAGTCCTGGACAAGAACAGAGAAGCCTTTGTCCAAAACGAGTTGGATTTGGGCTACGCGGACATCGTCCAACATCAACTGCGGACGAGAGACGAAGTGCCCGTCGCCCAACCCTACAGGCGCATCCCACCTCACCAGCTGAATGAAATCCAAGACCACATCAGAGACCTCCTGGAGAAGAACATCATCGTCAAGAGCCACAGTCCATACGCGGCACCAATCGTCATTGTGCGAAAGAAAGATGGGACCGTGCGGCTATGTGTCGACTATCGCCGCCTAAACGCCAAGACGGTTGGTGGTGCGTATCCGCTACCTCGCATCCAAGAGTCCTTTGAAGCGCTGGTTGGGGCCCAATACTTCTCCACGTTGGACCTGGCCAGTGGGTATCACCAAATCGCCATGGACCCCCCGAGATCAACACAAAACAGCCTTCGTCACTCCTATGGGCCTCTATGAGTACACCCGGATGCCAATGGGTCTCATCTCGGCCCCCGCCACTTTCCAACGGCTGATGCAGACTTGTTTCTTTCTTTCTTGCTTGCTTGTTGAAAATCTGAAAATAAAGCAGCATAGATCTAGGTTATTTGCAAACAACAACACGCTGCTTGTACTATTCTTTAGCATTACGGCATAGGCTAGCCTAATGACATTTTGGTGGCATACTAAATAGTGTGTCGTCTCTGTCATTTCTTTCTCACCATCCCCATGCATATAAAGATACACATACCCAAACCGACACACGTCTTTGTAAAATGTAAACTCACCTTATCAATATTGTCTTGGGCTTCCATTGTAGAATCGCCACAACATTGTTAGAAACGCACACACCAGCTCTGCTACAGAGCAGAAAGTACACCCTGTGTTAGTGAGTGTTCATACTAAAATTGCTGAAAATATTGGAAAAATCCACTCAGATGTAAAGTATTCTAACTGGCACTTTCCTTGTTCTCATAGCAAAGACGTTTGGGAGGAAAATTATTCTAAGCGGTACTTAAAATATATTTTTGGGGTTTTGGAAGAAATGTTTGAGAGGAAAAGTATATTAACTGACTCTTAGAATAGTTTCTTCATTTTTGAAGAAACCATTTTGAGAGGAAAGGTATTTTAAGAAGTATTTAGAATAATTTACTTCGTTTTCAAAGACATATTTCGAGAGGAAATCTATTCCAACTTACACAGTTAGAATAGTCTTCTTCCTTTTCTAATAATATTAGAAAATATTTGAGAGGAAAACTACTCTAACTGCCATATATGATACTTTTCCACCAAACATTTTCTGAAGACAAAGATAGAATACTTTTTTCAAGGGTTATAACTCTGTCATTTTTTTAAGCTACAGTTCTGATATTTTGACAGAAATTGCCCCCTCTATGGCTGTTTAAACCATGGAAAAAACTCAATTTCTGTCAAAATGTCACTTAGAATAGTTTTCCTCTACACCCGCGAGGTAGGAGCGAGCTTGTTGAGGCATTTGTGTGTGAGAGTGTAGAGCTTGTATTTGATCCTATGTGAGAGGGGTAGCTATTGGAGTTGTTGTAATAGAGGGCTGATGTGGTCTTTCTTTTTCTTTTTGAGAACAAGACAGGCAGAGCTGTTTTGAATTTGTTGAAGACGGTAGATAGAAGAAGCGGGAAGTCCAGCAAGTAGTTAGTTACAATAGTCAAGACGAGAGAGAATGGTAGAAGTGATAAGATTGGCTGTAGCGTCTTTGGTGAAGTACTTGCGTTTAGTGGCAATGCGGAGGAGCTGAAAGTAGCAGGTGCAAGAGACAGAAGAGATGTGTTGTTTAATGGAGAGTGTGTTGTCTAGGGTGACTCCTGATGGCATGAACTGACATCTGTTATAAAGTGCTATGTGAATTATGAAAAAGATGTGAATTATGATCTTTGAATACTGTTAAAAGTATGTTCAGGTAACACTGGCACTGTTGTTGTGTGATCTGAGAATGTTAAATATCGTGTTCAACTTATTGCTTTGCACGCTACTTGTTACAAATGTTTTATGTTTTAATTCATTTATATTATAATTGTGTGTGTGCATATGTGTGTGTAAATCATAGTATCAAGTATGTTATGATCAAGATGAATTCAAAGGTTAAAACATGATTTGAATAAAATTAAGAAAATTTTACAAGATTTTCTGTTGTTTTTATTTGTTTGTAAATGTTATTGGATGGGTACTGTTTTCTGTAATTGCCTCTTCTTATACATTTATTTCAATTTGTTTTAGTACTGTTAGCAAAGCAAGTCTCAATTTCTGTTTGAGGTATTTAAAGAACTCTTGATTCTTGTCTGCCTGTCGTTTCCAGTGTCTGTCAACCTCCTCTTTGTTGGCCTTCTCTCTCTCTCTCTCTCTCTCTCTCTCTCTCTCTCTCTCTCTCTCTCTCTCTCTCTCTCTCTCTCTCTCTCTCTCTCTCTCTCTCTGTCTGTCTGGTTGTCTCTCTCTCTTTTATCTCTCTCTCTCTTCCTCTCTGCATGTTTCACTTTATTTCCCTTGCATTTTTTCTCTTAAACACACCCAAATGAATAATCCATGCACAAATAAAATGTACATTTATGCATGTACATGTACTTCACTTTAATTCTTGCAAGCAAAACAAGAATAGTTAAAATGCACTGCATCTACCTATAACGAAAAAAAAGGAGTGAAAGAATAAAATAGGTTAATTATTTATTTATCCATTCCAATTGAGCAATTAATTAAATATTGGTGTACCTGCATATTCAGTAATAATTATTGTATTACATGGTTAGTGTTTTGGCTTTTGTTAGATTACATAGCCTAGGTACTTATATATTTTTTTAAAGTATAAATAATCTTTTTCACACACGGTCACCTTTCAATAAAGTGTCAAATGAGGCAATGAATAGTCTAACGTTTTATGTTTTCAACTTTGTCTTAGAATCTTTGATAGTGTAGTAGCATAGGCCAAACTTGCATGGATATAGGTCAGTGGTCCTAGGGCTACATGACAAGGGAACGCACTCTCATATTTGGAAGGGACGCTATTAAAAGTAAAATGGCCGACTGCTCTTGGTGCTTGTTCCAAAGTTAGCAGTTAGCTGAAAAGTAAGTGTAAACAGTTGCGTTTCTTTGGTTTTGTGGTTTGTGAATTTTGTAGTTGTGTATGCTGTTAAAAATTAGCGTTTACAATGGCTGTGCATCAGCCTGGAATGGTGGAACCGATGATGATGCAGATAATGGACAATAGTGTTGGTATAAACTACACCACAAACAGACAGCAGTTTTCTCAATCTCACGCTCACGTCACTGTGCCTAACCAAATCCCTCCAACACTACAAGCAGTACAGAATGTGCCTGGTACCGTTATACTGACACAATTACACCAGCAACAGCCCAACCAGCAGTCTTTGCAGCAATCAACTGTTGTGCTTCAAACAGCAGAAGAAACCACGGCAGCATCGGCAGCAACGGCTTCTGCCAGCAAACCTAAGAAACCACGCAAGAAAAAGTCTGAAGATGTAGCAGCCAGCACTCAGAAAGCAAGCCAGGAGAAGAAACAAAAGAAAAAGAAAATTGTCAACAAAGACAAGCCAAGAAGGCAAAAGAAATCTAGTGATGAAAGTAAGTATAGAGAACCGACACGTTTTGTTGAGCATCACCAGCAAGTTTTGAACACAATGATTATGATCAAGGACAGATGTATTGTATTTTATTTTAAAGATATTTGTTTTATGTCTATGTGCTTTTGCTGTTTTTTTAGTCTTTCGGTTTGCTGCTTTTGTTGTTGACCACTTCACTTGTTTTCTTTTAAATTTTAATGATGTTGGTTTAACACGAGGTCACAAATGTAAACTTATTAAATCTTTTAACAATACTCGCAAATTTAAAAAGTATTTTACTAATAGAGTTGTAACCCCTTGGAATAACTGAGGCTGTGGATGCTATAAATCACTCAATGTGTTCAAGAATAGTCTAGACAAGTTATTCAAGGACAGCATCTACTCCACCAATTTAGAATCCATAAAAATTCTAAATTGGTAGGCACTGAGGCCAAGGGTTTGGGTCTTGGGACCCTCATTAAGATTGATTATGAGGGCCAAAGGCTTTTTAGCCTGCATGTCATGCTATGCTATGCTATGATGTGTATGGTTTGTATAATTCTGAACTATTTCATTTTCAGCTGCTATTCCAAGTTGTTACAATTTGAGCAAAACTTGCTTTGTTAAGTACTATGTATGCATCTAATCAATGGTGCTCAAGAGTAGATATTGATTATAAATTAATAATAATAATGATACATTAATGATACAAATTAAATTAGGTAGTATTGTAATGATACATTTACTGATAAAAGTAAATTAGTATTGTCAGGTTAGTTTTTCCATAATGTATTGACTGTTCTTCTATTTTTCCTTCGGAAAGGAAAATTAGAAGAACTGGACCACGAGCTGGACCACTATCGATGGAACATTTCAGATGTGAGCGAACTGCGTTGGAAAGGCCTAGGTAAAACAATGACCGACAAAGGCCACAAGCTTTATTTCAGTGGGAGAGATGACAGGCACGAACACGGTGTTGGATTCTTGGTCCACAAAGGGTTGCCGCTCAGTCTCCAGTAAACTCATTACCATCCGTCTGAGAGCAGCCCCTTTCGACATAACCATCATCCAGGCCTATGCCCCAACACCAGACTATGATGACAGCAAAGTGGAGGATTTTTATTAAAATCTTCAGGCTGTCCTTGACCAAGTGCCGAAGAAGGGTATAGTCATAGTGCAAGGCAGCTGGAATGCCAAGGTTGGCCAAGTTGCGTACCAGAATTTGGAAAACACATGTGGACCCCACTGCATCAACGAGACAATTTATGACAGAAGTCTGAGACTCTTGGAGTTTGACAGATACAACAATCTGATAATGGCAAACACGCTTGGTCTCCACAAAAAATCCAGACGATGTATCTGGCACAGTCCCAGATTGACTAAATCATGGTCAAGAAACGCTTCAGATCAAATGTCAAAATTTGCAGGACACGCACTTTTCCAGAATCAGACATCGGAAGTGACCACGATCTCATGATGATGTCTTTCCAACTTTACTTGAAGAGAGTACACACGGCAAAGTGCCCCAGACTGAAGTTCGACCTGGACAAACTGCAAGTCCCGGAGGTTGGTGAAATATTCCAAGCCACAATTTGATGGAAATTTGAACCTCTGTTCATTTTTGGGAGCTGGTGAAGTAGATGTCAACGCCATGACCACCACCTTCAATTCAGCTGTGACAGATGCTGCCATGAGATCATTGGCAAGCACCGCCGAAAGAAAAAACTTTGGATCACCCCTGAACTTTTGGACATGTGTAACAAATGAGAGATAAAACGAAGAAGAACACCTGACAGGGAGCCGATGCCTACCGAAAAATCAACAATGGCATCCGAAAAAGCATGCACACAGCAAAGGAGAGCTGGATAGAAGATCATTGTCAGGAAATAGAGAGTAGTCTGAACACGAGTAACAGTAAGAAGGCCTAGCAGACTGTGAAGCGGTTGACAAGTGTTAAACAACCCAAGGTTTCGACTATCCAAAGTAAATCTGGCATATGCCTTACAGAAGAACAAGAAGTCTTGGATAGACAGACAGAGTACTGCTCTGACCTTTACAACCACACACCAAACAGAAACCCATCAGTTCTAGCATGTCCCCAGAACAGGAGAAGAAGAAATCCTCCCAATTCTCCGATAAGAAGTTGAGGCACCAGTGCAATCACTGAAGAAGGGTAAGTCAGCGGAAGTGGCAAAATTGCTTAAAGCAAGAGAAGCTATTATTGACGCCCTCGCCATTATCTGTAACAAGATCTGGTAGAGTGGGGAGTGACCTACACCATGGACCCAGTCACTTGTCATTACTCTTCCCGAAAAGGGTAACCTTCAGGAGTGTGAAAATTACTGCACCATCAGCCTCATCAGCCATCCCAGCAAGGTCCTCCTAAAAATAATACTCAACAGGTTGAAACCCCAAGCTGAACAAATCATAGCTAAAGAACAAGCAGGATTCAGGGCAGGGCGAAGTACCACTGAACAGATTTTCAACCTCAGAATAATTTGCGAGAAATACCTACAGCACCAACAACATCAATAAACCTACAGCACCAACAACATCTATATTATGTGTTTGTAGACTTTAATAAAGCGTTTGACCGAGTCTGGCATGCAGCTTTTTTGGCAACCATGAGAGTGTACAAAATCAGCCCTAAAATGATTGAAGTCCTCAAAAGCCTGTATGACAAGGCTACCAGTGTAGTCCTCCACAACAACGTCATCGGGAGCTGGTTCAGAACAACAATCGGTGTGCGCCAAGGATGCCTACTCTCTCGAACACTCTTCGTCTTCCTAGAGCGCATCATGCCATATGCCCTTGCAGATCATGAAGGCATAGTCAGCATAGGAAGTAGAGCAATCTCCAAACTCAGTTTTATGGATGACATTGATGACTTGCCTGGAGAGAAACAAGAACTTGAACAGCTGGTATTAGAGGCTTGACTCCACCTCCAGAGCCTTTGGAGTGCAAATAAGTGCAGAAAAGACCAAAATGATGATCAACAACACCAATGGTATCAACACGGACTTCAAAGTCCAAGGCCTTCCCTCAAAACAGTGCATTGCTTCAAATATTTAGGAGCCATTGTATCAGACAATGCGTCCAGACAGGAAGTCCTCTCCTAGATCGCATACAAAATTGCTGCCCTGATAAGGTTGAAGCCCATTTGGAAAAACAGGACCATCAGTCTACACTCCAAGGTAAGGCTGCTGTGCTCCCTTGTCATCTCCATCTTCTTATACGCTTGCGAAACTTGGATCCTCACATCAGACCTACAAAGAAGAATACAAAGCATAGAGATGAGGTGCTAAAGAAGACTTCTGGGCATTTCCTATACCCAGCACATCACCAACGACGAAGTCCAACAGACCATCATACAAGCCATTGGACAATACGATGACATGCTCACAATGGTGAAAAAATGGAAACTCCAATGGTATGGCCACATCACCAGAGCATCAGGCCTTGCTAAGACCATTCTGCAAGGCACGGTGCAAGGAGGCAGAAGTAGGGGGAGACAAAAAAAGAGGTGTGAGGACAACATTTGAGAATGGACTGGCTTAACACTGAGCAAATCCATCAGGTTTGCTGAGGACAGAGAAAGATGGAGTACGCTGGTTAAACGATCATCTATTGTGCCCCAACGACTTTCGAATTACAGGATAGGATAGGATAGGATAGGATATTGATTGTGGTAGGTATAAGATAATGTTCCACTTCCACTGTTCCAGGTAATAGATTATTAACAGTAGGTAATATGTGTATATCTATTGCCAAGTGACACAAACCAATGAACTCATTTGCTCAGTGTTGTTTCTAATAAGGTACTTAGTGTAATATAAGTGTGTTAAATTCTGAACAGAACCAATTTTTCTGATGCAGTCATACTCTGTGGGAACCCTTGTTGAGTGAGAGAAGAAGAAGTACGGGAAAAAAATACTGTAAAAAATAACCTGTCTGTGTTTCTTTCCAACTGTTTCAGCGGTGTCTTTACTGGGCAAGAAAGGAAAGACATTAGACGCACAGGCACGAGAAATAGCATTGAACGTTGCAGAGTATTTCAAGAAAGAAGCTGATTTGGGAAGAACGTTGCTTCCATTGCATAGCTATCAGAAACGAGCTGCTGCAGCGACTGGGATCTCCACTGCGACGTTACGAAAGCTCGAGGGAGCACGGAGAGAGATAAAGTCTGAGAAAGTTGCAGCTGAAGGGGTGAGAAGCGGTTGCTTATGGTTGATATAAATTTGTAAAGTTCTGCACTAAACTTTCCACTTCTTTTCAGAAACTTCTTTGATTAATTGTGTAGTTTTGTACTAAAATGTTGAGGCTATTTTGAAACCATACCTAACAATAACATAAAGTTTTATTCTATAATTTGAAGCTATTTTATAAAACCTACCTATAGTAAAACTGCAAAGAAGGTTGTCTTTTTAATTTGGTTAGTTGATGACACAGTGGCTACAGTTTTTCAAACTATAATATAGTGTATAGAGCTGAGTGAGAGAAGAAAGAGATGCAAATAAGCATCAGGGTGCCATTACCAGCATAAGCACCGTAAGCAGTTCTTTAAGCTGGTATGTCCTCTGTACAACAACAGTAATTTTGTAAATGTATTTTTACCATAGATTCTTTGATTGCATGCTTCTGATTTCCAGATGGTTGAGGACCCATTTCCCGATTTGGACATTGAGGATCCGTCGTTCCTGGATAGTACGGACTCCAGGCACAAATGCAAGACATGCCTCAAGTCCCGCAAGTTTTTCTGTTATACCTGTTGCACACCTAACCCACAGTTGCAGGATAAACTGCCAAGAATAAAAGTAAGCAATTTTTTTTACTGCGAGTAAAGAATTATAAAAGAGAGGGATAATAGTAAGTGGAATGGCCAAGTCCAAATTAAACACTAGAAGGGTAGTTTATGTTGAAACTTACGTTGTGAAAAGTTAAACAGTTGAGCACAGGGTATTTCATCATTACAAATTCTGTTTTAGTTCTAGTTAAACTTCAAATGTTTAAATCCTAACTTTAAAGAGTAGTGTGTTACAATGTAGAGCAATATATGGATATAAATTATTTTTTTTTACAAACATGAAGATCTTTTTATTTTATAAATACTGTGAGTGTGAGAGCAGTGGTAAGGTGATCCAAAGGTGATAAATGCGTACTTGATTGCCTGAAATGAAACGCTTTCTGTGACTATTGTATTATTATTGCAACTTATGTTTATCTGATGTTTACAAAGTGTGACTGTTGGGAGTACTGTGACTGCCGGTCTATTGTTGCTGGGCTCTGCACAATGGAATGCTATTACCCACTCGTCTTTCGTCTGGGGCGCTCGGCTAGTTAGATCCCCTATGACTAATCTTAATACATTTATATTTTTGGCCCGGTCTGTGTGAGGATGGGGTTAAAGAGACAGGGAGAAAAGTGTAAGAATTCACTGACACACTAGCTCTCGCACGGCTATGAAACATAGGTAGTCCAGCCACTTGTTAACAGTAAATATCATACATTTATTTCCTCTACTCTATATCTAATTCTCTAATCACTACATTAACTTAAATGTCCAAATCGTAAGATAACTATGATTAACTTAACAGTCCAAAAGTCACTTCGAGTGGTTCGGAGACTGGGTAATAATAATAATAAAACAGTTGATTTATATAGCGTGGTACCCCAACAGGCATGGGCTCGCCACGCTTTACAATGCACTAAAAAGCAATAATATTAAAACAAAATAAAATATGTAAAACAAAAACATGCCTAGTAAAAACTGCTAAACCAGGAGTATGGGTAGATCTTTGATGGATCTATTCCGCTACTGTTCTCGATATTTGCTACTGAGTCATCCTTGGGCTTTGTTCTGGTTTTGCCTAATGTTCGTTTTCAGGAAGAGTGGACTACCGCACAGTCCCTATAGATCAGTGTTCGTGCACGTGTTCTATGGACTTAGCTTAAGCTTCGAGGTGCAGTGCTGTTGTCTCCTCGTCTTGTTTTTGACTACTGAGCTATTGGAGCTCAGTGCTCTCTGCTCAATTTCAGGCTGCGTGTCTGGGATGACTCTCTGTGTCGTCTATCTCCTGCCGCGGACCAAGCCTGCTCGTCTGCAAAACATAAGACAAGTTTCTGCAACGCCTTGTTTACAAAGGGTGTGCAGAGCGTCTCACTGCTGGCAGAAACACAGAGATGCCAACGCTTATTTTTCGGTGGCAAATAGTTTTTTACGGATTTACACTGAAGTCATTTTTCTTACGGCGAGAATTATTTTTACAAGAATATATATATTTGCAGCTGATGATTATGGCAAACTGACTGTTACACGTTTCAGACTGATTACACTTAGGCACTGTCACAGTATAAAATAATGCAGCTTATTATATAACGACCTTATAAGCTAATACATCTATTTGATAGCTTCAATTATTGAAGCTTGCTTTAGTTTAACTTATTGCATATCGTAGTTCACAAACTTGTTAGCTGCGCTGAAGCAGCAGCAGCAGAAAAAACAATGTAAACAAATCAATGAGAGATTTACCTTTTTAAAAAAAAAATTTATGCCGCTACACAACCTCAAAGCGATTTATTTTAATCAACTGTAACATTGTGCTGTACATGATTCTGATTCGTAGCAGGTTGATGTTAAAAATTTTGCAAACTGACATCGCTTATCCTTTTGACTTCGGTCGGGGTCAAGTTTTACCACAGATTATTATAGAATTCTTTTGCGGAGCTCAGTCGTCTTTGATTTTTCCGATATGAATTTTAATAAGTAATCTCAATCCTGGACCTTTGCTCCCTCTTGTCTACTGACAAAATTTTAAATCTACAGACAATTTATAAATTTCTCACTGACAGATTTTTCTGCAGGTTGGCATCTCTGGAAACAGCCCTCAGTGAGATCATCTCCACTTATATATATAAGAGACGGACAATCTTCTAAGTCCATGGTCCATGGAATCTCCAACCTAATTCCTATATACATATATACATCATGGCTAACCAAACACATGGAGAAGTAATTAATAATATACACATTCTCCGGTACAGCCACTGGTCTGCAATAATATAAATAGGAGAAACAACAGTTGGTCAGTGGGGGCTACCTCGTGGTCTCGAAAACCGGTCGAGTGGGTCAGCCACATGGTCAAGCAAAGTTTTACTAACATTCACAATTATAAAACATGGCAAGACTTCACAAGCATAATCCAATAATATCAATAAATCGCGGTGAAACAAAAGATCGATCATTTACCTTTTTGACAATGTTGGGCTATGGCTATACTGCAATGAATGAATTTCACCCGTCACCTGCGTAGTCTTCTGAGAGAGATCTTTCAGGGTGTGCGTCCTCTCGGTTGTGGTTTCAGACAAAGACTGGCGTATCTTAAAGCTGTGGTAAGCTAAAGCGCGCGATATGCCAAAATTCTTAGCGCTGGCGCTGGGGATGACGGATATAGTTCAGCTGGATTATGTCACAGCCTACCTAGTGAAGATTTAGCCTACACATACTTAAAACAAACCTAACTTTTATCGTCTGCTAGGCAGTGACTTTAAGTTACAAAGGCCAAAGCAGGATGAATGTTTAAGGCAAGAAGACTTAGTGCAGGGTCCAAACTAGCCTCTCGTGACAAGTACTAAGCCGTATGCTTAATTTTGTATTCATGTATTATATAGTTTATAATTATTGTTGTAATTGATTATATTTGTTGATTGTGTCTGTATTTGTGTACATGTCTAGCTTCCCATCAAGATCGACATAATCAAGCATCAGAGTGAAACGGATGGAAAGAGCACTTGTCCACATGCTGTTGTGCTTGCCCCTGACGACGTCACTGTCTACACCTTCCCTTGCATTCCTGATTATGACAGAGAAAAGGCGAATATCGGTTTCTTTTATTATGTTATATTTTGCACATTTCAATAATGGTATTGGATGCAGTCATTCAACTTTTTTTTCAAATTAACATTTGATTTGCTTTCTGTCTTCTAATAGTGATCTCGCTGTCTTTACACCACATCTTTGAGTTATAAATGTGTGTTTGTTGTGTATGCCAGAGTGTTATAACATGTGATCATTTATGTAGGTACAGATCGACAATTTGAGTTTTGAACATAAAGTAGTGGTTTAAAGAAAAATTTGTTTATAGCATGCATTATTATGATTATTATTATTATTATTATTATTATTATTATTATTATTATTATTATAATACAGGATAACTCGGTGGCGAGCTCATGTTTCAAAGGTTGCAGGTTCGATTCCCGGTGACCAGGACTTAAATACTGGCTGTGAACACTTTGACCATCTTACTGTTGCTATTAGTCTGATGGTTTTTCACTTCTCCCCCATCCCTGGTTGCCTATGATTGTGCTCAGTGGTGTGAGCGTCAGACTGTGTGCCTAAGACAGCAAGTGTGTGACGGGTGACTTGAGTTAGATCTTGTATCGGCCAGTGGCTTGAGCAGCACTTGAGCTGAAAAAGTGCTATATAACAATGATAAAATAAATTATTACTATTATTATTACTGTTGTTGTTTTTATTATTGTTAAAAGAACTTTTATTTTAAACGGTGGATAAAACTTAAATAACTAAAGTAACATTTTTAATAGAAAACTTTCGTCATCAGGTGGTGTTAGTCTTCCCTTGCAAGGAGGCATGCTCTTTGGCAAGCTTGGCAGGATGTACAACAGCATCTTCAAGCACCTCCACTCTTACCGCTGTCAACATCAACCCCTCTGCAGCATCCCTGTCCGACCAAGTTAACGCCATGATCCACAGTGCTCCCACCACCCTTGCCAACACAGACTCAGGCCTTCACACCCCTCGTCCAGACCAGGTGGGTTTCATGCTTGTTACTGGTTGATACCCCGGTAGCGGAGGTTTTTAACCCTATGACTGCCAAAGATTTCTAGGATGAAGAGATTGTTAGACACCAAGGAATACATTTGTGACCTCCTTCCCCCCTCCCCCCTCCCCCCCTTAACCCCCCCGCTTCCTGCCCCCACCCCAAATTACTATAAAATTATTGATTTGTGTGGAATCTGTTTATAGTGTTAGTGATTGATAGTGTCGTTGTGAAAAGGGACCCACTTTGATCCCGACCGCCCTACAGATTCTTTTACCATTCACAGTGAGTGTTGCCCTGCTGAAAAAATAAACTTATAACGAAAACTAAATCTGTAGAAAGTATCGTTATTTTTTAAATCAATTAATTCCGTTGTGTTAATAGCAACTGCTAGGCACCACTCTTGCTCTAAAAATAGCATCTATGAAAGCAGTTATGATTCAGAACCCATAACAAAGTTACTACCCTTCCCCAAACACACTCTTGAAGCAATGTGGTTCATTCAGAAATTAGGTCAAAGGTCACACTGCTATAGTATTGGTGTACCATTAAACAGGGGAAACCACTCTCTTGTCAGACCAGAACGGAAAATTCGGTTACTTTAGCAGTTGGTTTGAACATCAAAAACCCACTTTACCATTGTTTAATGTACTAACAATGCAAATTTTAGGGTGAACCCGTTTTAACCTAAAGTAAACAAGGTCTCCAAATTTAGGCCTTTAAAATAATAATAATAACTCTGATACATTTAAGATTTATAACCAGGTTGGAAACTATGCAGACATAGCAGCAGGCTCTACTTTCCCCGACCTTCAGCTTCAGCAGATCTGGAACAATACCTACTACCCACAGACCGCAGCCAGCAGTGTCCCAACCTTCAACTACTTGCAACCTATGGCCATTTACCAAAATGTACATCATCAGCAAGACCAGCAGCACCAGCAAGGCTTTTCAGTTTCAGGTTTGCCTGTTTTACTCGTTTAGTTCCATGTACAGTGAACCTTGGAAAATTTCAAGCGTGCTTATATTCAAATAATGTTTCTTTTCTGGTCCTGTCATGGTCTTGTTTGTTATTTGGCTTTAAGGAGATCGGATGCACTCAAAGACCAGATATGGTTGAGTTGATCCTGGGACCTGAACTTTGAAGCTTGTCCAATCTTCAGTAAAACACCCTGGAAGTTATGGGCTAGGCTTGTAACTATTATGTTAGTTATTCAGTGCTTATAGGGTCCAGAGGACTGCATATATCTGAATCAGGATCACAAAATCAGGACCACAACTTGGTTGAAAGAGGATTCACCCCTGATCCATATAAAAGCTCTTCTCAAACAACCCTGGTGGCAACACTAAAGACACTCCATTAGCCGGTCACTTTACATTAAAGTCATCCCATGCAGGGGACGCTGAGGCTATACTCTAATTTATCGAACCCCCTTTTACAAAATCAAAATAGAATATAAACATCATTATAAAATATCAACAAAACACAAATATAACATGCCTACATTGCTAAATAATAATATCATAAGAAGCCCTAGTGACCATTTGGCAGAAAGCGTCCAATATTTCCAAGCTGACCCAACAGACCTTATACACAAATGAGGAGTTTTGGAAGGGTTTTCAAGAAAAAAAAGGTAGGTGACTGGTCAAGTGCAGAAGATAGTATAGTAGAGTGATAGGACAGAATAGGAATGAGAAGAAAAAAAAAAGGACAGTGAAAGTGGAAATTTAAAGCACTAAATTTCCGGAAAGTTGGGATACTATTTATACAGAAATGCCCGGCACCCCCACAGTGGAGCTTATGTTAAACATCAACTGCTGGCATAGATTTAATGAAATTTGGTCAGTCAAGCACATTGAAGCAGTCATCACAGTTTATTTGTTACTCATAATTGTCTTAATCTTATAGATATTTAGAAATAAACAATATTTAATGGACAGCTGACATGTGAAATGACGTTATACCTTGAGTTTCAGCATGAAACAGAACATTTGGCAGAAAACTGCTGAGTATGCAGTTAACATAGTGACAGTAACCTGTAATTTATAATAATACAATATTATCTACGATAACTTATTAATTATATATCTACAGAAAATAGTTCAACAGCAAAGAAATACCAAATTACTGTCATACTTTCAGAAACTTACAATTATCTGTTTCTTTTACAGGGAAAAGGTTAGCAGATGACGAACATTCACAGGCCGATTCCAAGAGAATGCGCACACATATTCTGCCTTTTGAGCGTGCAATATTCATCGACTGCACCTGGAATCAGACCAAAACTATTATTCAGGATGAAAGATTGAAAGGTATTATTTGGCATGCGTGTGGAAGTTTAAAACTAGTACTGATACAAATAATACTTTGTTGGAACTTTGGAATTTGTCATTTTATTAAACAAACAAATGATTAAACAGCAAATCCTAGCACAGGGGGGGGGCAGTATAGCCAGACAAGGGGGGGGGGGGGAATATGGGGGGATAGGGATACACAATATATACATAGTGATTACAAGAACGGCACTATATTATTGATTGGCTGGCGCATTAGTGCAGTGGTTTGGACACACGCTAGCAATGTTTCATGTTAAGAAAGGTTAGTAGTTGGATGGGTGGACCATGCTTTGAAAGCAACCACCAAACCACACAAAAAGATCGAAACAAGCCCAAAACACACCCCATTCCACCTGGCTGTGAAAGGGTACCTGGATCTGTTTAGAACTGGGAAGGTAAAGCAGCGAGGGAGAGGAGATAGGCATCGCTTTCATTCCGCTGACCTAGAGAAAAAGGTCCCCAACTACCAAAAAGTTACTGGAAGCACCCTTACCTTCGTTTGTTTGATTTTATTTTTAATACCATTTTATTTTACCTTAATAATTGTTATTATTATTATTATTATTGTTATTATTATTATTTGTTTCTTAGGTAAGGAGAAAATTTTGAAATTGTTTGCAAGGCTGATTTCGTAATTTACCTCCCTTTGTGCACAAAACCACAGAGGGAGGGAGAGTGAGGGAGGGAGGGAGAGAGAGAGAGAGAGAGAGAGTGTGTGTGTGTTTTAAAGCATCGTCCCCTTCTACTCTCCTACCCTTGATGGTATGTTTAACAAACCAACAAAGAAGAGGAAGTAAAAAAAATACACCCAACTTCAGACGTACTGTTATTGATGGTTTTCTTGACTTTTTGAGCATAATTGTTTTTTCCACAGATCTGCGGCGAGTGGAGATCCAGGGTCACCAGACACAGTTCTGGCGCTGCCAAGAGGGCATTCCCACTAGCTGCCTTTCTACTATTGAGGCCATCTATTATTTCATTCGTGAGTTTCACGAACAGGTGCTTGGCGAGACGTATATGAACGAATATGACAATCTGCTCTTTTTCTTCCTCTATTTCTATCGAAAGATCCGTGAGAAATACCAAGGGGGCAAGGAACTAAAGGCCTATCAGCGTCATGCCAATGAAGCTGGGGATGTTGTGATTTGAAAGCTTTTGCTGTGTGTCATTGAGACTTTTACTGGTGAAAAAAACATTGGGCTGATCACTTATTGAGGGAGACTTAAGTATAGCTTTATTAATCATAAACTTGATTTAGGTTAGGTTGCCATGAAGATTTCTCCCTTAGTTTCAGTGACTAGCTTACAAACTTAGAAGCAGGTAGAGAAGAGGGGGCAAAGGAGCAGAGAGAGAGAGAGAAATGCACAGGCGCCCACAACTAGCACTGCGCATAGTTAATGTCTCCCAGATATAGTGGAAAATTGTTTAAATCATGGTTCTGATTGATTTACCAAATGAACTAAAACTCAAGAACAGGAACTAAAATATGAGAACGAATGGTCTGAGGTTTTTTTTCTGTTATGTCATTGTAGTTTGTACATATATGTGTACTGTTTTGAAATTCCATCCACTTTCCAGGTCAAGAAGAAAGGCTATAGGTTTGTATTCCTTCTGCAGTCTTGGGCATTTCCTGCACTAGCAGCTGCTGTGCCTTCCTTGTCCTGTTCAGGGAAGGCAGACGTCTGTTGTGACAATATTATTGTTACCAAAAGCAAATATTTATGCACTTATCTACTTCCAGACATTTGCGAATAACGAGTTGCTTGTTTTCATTGATTGAATTGACTATTGACTTGTTATGAATGTTGGTTTTGTGTCAGTTGCACGTAATTTGCTGCTGGTACATACTTTCCATTCTTTGCTGTGTTATTGTTATTACTGCCACACAAGGTTTCCAGGGAATTTTTTGTAATTAATGAAATATGATTAACTGTAGTGGTCCAAAAAATTAAGGATTTCCATGAGTTGTTATGCTGTTATGAAGGTACAAAATTGTGCACCTTAATTTTGTCTCTACTATATAAATGAAATTAATTTTAAAGACCAAGTACTTCAAAAATAATTTTATCTGACCCTAAGTGTGTGGGAATGAGGTGATCTGCATTTCTGGTCAAAATGAATTATTTGTGAGTGGCTAAGAAAAGACCTAATTTAATTTCAATTTTTGATTTGATGTTGATGGAATACTAATTTGTTGCCCTATTAAACCTTGGTTTGTGAGCGATGGCAGGCATCAAAGAAAGAATCTGTGTTATATTAAGGAAGTCCTTTGATTTGCTTGGCTGTAGTATCAAACTGAACTGGATTTCTGTTTGCAGTTGCGTGTGATCCTTGTTTTAGTGTGTTTGTTCCTGAAATGTTCTTAAAAATGTTGCAGGAAAATAATACATTGTGAGTGTGCAAATGTAAACTGGAAGTGGAAGGTGGCGTGGCATGATATCTGAGAATGTATCTTTATACATCTAACCATGGTTTTACTTTTCCTTTGCAAAATAGTATGATACATGCCTTGTTAAAATAAATAAATAAAACAAAGAAATGAAACAATATGGTGATTCTTTTGCACATTTTTGTGTGATATGAGACTTTATTTTCAGAATGACAGTTTCAAAAAAGACAAGATATAAATTGAGAAAATGACCCTGATAATTAACCTTGGTGAAAATTCTTTTTTTACATACTGACCATGACTCAACAAATGCAAAATAAAAAATTCCAGTGTAGCTCCCTGTATGACTACATGTTCTTTCACGTAAAAGAGTCCCCTGTAAAATTACCCCCAAATAAATTTTGTTTGGGATAGGGCTAGCCAGCTCTGGCCTAAACGTTTACCTACTTAACATTAATCTGACCTAGACCCAAACCCTTACACTAGCCCTCTGTGTTGACGATGCCTATCATTGCTGTGTGTTATGGAGAGCTATACTGAACCTTTTCCCTAACCTTGTGTTTGATATGACTGAGAAAACAATTTAAAAAATCATATTTCCCAAAAGTGAAATCTATTGTGGTGGATAAAATGGTGAAAACAAGTCGTGAACAACACAGCGTCTTTGTCAATTCACAAAACTTTTTCTTTTTTTTTTAATGATAATTTGGAAAAACAACAAATCTTGAGAAAATTTACATCTAAACAAGATACACTTTATAATACATAAAAACATTGCAAAAGATTAGTTTTGAGTACTTTATGTATAAATTAACCTTTACATCAAAAGCCTTCCTAACCAATGTTTTGTCTCCATCCTGCTCCTCTTCTCCCTAATTTGTTGTTGTATATTCTCTAAAAGTAGTAAGAGTTTTACCTGTAGAAAAATTGAAGTGTCAACACTGATTCGCTTCAAAGTAAGGAAAAGGAATCAACAGGTCAGTACTGAGTGAGGGTACACCAAAGTTTTCATAATTGTTTAAATAAATAAATGTGCACTAAGAAAACTGAATGAGGTCTGGTACAAATCAAATCAATACTTTGTTTTATCATGATAGGCTTAAAAAAAATGTTGACCAGACTAGAAGCAATGAATTAACAAAACAAATTATTGTATAAGGATGCTGTTAATGAGTAATGATGGAGTCTGAGGTACAATAATAATAGTCGTTTTGTGTGGTTCACTTCTGCCAGTTCAAACATTTACGAATAATGCCACTCAACCGAACAGTGGTATAATGCTGTCGAAGAGTACATATCTCTGTAGTTAGCTAATGTGACATAATCATATCACATAATGACAATATTTTAAAATAAAAAGATGCATTATAAAAAAACTACAGAACCCCAAACTCAACCACTTTTAAAAACTAGAAGGGCAAAACCCATATGATTCACATGCTCTTTATGAAACTTGCAATATTTTACATAAAAAAATGAGTGCTCCCCCTCCCCTCCCCCTCTCCCAAAAACACCAAACAAAAACAAAACAAACCACAAAATGAAACAGTGGAATTAAAATGCAAATACTGACTTTGATTTTTCTATGTTCTTGACCTTGAGATGACCTCAATCTCCAGCTCCAAATACACTCAGGTAATATCAAATAAACTACAGTAAACGTTGTATGATGCCAAAAAACCTGACCTTGGGATGACCTTGACCTTCATTGACCTTGACTTTGGGATGACCTTGACCTTCACATGACCTTTCATGCATGTATGATCAAATAACCCAATGGTGCATACTATGGGTTAAATAAAGCCATTCCACTATACAATGACCCATTTTTGTATGTTTTTGCAAAGCTTAAAATGACCTTGACCTTAAAGATCAATGCAAAAACGGAACATATATGAAAGATCAATATATCATCTCTAAATGCAACAAGTTCGAACTTTATGTCTCTCATAGTTTAGGGTCAAGGTCACTTCAAAGTACCTATACTGACTTTGGACAGCTCCAGTGATCTTGACCTTGGCGTGAGGTTGACCAAATGTGCATAGGATGTGCGTCTCGTTGATATCTATCATGCATCAAAGAATCATAAGTTCAATATTAATAATTTGGGGAGGGGGGGGGGGGGGGGGAGGGAAATTTTATTAAATTATAAATTGTCATTTTTGGACTAACAATTTTTGACCCTGTGACCTTGAAGTCATTCATTCACTAACCATTAATACATACACTGCTATGCATGTGAGTCAAAAAGAGCAAACTGTTGCGCTGTACATTATTACAATAAAAAAGATGTGGTTGCCCATACGATATGCTTTCTCTTCATGCTTTGTTTTATTACTTACATTTAGTATGGTCATGTTGGCTAGAACCATTCTGATTCAACAGCTTTGTACTTGTGGGTCACCGTGAGAAAAATGCAAAATTTAGTCTTTAGGGCATGTAAGAATTGAAGATCTATTCAATACAGACTTTATTTTAGCAACTTATTTTCATAACAAAATTCAATAAATGTAAATAAATTAAAATAAATTAAGAAAGAATGCAATGGAATGTTCACTCTACAAAACAAAGTGCCTCCTCCACACCCCCCCCCTCCCCAAAACAGTGTCCCTGACATCCCCGCCAAAAAAGTATCCCTGACCACTCCTATTTAAATTTCTGCATATTTATTAAAATAATGTGTGTAAATAAAATGAAAAAACAACAACAACAAAAAACAATGAAACATTTGAATTTTGTTTACTTGTCAACCTTTCCCCCTCCCCCAAACCTATCTCCCCACTCCCCACCCCCCTCCTTGATATTTGTTCAACATGATTATAATAAGAATAAGAAAGAGTCATAGCAACTGACCGACTTTCTATGTATAGTACATGTCAAAATGAGGTAAATCTGGCACTATACAACACAAATGCAACCAAAATCACAACATCTGGTATATTATATTAAGATTAAAAAAGCATGATTCACATGTTAAGACACCTATCACCGAGCTATTTAGTTTTATCAATTATGATACACACATTCACGTTCATGATTCATAGTTTGACAATCTGAAACAAACTTTCAAATAAATAAGTTACATTTTCATTCCATCTTCACATGCTTTTCATCATATCTGGATTAAAACAGTCAAGTGACACCGGTTGCAAAACCAAATATTTTGTTAACAAAACGGTTAACAATAAGTACTATGCATCATCCACCAAAAGCACTCCAGGTGAGTTCAGTCATTTGTGTGTGTTAAAAAAAAAGAAAAAAAAAAGAAAAGAGGAATAAATCTGATAAAGAATAATGTACACACCTAACATTTTACACCCCACAAATGTGAAGAATTTAAACTCAAATATGAACATTTTTGTTTTCTGAGCATGAGTAGCTGACACATATGCACACATGGAGACATAAAACAGTTAGGGTTGTGCCAATACTATTAGATTTGTGTCCTTACATGCAGGAATACAGGAAAATTGCACTATTATCAAAATGCGTGACCATGGTCAAAAGAACTGATACACACATTGCAAAACTCTGCAAAATGGGCCACTCGTGACTTCCTTTATATTCTGTTCAGCCAATTGGGTAAAGGTCACCACATTGCTTCAGCTGTCAAGATAGTGATTGCAGTGGATCAGAAATGGCCTATTTGGACCAACCAGGCTTGCTCACACGTGGCTTTCGTTCTCTTGGTTTCATAGCTTTCACATTTTGCTGGGGATCCAGGCGTTTATCAGGTGGGACTCCCAGGACTAGACATCAAAGTCAAGGTTCATTTCAGGGAGACAACAGTGAATAGGGAGCTGATTTGACTGCAGCTTTCCACTGTTTCTAACTGATCAGGGATATAGCGATCATAACACAGATACTCAAAATAAGTTCACCAAGAAGGTTAAAAGCTGCATATGACTCCTGGGCTTGGAGATCCAAAACTACAATTTCCAGCTGGTTGTTTCCTGCTGAGCATGGTATCAGTGATCAGTAAAAACTATAACACAGGTATGAAGAACACAATCACACATGTATTTTATATAGCAAGTTTGAAGAAGTCAGAAGCTAGTTTTACAATGAACACTGCTGCACTGTCATGAAAATGCCAAAAAATGTCAAATCACCTTTCTCAGCACTTCTAATTTCTCTCAATACTGTGTTTCAAATTCATAAGGAAATAATGAGTTTTTAACTCATTCCATCAAAGCACAGGCAAACACACCCTGCTGGAGAAGAGTTCAGAAATGACCGTGAAAAAGATAGCCATGATGAAAAGTACGTAGGCTGAGCCCACTTGTGTGTGGTGTGGAAGTTTGTATGGCTGACCGCCTATTGCCGCCACGTGAAAACCAATGGGAAACACCACAGCAGCCAGGCAAAACAGTGTCACTGAAACAAATATGAAAGGAAAAGTACATCAATAAATTATAAAATATTATCTGTGCAGTAAAACAGTGCTTTCTCAACAGCACCCAAAGATTTGTTCTAAACATGTGCACCATTATATACATACATGTATGCCTATCTTGCAACAGATCTTTTCTGATTCATCCCTTTTTTTTCTCTGTGTGTGTGTTTGTGTATATGCAGGTGTTGGTTGTGGTATGGGGGAATTCGCATGGTTGGGGAGGGATTCAACAATTTATTTGTTGTATTTTGATAAATGTTACACATATAATTATAAATATATATTAATAAATTATCTTTTAGGATTCCGATTTATGCCAATTTTTTTCTCACACAGTCTAAGACACCCAACACAAAACATAAACACTGGAATTCCACCTAAACAACCAAAAAAGTAGCTTACTGGCAAACAGTGCAACCCATCTGACATATCGCGTGGCTCGCTGATACCAGTGTGACAAGAAAAGGAGAATGCAGGTTGTGGTCAAACACACAATGCCCCCAACGATGCACAGAAACGCCAGCGTCCATTCAGCCGGCAGTTGAGGCCAAGTGCACACTTCTGGACGCCCATGGATGATCTGGCAGTGTTGTGTAAGGCCCAGGCGCATGTTACCTGCATGAATTAAAACATAAAACAAGTAGTAAAATCAAATGTAAATATTTTAAACAATTATTACATGCGCACAAAAACAAATAAAACTTCCTGGGCAAATTGAATTGTTGAATTAATTTGAATTAAATGAATTAATTGTTATAAATTATATATATAACTTATAATGGTTCTTTCTGTATCATTCCTTTTTTTTTTTTCTTGTAACCCTTCCACACCTCTCTATCTTTATGGCGCTCTTCTGCTTTGTTTCTACATTTCCCTTCAATAGGCAGGTGAAGGCTGAACGCATTAAAATTTGAATGATCTTCTATATTTCATGGAAAACAATTGCAACCTGTAATTTTATACTACACTTGTAATTAAATTAGTATTTCAATACAGAAACAAAATCGGAAGATTAAAAATCTTAATGAAAACGGTGTGGGTGGTGTAAACAAGAAAAGTCTGAAAAACATATTACTACTGGTTCGCACTTATCTATTGGACTGTGAAGTTCCCAGTAACAAAATAGTGCTAACATAACCACTAATAAATAAATAGGGCATGTTCAGAGGATGCGAATATAACATACACAAACATATATGATCATCAACCTCATAGTCATTAGGCCCCCCCAAAAATGTTTACTGTAACAAAGAAAAAAAATAGGGTCGGTAGGTCGGCTTTCTTTTTTCTTTTCTTTTTTTCTAAACCTTTTTCACCCTGGGTGCAATTTTTTGGCCTTTTTTTCTTTTTTTTCCAGACAATCCCACAAAAAGTTTAGGGTTGGGCAAAAAAATTAGGGTCGGTCGGTATACCATAAACAGATATTTTTAGGGGCAAGGATGAGGGGGGAGGGAGGGAAGGGAGGGGTGCTTATTACTACAGTATGCACAATTTTATTTGTTTGAGGTTCCTTTACCTGCTTCGCTTGTCACAATCCAATCTGGATTTGCTAGGCTGCCGATGGCAAATATATCGGCAGTGAAAAAGAGTATCCCTGACAATGCTACCAATTTGTCCATGGTGATGGTTCTTTAAGAGTAAACTGCATCTACCAGTATGATTATCACTGACTAAGCACAGTGGTAATATGTAAGCATTCAGTACATGTTCACGGTTTCCCAGAATAGTTTCAATTGCACATATATAAAGCAAAATATTTCCTGATCTTGCTACACGTTTTCAATGTAAATAAAAACGGTTGCAAACTGCCAAAAGGCAAGATCTAAGCTTTGTTTGACTTGGATTTGGTTCATAACTAATTGTTATCTTTGATCGGTCAGTGCCAGCATGATGCCATGGAAAGATTCCAACGTTTAAGAATTAGCCATTTTCTGTTTTTCTGTGTTTAACAGGTGACGATCCAGACTTAATGAAATATAACACTGATCGCTATGTCTTTTAGCAGAAGTACACATTTTTATTCTTTTTAAAGGTGGTATTTCTCCACTGAGATGTCAACAGTGCTTGGCTATTAATTCTCAAAATATTCCGGAAATCCCTACTTGGCATAAAAACACAACACAATGTACCGTTAGGATACTTCCGGTATGTTGGGGGTGCTTGTTCTGTTTAGATCCGTGTTGGATCTGTTTAGATCCGTGTTGTGTGGCTGGTTTTTTTTTCTTTCTAAAAATGAGATAAGGAATCTTTGTCATTAGCATCCGGATTTCGGCTGAATAGTTTAGAGTTACATTATCCCAAATACTACAATGCCAGACAACATTGACGGTGTTAGTCATCCGTTTCTAAAGACTCTGTCAACTAGACTGATGACGATTATTGGGAGCCCTGGAGCAGTGAAAGTAGCAACGTTGCTGACGAGCGCTCAGACTCAAAGTGAAAAGATGGGCCCACCATCTATTTTCTCATATGCCAACTTGGTTCATGCTGTGTCAGGTGCTGTGGTGAGTACACAGATCATGCAAGTTTACAGAACATACACTCATTTAAATTTGTCACACGGGTAGGTTTTCTGTTGGGTTGATCTATGTAAGGCCCTCCCCCACCCACCCCCACGCCTACCTCCCCCTCCCCCCTCCCAAAAAAAAAAAAAGTATTCTTTTAGACAAGGTAACATAGGGAAAAAATAGGGTCGGTAAGTAGGCGTATTTTTTAAATTATTGTTATTAAACATTTTTTACTCATGATGTTTCATTGAGTTCATTTCTTGGCTTTTTAAAATATTTGTTATCCAGCTGATCCCCCCCAAAAAGTTTAGGGTCTGACCAAAAAAATTAGGGTCGGTTGGGATACCGTAAATAGACTTTTTTTTTCTTGGGTGGCCTTAGAAAATAAAAGTTTAGGGTCTGACCAAAAAAATTAGGGTCGGTTGGGATACCGTAAATAGACTTTTTTTTTCTTGGGTGGCCTTAGAAGTATGTTGTAACAATTGGCTAATTATATATAATATTTGTCTTTGAAATATGGGTGTAAAGTTTTGCTCTTTCTTAATTATTATGCTTCTGCTGCTTGTGTGTACATGTGTGTGCTGTTTTGGTTATTATTGTTTTGTTATGGAGGCTTTTGTTTAAATATAAAAACTATGTTTCTTTTTCATGTTTTGTTTTTCTCTGTAGGGAAGTGTTGTGGCAATTACAGTTTTCTATCCTTTGGACACAGTTCGCACAAGGTTACAAGGTAATTTAATAAGTTTCAGTATTGAATGTTGATTGTGTTTGACAAGATAGAAAAAGATAAATTATTGTATAATGAATCTCCATCTTCCTATATGTTTGCGAAGCATGGACCCTCTCAGCAGATCTCCAACAAAGAATACAAAGCATGGAGATGAGGTGCTACAGAAGACTTCTGGGCATTTCCTATACCCAACACATCACCAACGACGAAGTCCGACAGAACATCACACAAGCCATTGGACAACACAATGACCTGCTAACAGTGGTGAAGAAACGTAAACTCTGATGGTATGGCCACGTCACCAGATCATCATGCCTTGCAAAGACTATTCTGCAAGGCACAGTGCAAGGAGGTAGAAAAAGAGGGAGACCGAAAAAGAGGTGGGAGGACAACATTCGAGAATGGACTGGTTTGACACTGAGCGAAGCCATCAGGGCTGCTGAGGACAGAGAAAGATGGAGTATGCTGGTTAAACGATCATCTGTGGTGCCCCTACGATCTTCGGGTTATGGGACAGGATAGGAGGATAGGATAGGATAGGAATATACTTAAATATTTTAATTAAAATGTCTGTACCTGAAATTATTATTATTTATGTCTTTAAAATATTTGAAAATAATATTGTTGTTGTTTCTGATAAAGAATAAAAGTTAAAGTCCAATTTGATGTTCATAAGTACTAATAATACATGATCTCCAACAGCTGTGATATTAACCATGTATCTTTAGTCTTTCAAACAAAACTTTGATCATCCAGTTCACCTCTAGGGCTAAATCATAAAGGTCAATTAAGATCGTATAATTCCTCCTTTAATTTTAAGTTAATTCTAAAGGCAGAACTTTAGAGTGAAAGGATTGAACATTGATAGATACCCATTGTGTACAGTTTGCCTCTTATTTCTTCATTACACTGTTTATAATTCAAGAATTTGGTGTGCAGGCTAAAGAAACAAACCATGTTAATTGCTATTTAAAATTTAAAAAAATAATAATAATTTATAAAAAAAAATTGTCTGCAGGTTTTAGTTTGGCTTATAAATTTACAAAACACACATTCATATCTACACAGACACCAGTTTACAGAACACACACTTATGTATGCAGCCACACAAACACCAAACTCCCCTCTCACCCTCCACACACCCATTCACACACACACAAACACACCCACACAAACACACACCCACACAAACACACACCCACACAAACACACCCATGAACACACACACACTCCCACGAATACACACACACACATGAGCACACACACACATGAACCAGGGTGGAGAACTGTCAGCGAATCCGCGGATTTCCGCGGAAGGCATTTGCATTTCCGAGAAAAAAATATTGAGTTCCGAGTGTGAGAAGTTGAGTGGCTACCCTTTACTGGGCATAGCGGCCAAAAGCGGCCGAAGGTCTAAACAGGCAAAACGTCCAAAAGCGTCCGTATCAACCATGTGGTTATATTCTCGCGTTGTTTGAAAGATTGCGAGACTTCCGGCAATTGGCTTCCGGTTTATTCTCTTTGTGAAAACATTCGACTGCATTTCCACAAGTTTTCTCTGTGATGCGTTAGTTCTTCCGAATTTTTTAAAAAAATTTTATTGTGTGTGTGTGTCTAAAATGGATGGTTTGGATTCTTCGACTGATGAAGGGGAGTTTACAGACTTCCATTTATCAGACATTAAAGTGAGAGAAATGGACTTGGAGTCGGAGGAAGAGATCGGTACTGACATTAGACAATTAGTGTCAGCACAAGTATATCAACTAACAAGTTAGTATCTCTCTTCTATTTCTCTGTCGACGTGCGCGGGCAACCGGTTGCTTCCCTTTACATGCTTTGCGCTCCATAGAGCGTCGTCGGCCTAAAATAACTTGTTAGAAACTTCAAAACCCAGGGGAATTATGGGTAGAGAAATCCTTTTCTGAAATGACGTCGACCAAATCCTTCTTTAGTTTCTTTGCTCGAGCAAAGGCAATCTCATAGGTATGGAGCACTTCGTCCATTTTAACTCCATCGCTGATAATACTGCTGACAAGTTTCTGCCTTTGTTCACTACCAGAAATATGCAGTTCCTCTCCCAACTTTCGTTTCATTTCAGCGAGCACATCTTCGCGAGAACAGATTTCCCAGAATTCTCTATTCTATTTTTAGGTTTGGGATATCCCCGTCTCAGCTTGTGGCTAAAACCAAGGGCCACGGGACCACCGCACGTCGACTGGGGGCAATACGAGATACTAACTTGTTAGTTGATATACTTGTGGTGTCAGTAGTGTGCATGCATACGATCTTTCAGACTGGCATGAAAGTGAAGAAGAGGATGGGGATTGTATGGACTATTTAAAACTTTTTTTTGTATACACATGGAGTAATAAAAAACAAGACATGACAAGAGAGGTATAAAAAGGTAGATAATCAAAAGAGAATTTATTTCTGTTCATTTTGCATTTTATTTCATTTAAATCTATAGTCACTAATACCTAAGATGTGGTGTTTCTACTAACGTACCCCTAAATATCTCTAAAAATAAATTATAAAAATTCTTGCCTGTTTACAGCTAAAAAAATAGACAAACGTGTGCCCAGTAAAATTGGAAATGTGGAGTTTGTGTGTAACAGTGGTGGACCTCAAACTTTGTTAGGCCTACAAATCAAGATTCTTAACTTTTTTTAAAGACATGTGCATAAAACATTCTTTTTTGTTGTTGTTGTTTCTATTCATGTTTACTTTGTGCTTTTTGCTTTCAGGAGAAGCCCTAAATTACTTTCAAAATTGCATAAATTCATGAATTTTCTTCCAGGGGGCGAATACCGGGGCAGGCCCCTGGGCCCCGGCCGGATTTCAGAGATTTCTTGATTCAGTTGTTCTCCACCCTGATGAACACACACATACACAGTGCCATTTTTATATACCTGTATATAAATGATATTGATATTGTAAATTTGTGTGTTCTTTTGTTTTAGAATAGTTTTTTTATTATTACTATTTTCAGTTGATGATCATAGAAGAGCTAAACACACTCACGAAGTTCTTGCTGACATTATTCGAGAGGAGGGGATGTAAGTATTATTTTTAATTCTTGGTTTGAAGTGTGATGACATTTTGGGAAAAAAATTAGTGCAGTTTATTGGTTCTATGAACTTTTTTTCATCAAACAATTAATCAATTTTTTTTCGTGATGTGTCTTATTTTTTCAGCAAACACAATTTTGCAGTTATTATTCAATTTATTGTTATTATTGTTGTTCATCTTAACGATAGTGGTGGTGATGAAGGAGGTGATGTTTTTTTGAACAGTTCAGAGGTTGGTTGGTCGTATTTATAACACTTTTGGGGGGAAATATTATGGAGTGACTGCTTATTAAATAATTTCTTAGAGATTATAAGTTTTTGTCTAATGATTGGAATTCTTTCATGTGATTCACAGAGCAAAAGGTTTTATTTTCTTTTTGCAGAGAAGGGTTGTACCTAGGCTGGTTTCCGGTGGTGACAGCACTGTGCTGTTCAAACTTTGTCTACTTTTACACCTTCAACAGCCTGAAGATGAAGATCACTGGAGGAAAAAAGTCCTCCCCTTTGACAGATCTCTCATTTGCTTTTCTCTCAGGTGCTTTTTGAGTTCTAACGGACACCAAGAAATCTTTGCATGCACTTGAAAAATCGTGAATGTTGTCGCAAGTTTCGTGTGTGTGTGTGTGCTTGCTGAATGTTCTGTTTTTGTTTTTTTTTGCGAGCGCTTTCTTTGTATGTTTTTGATTTGCATTTTCTTTCTTTTTTGGGGGCGTAAAGGATATTAATTCACTTTTTTTAGGTGTACTGTGAGATATTCCTTAGGTGTGTTAATTCAGTAAAATTATTTTTATCAACATACCCGCGGAATTGCTTCAAGCAAGAGAAGCGATGATTGACGCACTCACCATTATCTGTAACAAGATCTGGCAGAGTGGGGAGTGGCCTACACCATGGACCCAGTCGCTTGTCATCACTCTTCCCAAAAAAGGTAACCTTCAGGAATTTGAAAATTACCGCACTATCAGCCTCATCAGCCACCCCAGCAAGGTCCTCCTTTAAATAATACTCAACAGGTTGAAACCCCAAGCTGAACAAATCATAGCTGAAGAGCAAGCAGGATTCATGGCAGGGCGAAGTACCACTGAACAGATTTTCAACCTCAGAATAATCTGTGAGAAATACCTACAGCACCAACAACATCTATTTCATGTGTTCGTAGACTTCAAAAAGGCGTTTGACCGAGTCTGGCATGCAGCTCTGTGGGCAACCATGAGAGTGTACAACATCAGCCTTGAAATTATTGAAGCCATTAAAAGCCTGTATGAGAAGGCTACCAGTGCAGTCTTCCACAACAGCGCTATCATAAACTGGTTCAGAACAACAATCGGTGTGCGTCAGGGATGCCTACTCTCTCCAACACTCTTCAATATCTTCCTAGAGCGCATCATGTCAGATGCCCTTGCAGACCACGAATGCCTAGTCAGCATAGGGGGAAGAGCAATCTCCAACCTCCGTTTTACGGATGACATTGATGGATTGGCTGGAGAGGAACAAGAACTTGAACAGCTGGTACAGAGGCTTGACACCACCTCCAGAGCTTATGGAATGGAAATAAGTGCAGAGAAGACCAAAATGATGACCAACAACACCATTCGCATCAACACGGACATAAAAGTCCAAGGCCAATCCCTCAACACAGTGCATAGCTTCAAATATTTAGGAGCCATTGTATCAGACAATGGGTCCCAACAGGAAGTCCTCTCCAGGATCGCACAAACAACTGCTGCCCTGGCGAGGTTGAAACCACTTTGGAAAGACAGGACCATCAGTCTACATTCCAAGGTAAGACTGCTGCGCTCCCTTGTCATCTCCGTCTTCCTATATGCTTGCGAAACATGGACCCTCACAGCAGATCTCCAACAAAGAATACAAAGCATGGAGATGAGGTGCTACAGAAGACTTCTGGGCATTTCCTATACCCAACACATCACCAACGACGAAGTCCGACAGACCATCACACAAACCATTGGACAACACGATGACCTGCTCACAGTGGTGAAAAAAACTTAAACTCCGATGGTATGGCCACGTCACCAGATCATCAGGTCTTGCAAAGACCATCCTGCAAGGCACAGTGCAAGGAGGTAGAAGAAGAGGGAGAGAGAAAAAGAGGTGGGAGGACAACATTCGAGAATGGACTGGTTTGACACTGAGCGAAACCATCAGGGTTGCTGAGGACAGGGAAAGATGGAGTACGCTGGTTAAACGATAATCTGTGGCGCCCCTACGACCTCCGAGTTATGGGATAGGATAGGATTTTTATCATTTACAACAAATTTGGTTTAGTTGCCTTGGACTTTGACATCTTTTTTACTTCAGTGAAGTATTTTCTACAAGGGTTGGCTTTTGTTGTTTGTAAACGTTACATACACACACACACACATTTAAAGGGTTCAAATTTAACATGAAAACGCATTAGGTTTAAAAGAACTCCAGACTAGTATGACTGCAACTGAGAGAACTTAAGTCATTAACTAATCAGTGAAAACAACCCAGTTCAATCCAGTCCGTCATTCACTTGCATAGAGCAGTACTTTAGATTGGCATGACATGCTCAGATTACTGTTAGTGCTTTGGGAAGAGGATAATGAAGAGTTGTTGTAGAATTCAATTCATGTCCGTAATGTTGTAAAGACAAAACAAATACTTTGTACTTGTAAAATATTATAAAATATTGTACTCTTGTAAAATATACCTGATCTTTTGTACAGTAATTCCAATAATAATTGTCTTTCCTTGTTTTGGTACGAAGTGTAACCAGTTTCAAATAATCCTGTATCAATTATCCAGTCATGCACTGATCATTTTGGATTTGTTTTTTTCCAGAATGAGTCTTTGCAGTTTTGCCTCATGTTACTAAAGTGTAATGTTCTGGAGTAAAATTAGCAATACTTACAGTAACCATACAGGTGTATCTTAACAACGCCCTGTTTTTTTCTGTTTGCTAGTGTTGGTCTATATCGTGGCTGGGTCTCAATGGCGTTCACATTGTGGATTTCCAGTTTTGTGTATTTCTTCATGTACCACGGCCTTCATTCCATATTCCTCCTGACCTTTGATCTTTCACCTGACCCTATCACCGACCTTCTCATAGCATTCCTTGCAGGTAGTGTGCACTTTTAAATTTAGTGTTCACATTTTTTAAAACGGTTAACAAAAATAAAAATAAAGTAAAATAATCTGCCAAGTAATTTTTATAATTTTCATAATCAAAACCCTGGGTTAATAGGTAATTATAATTCTGTCATAATAATAGATGGATTAATTAAATAATGATAAACAGAAGTTGACAATAAAAGCAGCTATTAGTATTTAAAAATATGAAATGAATAAAGTCAGCGTGTACGTTTGTTGAAAAGCTTTAAGGATAACTTCAATATTGGTGCTCCTATTCATCTATGTGTTGTATTGTACTATCTCAAAGATGAAAAACCCCCCGTTGGGGTGCCGGGGGTTTCAGTATAAATAGTATCCCCACTTTCTGGAAATTTAGTGCTTTAAATTCCCACTGTCGCTGTCTTTCTCATTTGCTCTTTCTCATTCCTGCTCTTTTCTATCAATCTGCTATACTATCGTCTTCTTCGCTAGACCAGTCTCCTACCTTTTTTCTTGAAAACTCTTCCGGGACAAGACTCCTTGTTTGTGTATGAGGTCTGTTGGATCAGCTTGGGAATATTGGACGCTTTCTGCCAGGTGGTCACTAGGGCTTCCTATGATGTTATTATTTAGCAATGTAGGCATTTTATATGTATGTGTTTTGTTGATAATTTATAATGATGTTTGTATTCTATTTTGTTTTTGTAAACGGGGGTTCGATAAGTTGGGGTGAAGCCTCAGCCGTCCCCTGCGTGGGATGTCTTTATTGTAAAGTGACTGGCTGGTGGAGAGCTTTCGGTTTTACCACTAGGGTTGTTTCAGCAGATCTTTTATGCGGATCGGGGGTTGTCCGGTCCTGATTTGGCTCGGAAGAGTTCGCTGGACCTAAATCAATAATCATGTAATGTAATGTAATGTAAAGATGAAAATGCATTTTGTTAAAAAATTGTACAAGTACTAAATATGGTTTTGGAACATTACCTAATTTTGTACATGGTTCATTCACTTCTTTTATTTATTTAATTTTCATTGTTTGCTACCTGTAGTTTATTTATTTATTTTTGAAAGGTGTAGTTTATTTATTTATTTTTGAAAGGTAGCTTTATAGACAGGTTAATGTTTAGGGGTCAACTTTGTTTTTCTGTAAGTCTGTTGAAGCTTGTATTGTAAATAGTTTATGCCTTTTTGGTTTTGTTAGTTTTAAGTGATTGGTTGCATTAACTTCAAAGTGTTTTCATGCTGGCTAAAGAAAGTCTCTATAATAAAAATTTTAAATGAAGTAACAATAGAAATTAACATGAGATTTTAAAAATGTACTTAATAACAAAACAAAAAAATTCAAGCCAGTAGAATCTTAATGAGGTGCACAGTGTGGCTTGTCCCTCAGACCCTTTCCACCTCTCCCTCCCAGTTCATACCACCCATCAGATCTCACCCATTGTATTTTAAAGACACTCTTAAAAGTAAAGATGTTTATTTTCTGTCTTTATGGTGTTGCAGGATGTGTGAATGTATTTGCAACAACACCTCTCTGGGTAGCCAACACACGCCTCAAACTTCAAGGAGCCAAGCTGCATACCAAGGCCTACGACAAAGCCACAGAAAGATACTATGACGGCATCATTGGTATGGCTTTGAACCTTTGCAGAGTGCCAAAAATAGATGTTTCCGTTCAGAAAGAACATGTTCAAATGTTTTGCTTGGTGACACTTGCTTGGGTAAATTCAATGTGCATCAAACTCAGAATGGTTAGTGTGGATTGTTCAGCGCTGAACAGAAATGTTATTGTCTTTCGCTCTGGTAGGTTGACGAAGTAACTGAGCTGCTCAGTTGACATGGGTGGATAGACAACCGTCAGTGAGTTAGAAATATACGAATGTGTGTGTAAAATAGGATTGAGATTAATTTTGTGTTGGTTGAGGATGACTAGGCTTTAAAAACTTAATGAAAAGTTGTGTAGCTCATCACGGTTTTGGTATGATCTACAGCTTGAACATTAGTCTGTGAAACCGTTAATATAGTGCTGTTTGATGGTGTTGATGATTATTGGGGTCATTCTCTGCTAACATCCATGCTGTATGGTATGCTCAGTAAAGCAGTTTTGTTTCAGATTGTTTGCAAAAGATTATTCAGAAAGATGGCTTCTGGTCTTTATGGAACGGAACAGCCCCATCCTTGGTCCTTGCAGCAAATCCAGCCATACAGTTCATGATTTATGAAGCACTAAAAAGATATTTTCAACGTGCCTATCGCACAGCAGTACGTTGATCCATTGTTTATCGCTTATTTCTCAAAATGTTTTAGCTGTTTAGTTTCGTATGTTGATTGTTCTGGCTGTAAAACTTTTCATAATGTCATCCACCAGTACTTAGATTCATTGATGAAAAGCAGTTGCCCTTTGTAGATTGATGTATGTTTCATATTGTCAGACACCAAAGGCTTGATGATGTACAATGTTATTTACCCAGGCTTTCAAGGGTGGTACTGTTTGTCAGTATTGGTAAGGCAGAAAGAACACAAGCCAACAATCAGGATATTGACATAAGCCAACAATCAGGAATTTGCAAAAAAATGTGGTTGCTACAAATGCCAGTACTTCAATTATATAATTATTCAGCTTATAACTGGAAGATATTTTGCCATGCTGTTCAAAATTACATATAGCCTACTTCTACATTTTTTTGCCAGAATTTTGTATGAAGAAAATATCTTGATTTAACTTCTTTGCAGGAACTGAGTGGTTTTCTGTACTTTGTCATCGGAGCAATTGCAAAAGCTATAGCAACCATTGTGACATACCCATTGCAAGTTATACAAAGTCGACTGAGGGTAATGTTTTCTTTTTCTTCAAAGTAATGTTTAAATCCCTAGTAAAAGCAGTGTTTCTTTTCAATATTGAACAGAACTTCCAGAGTAAATGACAGTTTCATTGAAAGATAATAACTGGCCTCTTTCATCTGTTGTTAAAGTCATAATTTCCCCAGTAAATCCAGTGATGTCTGTTCTGAGGTTTTGTTTTAGTTTTGCTTTTACTAATTCTTTCCAGGCCGGTTTTGCAAAGAAAGAAACAACCCAGTCATTGCTACAGAATCTACTACACCTCGTCAAGTAAGCATACCCTTTTTTTAATTGCGATAGAAAATACTTTAACCTTTTGTGGTGTTTTTTTAATAGATGTTCTTTCCATTTGCAAAACCTAGAACAGGTACTGAGCAATGACATTTGCTTAGAATTACAAACGAGAGACACTGCTACTGTGAAGATCTGATAATTTTAAGTCTGCTTATATTCAGTAGCACTTTTTTCCCAGCCCTGCTATATAGCCATCATTCCTTGCCTTTCTTATGAAAAAAATAAAACAAAGAAACCAACTAAGAAAACAGTGTTATCTATTTTTCAAAGATTGAATGTATTCAGGCTGATACTAGTTGAATGTATTCAGCCTGACTCTAGGTTATCAGATGCTTTATATCAACCAATCTTTATAAAGCAACAAAACCTTAGATCAGAGTGCTGTATGTCTTATTTGGTCCTTGTAAGTGCTCATTAACAATTGGGAACACCACTTTGACAGTGGGGGGAAAAAGCTCTTGATTCATATTTTTAAAATGTTTGTTTATTCCTTTCAGTGTTCTGTGTATAGTGTAATTCATTGTTATTTTTCTTGTTCAGGACTCAAGGTGTGGGGTCTCTGTACAAGGGCATGGAAGCCAAACTTTTTCAGACTGTGCTGACTGCTGCTCTCATGTTCGTAGCCTATGAGAAAATTGCTGCCGTCACGTTTAGGTTGATGGGTCTACAGCCCCCTCCGCCGAAACATTAATGACTGTTTATGCTTGTCCTCACTTTTGTTGTTGTAATTTTGTCACCTTGGTTGTTTTTGTCCTGCCTTAAAGAAAAATCTCAGTTAACTTTTTTTTTTCTTTTTTTCTTCTGTGGGTTGAAGGAGAGGGAGGGTAGGGAGTTGTCTTGTGTCTTGGCTAAACTTCTTAGTTCTTCCCTTTTACTTTATTTTATTTTTGTAAAAAACTATGATGTTATGATAGAGAAGGCTCATACGTTTTTCTGTGGTTTGTTTCAATTGTTTTTATCGTTTATTTGGGTGGCCTGGCAGCTCAGTGGATAGGGTGCTGGTTTCCTATGCCAAAGGTCACGGGTTCGAACCCCACAGCAGGGGACAAACTTACGTGACTTAGGTACAAGACTTTCAGGTCACAGAGGGTTTTCGCCTTGTACTCCTGTTTTTTTTAATCCTTTCAGTAATGGGATTGGATGCAGTCTGTCTAAAATTTCAAAAATAAATGTTTATTTCCCTTCAATCCATTACATGTTTGAGCGATGAGTGTGTTGTGTATAAGATAAGGATAAGAATATGTAGGAGTGTCTGCAACATGTTAGTGGGTATGTTGGTTAGATAGATGGCCACATTTTGAGTCTTTTTTGTAGGAAGAAGGCGCTTATAGCATCCAATATATATTATTATGAATATTATTTTATTTTGTTTTTAGAAAAAGGTGGTTTATTTTGCAGTTTCTTCTTGTTGCGTCCAATTTTTTTAAAAGATCAGTCGTTGTGGGGTAGGATTGTTATGTTTGTTGTTGTTGATAATGCATTTGTTTTATTTTTATTTTTTTATTTTTTTTGGAGAGGGAAAGGAGGTAGAAGGGTGGTGGGAAAAGGGGGAGATAGGTGGGGGGGGAGGGGGGAATGGTGAGCGGTAGGGGGAGTGCGATTTTCTTGTCCCATTTTGTTGTTTGTTCTTTTCAAATAAGCTGATCTGAGTGGCATATGCAATAATCAAGCAACAAGGGTACTTTAAAATTTTTGCATTTTTAAAACTTACAGACATTTATGTGTTTTGCAGTTTATTATCCCTTTCTGTCAGGGAAACTCTGGGCGGCCTCCCCTGGGGAAGACGTAGTCGCAGCTTGTGGCACGCCAAAACCCAACCTACGAGTGTTGTGGCCAAGTGGGCTAAGGCGGGACTAACTTGCCTTGTCCACAAGCCAGAAACCAATGGCGCCTGACAGGTGTGGGTTCGATCCTGCATCTGGGCGTTATGTTTCTCCGAATATTATTTACTTTCGACTCGGGCAACGTCTCAGGGGTTTTCTCCGGGTACTCCGGTTTGCTCCCCCAGCAAAATTGTCAAAAATTCACAAATAATGTTAGGTAGGTAGGGTTTGGGCGCGCCACTGGCTGCGACTACGCCTTCCCCGGGGGAGGCGGCCCAGAGTTTCCCAATAGAAAGGGATAATAAACTGAAGCAAAAAAAACATTATTTGTGATTTTTTTGAAATTTTGCTGGGGGAGCAAACCGGAGTACCCAGAGAAACCCCCCGAGACGTTGCCCGAGTCGAAAGTAAATATTATTCGGAGAAAAATAATGCCCAGATGCTGGATCGAACCCACACCTGTCAGGCGCCATTGGTTTATGGCTTGTGGACAAGGCAAGTTAGTCTCACCTTAGCCCACTTGGCCACATTGCTCACGATGTGTAACTCTAATATTGTCCCTGTTTTAAGACTTGTGTTGGATCAGTTCATTTGCTATATTTATGTCTAATCACATTTTGCAAGACAATATACATGCATACACACACACACACACACAGTCATACAAGCACTAGCATGTTTTGACATGCATGAAAATTCACACATAAGCAAAATATCTCAAAATTATTTGCTAATTATTTTGTAATGAATTTGGTAATGAATATGCTTTGCACAAAAGTCAAGCAGGCAAATACAAAAAGTATTTAAAACCAGCGTCGTTTCTCTCAAATAATAAAATTATGTCTTTGTTTTTGTGTAATTGATATTTTGTGTTGGCCTCTTATGAATACTTTAGATTTTTAATAGTATGCAGGCAGTTGATAATCAAAAAAGGTGATTTGTTATGATACATTATTTAATTTTTTTTTTTAATGACTTATAATGATATAATAAATCGAATCATCCGTCACCAATTGACAATTTTTTAAAAAAATAGTTTTATTGTGTTGTCCTAATAATCAAGAGTTTTGTATTTGTGGGTATGACAATTGCTCTTTTAATTTATCATGAACATGATGCTGGTATGGATTGAACAATTTGTGAGGTGTGTAACAAATCTCAAGCAGTCTGAGGCACCAGCTTGCTGCTTAGGCGCATCGTCTTACACACAATCCTGGGTGACTGGGCGTGGGCAGGGGAGGTGACCTAGTGCTTGCTGCCCTGGACCTTTAAATGTCCTTTTCCTTGCGATGGTAATCAGGTATGCATGCGTGCACAACCTAACCCTCAGTTTATACTCTCATCCGCAAGACTCTGGTCATACGAGACTTGAGTAGAAGTATTTGATTTAGACATATGCATACTGTATAGGAACCTTTCATAAGTCATACATTGTGAAATTAGTGCGTGTGTTTGCACAGTGCAGGTCATGGTGTGAATGTGAGAGAGAGAAAGGAGGAAGAGAGAGAGATAGAAAGATATGTGTTAACACCTTATTATTTTATGTACACTTTATTATTTTATCACAAGCATAATAATCAAAACTGTCACTTGAACAGTGTCAGCTGTTAAAATCCAGGGAGAATAAAATAATAGTGGCGTTGACAGGAATGTTTTTGTTTGTAATTTGTTTTGTTGTTCTCTTGGTCCATGCATGTTATGTTTCTTTCTGATAACTCTTTTTTTTATTCAGAGGATGAAATCCTTTTTGACATTTATGTTATCTGCATGCACATATGTGTGTAAATGTTTGGTTTTGACTATTGAGTTCAAAACAAAGATGTATTAAAGACAATTAGTGAATTTGAAAGTACGCAACACAAATTTCTTTCTTTTTAAAAAAATTGTTTGCCAAATGGCCAAGTGGAAAGGTAAACAAGTACTTCAGTCTAATTGTAACAAATAAACATTTTACATCAAAGATGATGTGCATTAATTTATGTAATTGTAGTCGTAACATTCCAAGATCTATTTGCTACACATATTGTTTGTTAGTAGATGTGGTTCTAGTTGCATGGTCTGTACTGTAAAGTGAAGTTTTTTGAGAAAATTCGATGCCAATGTTTAGGATGTTTAACTTTTATTATGTTCTGAATATTAAATTTGATCCATGACTTTTTTAATGACTAAATAAATTTTTATTAATTAATTTTTGACAGTCTCCAGCTTGTCAGAGCTCTGTCTTTACTCTTTACTATCTTTATTTTTCTCTTGTATTTCTCTTTATATTCTATACATGTTTCTGATCTTGTGAGAGATAGGCCCAGATCGCGTGAGTGGTCCAGCTATGATTGCTGAAGGTTCACTGGACCCTATAAACAAGACATCCTATTCCTATTTCTCTTTATCATCAGCCCGGACACTTATGTGATGTTTGATTGACTATCTCCTTGCCATTCAGTCTTTTCTGCCCTTGTTTGCAGTCACGTGCACCTTTATTTCTTGGTACTTAAGCACTATGTCTTGGCTTTAACAATCTCTTATAAAACATAAAAATGTCATTTAAGAAATTACAGGATGTTTGGGATTTCGAAATTATTTAACTCAAGGAATTTGAAAAGACCTTTTGCCCCTTGACTTCTTCGCGCGTGCCAGAGTTCAGTCCCCATAATGTTGTCCAGCTTATATATGTGCGTACTCCTTGTCATTGTAGGAACTTGTGCATTACAGTGCTATTAATTTATTAACACCTTGTTAGTTAATTCTTGTATATGAAGAGCCTCATGCATGCTTTGCAAACTCTGTGTTGTCTCCATAATGATAATTAGAGAGATTAAGATGAAATGAAAATGAATATTTGTTCTGAATGTATTATGTTACCCGTAGTATTTTTAAAAAACGCTCATTGCGCGCACACACATATATTATATAAGTTTTAATAAAACATGCGCGCACACATATATATATATATTAGTTGAAATAAAGTCAAATTTTCTCTAGTTAAAGAGGAAAGGACAAAAGACTCCAGCTGTATTTTTTATGCCATTTACTTTTCACATTTTCGCAATAAGCTTCTTCAGGAAGAAATCATCAATGTCAATTAGAACACACACCTATATATAGGGATATGTGAGCACAAATACAAAGAACCGAAATCACCTAAAAAATTTATTGCAATTATAATGATGAAAACATTACATTATATTACATTACAATTTCAGTTATTGCTTTAGGTCCAGCGGACTCTTCCGAGCCAAATCAGGACCAATAATTATGAAAAGTCTTCCGCACTAATCTATGTATGATGTTTACATTCATAAACTCAAACTCTACTCACAAACCATTTTCTCTTTTACTCTCTCACATATGCACACACACACATATGCACTCTGTAAAGACCAAGAGGGGGGAAGAAGTGGTGGTGTTAAGGATAAAGATGGTGAGAGGCAGTAACTATAAGTTTCACTATATGCAAAGTTAACGTTTACATCCGTGAATGTCTTTACGGCTGTTCAATCCGAAGGACAGAGTGCCAATATTGCAGGAATAGTAGAGTTCCAGTCTTAAGAGTTCTTCTTCCTCCATAGAACTGTCCATGGGAAAGATCTGGAGCTAGGACGCACTAGGCTCGTGTATATAGATTTAAGTACTTTGTCAGTCAAATTGGCGAAGGAGCGTCAATTTATACCTACGGTTCTGTTTGCCTTGGCCGTGCACTAATGAACGTGTTGTTTAAATGACAGCTTGTTGTCTATGGTAATACCCAGGTCTTTCTCCGACTCATTTTCCGCCAGTTGAAAAGTGCAATCCAAGCCATTAGCATCTTTTGATTTCATGAAGTATCGTGCCTCCGTCTTTTTTGCACCGAGTTTCAGGACGCTGCAACGACCTCAGACGCAAAAATGCAGCGTCCTGAAACTCGGAAAAAAGGGAGGCACGATACTTCCTCAACGACCTCAGAGTTACGGGATAGGATAGGATAGACAAAGACTGTTATCTACCGCTGCGCTACCGAGTATCCGCCCAACGTGCACTGTCCCTGTGGACTGAACATTTGACAATGGATGGAGACAAGCGCGTTATAAATGGACCAGGACATCATGCGGGTAGCTCAGTTGGTAAGAGCGTCTTGCTATAGTAGTAACCGAAAGGTCGCTGGTTCGAATCCCGGATTGGTCAACGTGTGATCATATTATTTTCCCCTTTACCAACAACTGGCCCGCTGGTGTCAGTATAAATCGGTCCAGTAGTCACCTATATGCGAAAGTGTCGTGTGACTATAATCTACATGATGCAAACAGCAATATTCCCGCTACTCTGATACTGCGTAGATAAGACCAGACGAGGACTTTCTCTCGTAACGTTTACTGGTTTAGTATCTCTCTTAGGGAGAAGACCGTGGCCACACCGTGTGCCAACTATTGAGAAATACACCTCGTTAGCGTTAGAAAAGAACATTAATCTCACAGTCCTTGTAGTTGTACGAATTTGCAACAGGGAAAAGCCCAAGTCTAGCCTCTAGGAGCATGTATTAATGATGTACGACAGTACTTACGTCGTTCGCGTATTGTTTTGCGCATTCATAATTTTAATTTGTTTTTTTATTTTAACGGCAAATTTTGATAATTAGGATTAAATTTGATTAGGGTTAAGGCTAGTGTTAGGGTTAACTGTAACACTAGACCTAGACTATACCTATTTTCACCAGCAGATTTTTGGCTTTTTCCACCTTCTTTGTGCTCGTTTCACATTCGTTTTACTTCCGGTTTCTACGCGTTGTCTTTTATTTTTGAGGCTTTACTTTTCACACTTTAAATGTAAACTAAAGATTGTTTTACATTTAGTGAGTTTACATTTCAATTAGTGGTAGAGAAATATAATGAAATTTGACCATAATTTTTTCACTAAAGAAGTGTGAAGCAGATGGTTAGTCTAATGCTTAATATACCTTGATTCTTGCACAGGTTGTATCAAGGGCCTGTAGCTCAAATGGTAGAGCGCTCGCTTAGCATGTGAGAGGTACGGGGATCGATACCCCGCAGGTCCAATTTTTTTTAAATTAATAGTTTATTTTTTTCAATTTAAATAAATAATTTTTCTCCCGATTGCTCCATTATATTTTGTCCTCTATTGTTCTCAATATTTTAATAAAATAACATAATTATATTATTCAACTTTCAATGATAAATAATCCGGAACACATCAATAATAGAACTGGCATTACGCACTACAGTTAATAATAATAATAATAATAATGAAATAATAATAATAATAATAATTATTATTATTATTATTATTATTATTATTATTAACGTGAAATACCTATAGCACCAACAACATCTATATGTTTGTCTATAAGTTCGTAGACTTCAAAAAGGCCTAAAATTATTGAAGTCATCAAAAGCCTGTATGACAAAGCTACCAGTGCAGTCCTCCACAACAGCGCCATCGGAAACTGGTTCAGAACAACAATCGGTGTGCACCAGGGATGCCTACTCTCTCCAACACTCTTCAACATCTTCCTAGAGCGCATCATGTCAGATGCCCTTGCAGATCACGAAGGCACAGTCAGCATAGGGGGAAGAGCAATCTCCAGCCTTCGTTTTGCAGATAGCATTGATGGATTGGCTGGAGAGGAACAAGAACTTGAACAGCTGGTGCAGAGGCTTGACACCACCTCCAGAGCCTATGGAATGGAAATAAGTGCAGAGAAGACCAAAATGATGACCAACAACACCAATGGCATCAACACGGACATCAAAGTCCAAGGCCAATCCCTGAACACAGTGCATAGCTTCAAATATTTAGGAGCATTGTATCAGACAATGGGTCCTGAGAGGAAGTCCTCTCCAGGATCGAACAAACAACTGCTGCCCTGGCGAGGTTGAAGCCAATTTGGAAAGACAGGACCATCAGTCTACATTCCAAGGTAAGACTGCTGCGCTCCCTTGTCATCTCTATCTTCCTATATGCTTGCGAAACATGGACCCTCACAGCAGATCTACAACGAAGAATACAGAGCATGGAGATGAGGTGCTACAGAAGACTTCTGGGCATTTCCTATACCCAGCACATCACCAACGACAAAGTCCGACAGATCATCACACAAGCCATTGGACAACACGATGACCTACAATACAATACAATATAACTTTATTGATCTCAAACTGAGAAATTCAATACATGGTCTGCAATCCGACATAAAAATTAAGAGTACATGGACAAGAACTAAGAAACGTATTAGCATATTATGCATACATAATTATATAACACAACATATTATTCATTTCCTTACTACTTATACGGCACATAGACTGGACATTACTTTCAAGTTCTCGCACAGCACATTTACCATCACATTTATTCCAACATTGAACATGTCATTTCTCTAAGATACATAGACTAAATATTGCCTTTCTCACTGCATATTATCACAACGTTTATTCCAAAATACCTTCTCATCCTTCACGCGCACACACACACAACACATTAACACACAATATACACACACGCGCACACCCATAGTAACTAGGATCAAACATTATTAACTAGGATACGTTCAAATATCACTTAAACATTGCATCAGGGAAAAAAAACAAAAATAGTTTGTAATGTAAGCAAAAATCGTGAATATTTTTGTTTAGGTAGTACGTCTAAATTACAAAGCACATCTTCCGACGTATTTTGTTCAGCTCCAGGTAAACTTAAAATTTAAAAAAAAAAAGAAAAAAAGAATTAAAATTATATATTATATATATTATATATTATATAAAATATATATAATTATATATATATATATAAATATATTTATTATATATAATTTTATATATATATATATAAAGATATATATATATATATATATATGCTACTCAAAATAATACAAGGGCCACTTGGACATATGGGTCTCTCTTTAAATCAGAAACACGAATTCAATTTATTAGTTCATCATATTTTATTGCAATCATTTCTGCATCAATAACAAAAAATATTTAGACATCAGTCGCTTAAAATTCGAGTAAATTCAATTTAACTGGACATACCCCTCATTTACAAAATCAAAACTTTAGAAACCAAAAATCTATAGAGTCAGTATCGGGTGTGGCCACCGTTTGCATCAATGCAGTCTTGGCATCGTTGTCTCATGGACCGTATCAGGTTATGGAGGATGTTTCCTGGGATGGCCAACCACTCTTGCTGGAGAACTTGGGCCAGAACTTCAAGGTTAGCTCCTGGAGGGAGGTTTGCCCGTGTCTGTCGACCCAAGACATCCCACAGATGTTCTATGGGGTTCAAATCGGGTGATCGAGCCGGCCAATCCATCCTTATGACGTGCTGTTGCTGCAGGAAGTCATTGACGATACGCGCTCGGTGGGGTCTGGCATTATCGTCCTGTAGTATGGCACCTTCCCCAATGGCCCGCAGAGCTGGGAGAACCCTAGGTTGTAGGACGTCATCCCTGTAGCCAATACCGTTTAAGTTGCCATGAATTTGGAGCAGGGGTGTTCTGAAGTTTAATGCGAAGCCACCCCACATCATGACAGATCCACCACCAAAGCGGTCATGCTCGCGCACCGTCGCATCAGCAAAACGCTCCCGTGGACGCCTCCAAACATTCACTCGACGGTCGTTGAAAGACAAGGAGAACCGAGACTCGTCTGTAAAGAGCACCCTTGACCAATGTTGCCTAGTCCACACCAAATGACGCCGAGCCCAGGCCAAACGCGCTGCACGGTGAGCTGGGGTGAGCAAAGGCCGTACTGCTGGTCGTCTTGATCGCAGGTTTGCCTCGTGTAGACGGTTGCGAATTGTCTGGTCGCTGACGTTAACATTGCTGGCTGCGTGAAGCTGTCTTCTGATGGTGTTTGCTGTAGCGGACCTCATCCTCAGAGCTGACAGGGTGATGAAATGGTCTTGTCTTGCAGTGGTAACGCGGGGGCGTCCGGACCTTCTTGGTTCTTGGACGCTTCCAGTGTTGTTAAAGCGCTCCCGCAGCCTTTGGACAACGGAGTGGGACACTCCCAGCCGCCTGCCAACTTCTCTCACCCCCACCCCTTCCTGAAGCCATGCAATAGCTCTGCCTCTATCCGCATCAGTCAATCGTCGCCTTGGGGCATGGTTAGAAAAGCAGCAAAAGCGCTGCCATTTATACCCAGAAAAAAAGCGCCGATTGTTGAACTGAACTCAGAAAATGCAAGCCTTTCGCGTGCAAATCACTTTTTAATGTTGAAAATTTTGCTTTTAGCAAGACAACAGTAAATTATCCTATTTGTACAAAATTACACAAATATCGTTTAACCAGCAATTCATCTTTTCTGTTCTAAGCCCTGATGCTTGCTCATGAAAAAGTCCATTCTCGAATGTTGTCCTACTCTTTTCGTCTTCTTTTACCTCTTGCACTGTGCCTTGCAGAATAGTCTTTCAAGCTGATGATTAGTGGCCATACCATCGGAGTTTCCGTTTCTTCACACTAAGCAGGTCATTGTGTTGTCCAAGATTTTGTGATGGTCTGTCAGACTTTCGTCGTTGGTGATGTGTTGGGTATAGGAAGGCAGAATTTCTGTAGCACCTCATCAGCTTTGTATTCTTCGTTGGGATCTGCGTGAGGGTCCAATGCTTCGCAAGCATATGGAAGTTGGAGATACAAGGGACGCAGCTCTTACTTTTGAATGTAGATGATGCCTGTCTTTCCAAATGGGCTTCGCCTTGTCAGGGCAGCAGTTGTTTGTGCGATCCTGGAGAGGACTTCCTGTCGGGATCCATTGTCTGATACAATGGCTCCTATTCCTAAATATTTGAAGCTATGCACTGTGTTGAGACAAAACAGTAAATTAGGGTCTTTTTTGTGGTAAAAATTGGGTTTGTTTTTCAGCTCAGTGCAGAAAGTTCAAAACTCACACATGTGATTACTTGTCAAAATAAGATTGTCCTTGAATGTTACTGTACAGGATACATTTTGAAATAAGCAATATAATCGATATTATTGATAGCAGCAAAAAAATAATTAAACTACATGAAATATGAGTGGCCCTTCAATTATTTTGAGTAGTATATCTATATATCTATATATCTATATATCTATATATATATATCTATATATCTATATATATATATATATATCTATATATATATATATATATATATATATAATATATATATATATATATATATATATATATATATATATATTATATATATATATATATATATATATATATAAAGTTTACCTGGAGCTAAAACAAAATATACGTTTTCAGAAGATGTGGTTATGGGGATAATCGCTATTTGAGTTCATTGAAAGTCATTTTAGATGTACACTTTAAACAATGAGGGCTTAATTGTGGCTCTAGAATAAGTATAACTTTTATTCAGCCATGATCGAGTTCCTTCAGACATCCTTGGTTCCAGCTCTCAGTGTGCCAGAGACAGCTAGACGTCTAGGCCTACTGTGCAAGTAGATTTTAGTGCATTCTTCCCAGACCAATCAGAAACGTGGGAACTGAAGAGGTCTGATAATCAGAAAGTGGAAGAGGGGTTGGAGAGAGAGAGAGAGAGAGGGGGAGAGAGAGAGAGAGAGAGAGAGAGAGAGAGAGAGAGAGAGGGGTGGTTTGGATCAGAGGGAAGTGGCTGAAAAAGCTGCAAATGGAGACAGAGAGTGGAATAGAAGTCAAAGATACCGTATAATAGAAGGAGCTATGAGTAGGACAGGGCCGGAGTAGGGAGGGTGATGGTTGGGGTAGGATACTGGAGGAAAAGGGCGGGGGAGGGTTGGAGTAGGAGACTAAAGAAGGAAACACCTCGGGATAAGGATGCTGTGAAATTCGAAACCCTGCAACCTGCCCCCTCCCTGACAAGAGACGTAGCAGTTGATGCCAGACTTTCTTTCTGCTCAGTGAGATAACTTTCGTTGTGCATATATATTTATGTACTGAGAACAGAGTTCACTGTATACAATAACTGTAGTACTGAGTGATAAAGGACTGGTCTATACCTCTCTGTACAGTACACCATCCTCTGCCAGCACATTGTGGTGGTGGTGCTGGTGTCGTCTGAAGTCTCGAATGCATTGGTAGACATTTTGGATTTGAAGCGTTTGACATACATGTGAGTACAATTAAGATTTTGTTTATAGCGTTTGTTTGAATCAGTTTAATAACTTTTCTGTTATTGCAAGTGTTTGTGGAGTATTGTTTGTATGTAGATTATAGTCACACGACACTTTCGCATATAGGTGACTACTGGACCGATTTATACTGACACCAGCGGGCCAGTTGTTGGTAAAGGGGAAAATAATATGATCACACGTTGACCAATCCGCTGGATTTCGAACCAGCGACCTTTCGGTTACTAGCAAGACGCTCTTACTTACCAACTGAGCTACCCTGTTATTGCCCCAAGTACTTTTTTTTTTTTAGTAATGATTATTAGTCATTATTGTTTTGGATTGCGTTTGACTTGTGAGAAGAGAAGCCAACTTACTTATTTTTATTTTATTTTAAACTTATTGACAGTTTTGTTTAATAATCTATTTAATATTATGGTTTTTGGAGTATTTGTCATATAGCCTATTATAGTAACTATTATGTGAACAGAGTAGGATTGTAAATTTTTTTTTTAATATTTCGCGTTGCGTTCGTTTGAAACACTGTTTACACGTATTCTGTTTCGTTGTTAATTTGCTCCAGAAGACATCGTAGGTAATTTTGAATGTAGGCTAAACCTATAAGAACAGCATAAATCGATGATGATGATGATGATGATGATGATGATGATGATGATGATGATGATGATGATGATGATGATGATGAAGAAGAAGAAGAAGAAGATGATGAGAAGAAGATGATTGATGAAGAAGAAGAGGAAGATGATGATGATGATGATGATGATGATGATGATGATGATGATGATGATGATGATGATGATGATGATGATGATGATGATGATGACGACGACAGTCATTTATCTTAACTTACGTTAATCTGATGTATAAAAATTGAACAACACCCGATGGGATTGTAGGTATTATAGTGCAGAATTATTATTGATGTGAAAACCTGTCTGTGTATGGTTTGTGCGAATACTTTGTTCGTGTAGGCTCGCTGTAATCACTTGTCGTTATGTAGAGTATATAAATATTATTGAGTTAACTTTTTCACTGTGCTCTAACCATAAACAAAGAAAACAAACAACCCCTCTTCACTCTCCTCCCTACCCCCCCCCCCCCCCCCCCCCCAAAAAAAAAAAAATAAAAAAAAAATTTGTATTTTCGTTGTTTTTTAATCGATTAGCCAGATATTAAAGCGAGTATTCGACTTTCCTTTTTTTTTTGGGCAATGCTGTGATTTCATGGTATGATTACTGTGCAACCCTTTCTACTTAGTGGGGGTTACTTTTTTTTTTAAATCCATAATAAAAAATATATTAAAAAATGAACTCTCACATACATACACACGCGCACACACACACACGCACACGCACACACCCACACCCACACACCTACACACACAGTTTCCATTATTTTGCTGTGAAATAGTGTTATGCTCGCTTTCATAGCTTCGTCTGAATAGAATTATTGAATCTTAATGTGTATGAATTTAAAATATGATTCCGCGCCTGCTGTAACTCCTGTAAGTCCTTTTAGGGTGATAAAGTTATGTTGTACTGATGTATCGAAAAAGAGTTCTGACACGAATGTTTGAAAAATATTTCACACATACAGTCTTTTTCTTCTTCTTCACTCTTTTAATAAGGATTATTTTAAAACTTCACACGTCTCAAGGTAATAGTAAATGTTAGTTTAATAAGAATCCTCTCAACTCAAGTGTACCTAGTAATAAGTACTAGTATACCACTTCCAATGTTCTGTTGATCATGAACCTTATCAAGAGTACCGTTGTCTTATTAAACACACACACAAACATTTCATCAAGTTGCTTCAGGTCAATTATTATTATTATTATTATTATTATTATTATTATTATTATTATTATTATTATTATTATTATTATTATTATTATTATTATTATTGTTGTTGTTGTTGTTATTATTATTAGTTCAGTGGCCACTTGCGCAGGTTGTTTTTCCCGCGCGGTTTTCACTCTCTTATGTAAGTTCTCGCCACGCTACTTGACATAAAGAGACAGGTTTCAGGTAGCTAGTCAGATTCGCGCCAACAGCGGTAGCAACAACCACAACAGCAGCATCCTGCCCGCTGTCTTTGTCTTTGTCTCTGTCGTGGCGCCAGGGCTCTCTCTCTCTCACTCTCTCTCTCTCTCTCTCTCTCTCTCTCTCTCTCTCTCTCTCTCTCTCTCTCTCTCTTGTGCAGCGTCTGTCATGCCATGGATTCTTCACATTGTACTTGTACTTCCAGGGTCATGCTTAGTGATGGTACTAGTATAAACCATAGGCCTCGTGGAAATCAGGTCACAGGACTTTAATCTATTATTATTAACGTAATCAGATCAGACTGCGTAGAAACACTGATTGGTTATGCACTTGTAAGAATGTAGACCTATGCATATTTTATGATTTCGCTATGTGTGAATCGCCGATGATTTCACAGCTTGCTCAAGGCGCATAGAAAACGGGGAGACAGTAAAACTATCGAAGAGATATTTAGGTGTGTGTGGGGGGGGGGAGGTGGGAGGGGAGGGTTTGTTGGTGATACAGAAGGAAGGGAGAAGAGAGAGGGTGTTGATAAAAACGTTCCAGAAAATTGCCAGTGCTTAAACTATTACGTGGTATGAAATGCCGCAATCTTCTCGAAGGGGCCATCATGGAAGTAACTGAATTAACAATTTAAAAAAACAAACAAACAAAAACCTACGATACAAGTCAACATACATAAATAATAGGCTTGACTGATCCTGCAAAGTCTCTAATTATGGGAGGTAAACTCTCTTGACTGACTATTTTAGCATTTAGTACTTACTGTGTTCTCTGCCTTGATTCAAGTTTTCTCTGTTGATGACGAAAGAACATGTGAGTATTGCTTCATTGGAGTGACGCTTAGGGGGTGTCACAAATAAACTAGCGTTCTTTTTCAAGCCTATCATCCCCTACGGGCTTGACAGCAATTATAACATACTGCCTGTTGTGTAACTTTGTTCTTTTTATTTTCACTGATTGCGTCAACGCGGGTGAGCGTTGTGATTGATATAATTAGCCTACTTAATTACAGATATTTACAAGACATATTGCGTCTAACTAACTATGCCAACAAGAGGATTATTATCATAAATAAGTCACAATTACTCGCTCCAGAATGTCCGTTTGTGTGATAAGGGCTTATGTTAGATCCATTGTCTTCTATTGCGACTCCATGCGACTCATTATTTTATCTGCATTTCTTCCTTGTCACGTATAGCCAAATAAAATCTACATTCTATAGACACTAAATTAATGTATTGTATAATCCTTTCTTTTTTTTCTTTTTTTTTTTTGAATAAATTTACGTCCCCGGACACATTAAGCGTATAGGGGACGGGTAACATTGTATAATCCTTTATAAATCCATGTGAATTTGTCTTTTGCCTGTATTTCATTTTCCGCAATATATATTTTGCATCCTAAAGTAGCCTAAGTCTGTACAGCTATATGTTATTTCTCCTTCCTTCTGCGATGTATTTCAATCATGCAACATTTGAGGACGAGGGTGAGGCAAGGCGTGGGTGATAATTGTAACTTTCTCATACCAAACATATTTGAAATTTGGACTGGGGATAAATATCCTATTGGATCCTATTTTGTAGTATTTTAAACCAATATTGTTTGGGGGTTAATCCACCTTTTCCTCCGGTCCTGATTTGGCTCGGAAGAGTCCGCTGGACCTAAAGCAACAATCAATCAATCAAACCACCTTTTCCACATAGTTGTTCATTCTGTACTACTAATGCTACTAGTACGACAGCTGAAGTATTTATGCCGCATTCTACTTCAGACAGCCGAAGTAGTGCTGTTGTACACGAAGTTTACGAACGTGCAAATTGACGTTTGTAGTCCCTTTCTGTCAGTTGATCTCCTGTCACTGATCACTGGAATAAATCGTATAAGTGGGATTTATTGTTACGGCGTAACTACCACCCTGTTGCGTCAGAAGAACACCATGCTATGACGAACAGTCTCGTTATGTTATATGAACGTTGTTAAAATACTGGCGTGGATGTCCAGACTGTTTATTCTGCTTCTCTGTCAAAAAATAATCATGATGAGATGATGTAATAGATGTGCATAGGCTATTTATTGGCCTTTAATCCAAACTCTGCTACCGCTGGGGCCGGGTAGCTCAGTTGGTAAGAGCGTCTTGCTAGTAACCGAAAGGTCGCTGGTTCGAATCCCGGATTGGTCAACGTGTGATCATATTATTTTCCCCTTTACCAACAACTGGCCCGCTGGTGTCAGTATAAATCGGTCCAGTAGTCACCTATATGCGAGTGGGGCCGGGTAGCTCAGTTGGTAAGAGCGTCTTGCTAGTAACCGAAAGGTCGCTGGTTCGAATCCCGGATTGGTCAACGTGTGATCATATTATTTTCCCCTTTACCAACAACTGGCCCGCTGGTGTCAGTATAAATCGGTCCAGTAGTCAACTATATGCTAAAGTGTCGTGTGACTATAATCTACAAACAACAACAACAACTATATGCGAAAGTGTCGTGTGACTATAATCTACAAACAACAACTCTGCTACCACACTAAGCTCATTAACATTCAAAGTACGTCCTCAGAGAAAACACGACGAAATCATCTTCAGTGAGAATTAATTTTGATGACAGTACTTTCCGAGATTCAGACAAGTAAGTTATCATATAACATAAACAGACAAAAATAGACCATCGAACACAAAAATGTCAATATATCTATCTCAAAATTAGCATTTCTGGATTTGCTACGTTTTGTCATCGCACCGCAATATGGTACTTGGAACGCTATGGACAAAGAATTCGTTATTCAATTTGTATTGGGTGTTGGCTTTAATGTCAAGGTAACCCAGACTGGCCAGAGAGAGAGAGAGAGAGAGAGAGAGAGAGAGAGAGAGAGAGAGAGAAGAACAAGAACAAGAAAACAAAAGCCTAACCAGTGTCCATTATGGAGCGTACGTAGTGTGATAGAAGGTCAGTTGATTAACTTCAATACATTCTTATTCACACGGAGGATGGATGGACAATAATAATAATAATAATAATAATAACGGATTTTTATATAGCGGGTACTCCAGCCTATGACCAGACTCACCACGCTTTACATAGGCGTTACATATAAATAGATGCACTCGATAAAACATCGCTTTTGCTACAATACACCAAAAGACGGAACAGTAAAGATACAAACTATTTACAACTATGTACACAAATTACCAAAAAAAAAAAAATTACCTCTTTACCTTTCTTTATCTCTTTCATTACCTCTTTCATCACTGTAGTAACTAATTTCTCATTGTAGCAACTAAGCTCTCACTGTAAAAAAAAGCTCTCACTGTAGCAACTAAGCTCTCACTGTAGCAACTAAGCTCTCACTGTAACAAATAAGCTCTCACTGTAGCAACTAAGCTCTTACTGTAACAAATAAGCTCTCACTGTAGCAACTAAGCTCTCACTGTAGCAACTACAAGCTCTCACTGTAGCAACTAAGCTCTCACTGTAGCAACTAAGCTCTCACTGTAACAACTAAGCTCTCACTGTAGCAACTAAGCTCTCATTGTAGCAACTAAGCTCTCATTGTAGCAACTAAGCTCTCATTGTAACAAATAAGCTCTCAATGTTGCAACTAAGCTCTCACTGTAGCAACTAAGCACTCACTGTAGCAACTAAGCTCTCACTGTAACAACTAAGCTCTCACTGTAGCAACTAAGCTCTCAGTGTAGCAACTAAGCTCTCAGTGTAGCAACAACAAAAACAACTATACATTAACAGCCACAAACTGGCAGCACCAACACCAGCTCCAGCACCAACACCAGCACCAACACCAGCACCAACAAAGCTGACACAGCAAAGAAAAAAAACACAAAAAAGCAAACAATAACTATTTACGTCTCCGAGCCTTAGAGACACTTGAAACAATACACAGTAAAATTATAAGGGAAAATGACAGGTAAAAACATTATCTTGCAAAACTGTGCAATTAAGATTACAGACTAAAAAAAGTTTTTTTTAATATATATGAAAAATAAAAACGCAAAAAAAATGAATTATACAAAACATAGAATTCAGTTGTTTTGAGGAGCTACAGAAGACTTCTGGGCATTTCCTATACCCAGCACATCACCAACGACGGAGACCGAAAAAGAGATGGGAGGACAAGATTCGAGAATGGATTGGCTTGACACTGAGCGAGGCCATGAGGGTTGCTGAGGACAGAGAAAGATAGAGTACGCTGGTTAAACGACCATCTGTGGTGCCCCAACGACCTTCGAGTTACGGGATAGGATAGGATAGACTGACAAAAAAGTTCACGCCATTTAGTACTACAAACATTTTAAAGTTTACTGTAAGCTTGTGAAACAGAGAAGTCAATGTCGTCTGTCACTTCTGGCAATGTAGCCGCTACCTTAGCCGCGCTATCTGCCAGGTCGTTTCCCACGTTTATCAGTACAACTTATGTTAATCTGATGAATAAAATTTGATACAACAAAACATTCCACGAATGTCAACATGACCGGGGATCCAGCACAACCTGACGCTGAACTGACGAACTGATTGGTGGTGGATAAGCTTAGTAACTTGGGTATTAAGTTCGCTCTGTTCCTACCGTGGCGGTTTAATGCCTGGAGTGCCGACTTAGATTCTGACAGCTTTGCTTTGCTTTGCTTGGGTAGGTTTTATGTCCCCGGACATAGAGCGTATAGGGGACTAAAAAGTCGAGTTGATTTATGTAAATAAAAGTGACGTAGATGGTGGAGCGCACGAAGCCGCTGCGACATTGGTGTGAAGAATGCACGTTGTATTATGGAGTGAAGATGAAGAAGGACTTACATGTACGTAGCGTTCGAAGCAGCTGCAAATCTGGTGCGAAGGATGACAAGGAAGGGACGAAAGGTCAATCAAGAGGAGATATGCCGATGAAGCCACGAGATATACGACCAAGTAGAGGCCGCGTGAGAGGGTGGGAAAGGAGGGGGGTGGGGAGAGAGAGAGAGAAGTAGTCAGAACGCAGGAAACCATTGGCGGTATTTAGCACCTGTATTCCGGAGATGGCCACTTTCGATGGAGATCCCTGCATCGCCCATTAGCAGTAAAAGAAAATGGACAGCCAGGGAATGGAGGGAACACTAGCCGAACGATGAGGGCCCTTCTTCGCACCGAAACCGCTGCCCAATCGAAGGAACCCAACACGTAGGAAAATGTAGTTTGAAGGATGAAGTGTAGTGTCGTTTCGGAATCTCCCACATCCGTTGTAGCAGCATCCACTTCTGGACTGCCAAAGTCAACAGCGACTACCCAGATCGCCAGAACGATGACAGCTTTCCTCATATCCGCAAGCTACAGCGTCTGTGGGTCTGAACGTCTCCATGAGCAGGTGTGAGCTGAAGCCTACTGACCGCCGCTAGGCGAAACTGAACTTGATCGCCGCAATGGAAAATGCAGGTCGGCGAGAGGGGAGGTGCTCAACACCATCAACGAATGTTAAGTGTTAGGGCTCTGATAAACAGATTCCTAGTAGCTTGCGTTCACTCGTCCTTAGCTGACAGACTCGGCCCTGCCTGCCGAAGTTCAGCTTGGAATTTACCCCCGAGAGCTGAGCCAGTCTGACAGAACTACTATTTTTTTATTTGTAGTGTCCGTCTGTTTTTCTACGTTCAACAGGGCCTGATATATAGCGAAAAGTTCTGCAGAGAATACGGATACAATATTATTTAGCCTAATGTTTTGCAAACAGATTTGGAAGGGATAACAAAGGCACAATCTACTTGACCACTGTCTAGTTTGGAATCGACTGTTGAGATCTTAATGTGGTCCTAAAAGCCTACTTGGAATTTTTCTTTTGCGACTGATTTCAACTTCAACGGTTTGACGTTCTTTGTAACCGAGGAAATGTAGACGTTGATGTCCGCTGTATTTAAAAGCCAAGGCGGGGAGAGTTCGGCGTCGGCTGCCGCTCCACTCTAATGGGATCAGCGTCAGCAGACTCTAGCATGTCCCGTACCGTACATAATTATCACACAGATCTAGAGAGTAAGCAAGAAGAAGAAGAAGAAGAAGAAGAAGAAGAAGAAGAAGAAGAAGAAGAAGAAGAAGAAGAAGAGAATTTACCTTTCGGCTGCACAAACATAGTAAATGTAAAATGTATAATATTTTAAAAGAATGACATGTACACACCCACACACACACACACCCACAGCCGAGGTTACACAGTATTATCATGACTTTCCCGAAGCGCCACCTACGTTGTGCTGACGGGTCATATTTCGTCCCCATTTTTAAGTACTTTAAAGTGTTCGAACCGTAACCCAGCCCTAACCCTAACGGATCATTGTTCTGATGTCAAAACAAGTAGGTATGTCAATACAAGTTATGTAGATGTTCACTGATTTGTTCAGATAACACTGTGTAAACAAGGACACACACACACACACACACACACACACACACCCACACACCACACACACCCACACACACACACCCACACACACAAATAGTGTAACACATAATATATAATAAAACAACTACTACCACACCCCAAGAGGAAGAAGAAGAAGAAGAAAAAGAACAACAACAACAACAACAACAACAACAGAACAGTCCCCTATACGCGAAAGTGTCCGGAGACGTCAATCTACAAAAACAACAACAGAAGGGTAAGGAAGCATAATAATAATAATAATAATAATAATAATAATAATAATAATAAAAATAATGGATGCTGTATACGCACTTTTCGCCAATTCACCAATCAGGCTCAAAGCGCGGCAATCTGTACCAACATACACGCTCACATGTTTCACCAACTCTCACACATACAACAAAAACACTTCTATTACTCAAACATTTGGCGTAAAGGCTGGGAAATCCCTATTAGAAGACGGAAAGGAAATCGAATTTTATTTTTGAAATTTTTATTTTTGACTGCATCCAATACCATTATTGAATGGATGGAGGAAACGGGAGTACCCGGATAAAACTCTCGGTGGTCTCCATAGTTTCGTAGGCTTACCTAAGTCTCATACGTTCCTCCCTTGCGTGATTCGAACCCGTGATCTTCGGCATAAAAATCCGGCGACTAACCCACTGCCCCACGAGGTCACCCAAACTCCGGCCTACAACTACAAGGAAATGATTGTGAAATAACTTTTATTTCAATAACTGCATTTGAGTTTAAATTCCACATCCGCTTCACCAGGAAACCTCCAGTTTTGGGGGGGTCTTCCAAAAGTAAGAATCATGCAAAAATCCTCCTGAACCTGCTCCCTCACAGGCATCATCCATGTCCATCTTGAAGTTGTATGCGGTAGTATCCCCTTATCCCCACTCTCTTCCCCCGTTCCTCTTTTCACGCATATTATTATTTCGCGCATGACTTCATCGGTTCTTTTTTTTTTGGTCGGAGACGGCTGTACATTCCCTCAAGGCGTTCTCTCTCTCTCTCTCTCTCTCTCTCTCTCTCTCTCTCTCTCTCTCTCTCTCTCTCTCTCTCTCTCTCTCTCTCTCTCTCTCTTTCTCTCCCCTCTCTGTCTCCCTCTCTGTCTCTTTCTCTCTGTCTCTCCCTCTCTCTCTCTCTCTCTCTCTCTCTCTCTCTCTCTCTCTCTCTCTCTCTCCGCAGTGATGCCTTGTTTAAAAAAGATTAATTCTATTCATCGCAGAGCTGCAAAATTAGTTATCCCCAATACTTCCATCACAACTGATTCAAAATGAAGAATAGCTGACATGCAGTAATAACAAGAATAACAGGAATTTATTTATTTCGCCAATTTACATGTAATAGCTACAACAATCGGAATATTATTTGGTGTTGGGCACTGGCAGAATGTTTTATATTTAACAACATCTCTCTCTCTCTTTCTCTCTCTCTCGTACACACACACACGCACGCATACACACATACCTACTTACACAAATGCTTGCACAACCACACACATTCTCACAAACATACACAAAGGCTCGCACACAGTCATCGCTCCCTCTTACCCAAACCTAACTTACAATAAAGCCGTTTTAATGTACAAAATACTGAACGATAAGTCTGTTTATTTAAAAGCTTTTTTGTTTTGGCAAAGCATCATCTCGTTATTCATATTTCCTATCCCTATCCTATCCTATCCTATCCCGTAACTCGGAGGTCGTAGGGGCATCACAGATGATCGTTTAACAACCGTACTCCATCTTTCCCTGTCTTCAGCAACCCTGAGGGTTTCGCTCAGTGTCAAACCAATCCATTCTCGAATGTTGTCCTCCCACCTCTTTTTCGGTCTCCCTCTTCCTCTACCTCCTTGCACTGTGCCTTGCAGGATGGTCTTTGCAAGGCCTCATGATCTGGTGACGTGGCCATACCATCGGAGTTTCCTTTTCTTCACCACTGTGAGCAGGTCATCGTGTTGTTAATTATTCTGCTCTGAATTGTTTATTAAGGACTAGCTGTATGGCAGGTCCATAGGACCTAATGCTATCATCCTAGTAAAGGTTTCGACTTCTCTCTCTCACTCTCTCTCTCTCCCCTTCATCTCTTTATTCCCTGTTCCTTTCCTATCCTAACGCTCTTTCTTTCTTTCTTTCTTTCTTTCTTTCCTTTCTTTCTTTCTTTCTTAATATCTTTATCTTCTATTCTCTTATTCTTCTGTATGTCTTTCTCTTCTATTCTCTTTCTCGCCTGAGTATTCATTTTTATTCCCACGAATATCTCTATTCATGACTTCGGTTATTTTGTTACGGTTATTCAACTTTTGAGCCCCTCCCGCCCCCCCCCTCCTCCTTCCCCTCATCTACCCCACCTTCCCCGTCTTCACAGGATGGTGGTGGTAACAAAGAACGTTCTTTGGTGGTTCCCAGTAAAAAGAAGCTGGGAGCGGTAATTTTAGATGGGTATTGAACATCTTTGAAAGTGGATTTGAAAGGACTAAGTTCACCTGTGTAGCTGTACGGGAATGAGGAATAACAAAAAAATGGCATGCATTCTTTCGTTCTTTCCGACTTAGCGACGGGATAGCCTGTCTAAGGAAAAGAAGCTGTCAGTTATAATTTAACGATGTATTGGACGTTTTCTTGTTCGAGTTGTCATGGCAGGAACGGTTGACTGGACATGAACCTGCCCTATACCGTCTTTTCATGTTTGTTCTTTTTCAGCGTGTTCTTTCTTTCTTTCTGTCCGCCTGTTCTATTCAATTCTTTTCTCTTTTCTTTCCACAGGGTGCAGTCAGCAAAAGAAAGCCGGGGGACGGTAATACAATCTGTATTGAACAGATACTATTTGATGTCATGGTTACCATTGAAAAAAAAAAGTTTCCTAGACATTTTAAACGGAATTTCCTCTTCTTTTTATGATCCAGAATTTTTTATTTTGTGTCCCTATCTTTATCTGCCTGCCTGTCTGTCTGTCTGTCTGTCTCTCTCTCTCTCACTCACTCTCATTCTCTCTCTATCTCCCTACCTCCTCTCTCTTTCTCTCTCGCTCTCACTTTTTCTCCTTTTTGCAGATCTGAAAAAATATTAACCTCTTTTAGCTCTGTACCTGAAAGATGCCTTTAGGCGTCATGACTTTAGGGGACCTTCAGCGATACCTAAAATGACACTTTCATACAAATGATGGAAGAGGTCAATTTACACCATCTTTACCTGCGTGCATATTTTTTATTTTAATTTTTTTTAATAGTTTTGGAAGGGGGAAGTTAGTTGGTGACAGTGACTGAATGGTAGCACGGTCGATACATTGTCACTATTGTTCAACACAGGTTCAGTGAGTCAGTTAGCATGCCCGACGTGGAAGTACTGATGTACTGGTGTCCAAAGTAGTGATAGCGTCTCTTGTCAAGAATGCTGAAGAAGCAAGAATCGAATGTGTTAGACGCTGCAGAAGAAGAAGAAAAAAAGAAGCGGAGGAAGGTGAGACCCGGAGGCGTGTTCACAGCGTTTTAAAGAAATGAATAGAGAGAAGTAGAGGAGGAGTAGGAGGATTACTGAGAAGAAGAAACGTTAGAATTAAAAAGAGAAAGTAAAAAGAATAGGAAGAAGAGGGGGAAAAGGACGCTATGGATGATGATGATGATGATAAGGATGACGATGATGATGATGATAATAACGATGATAATAACGATGATGATGATGACAATGATGATAAAGAAGAAAATTAATGAGCAGAGGAAAAAGAAAACAATAGGACGAGAAGAAAAAAGGAAGATGGTTGTTTTTAATTAAATATAAAATACGTTGCAACATTAAATGTGATTTTTTTTTGTCGTAACATAATTATGAATGATTGCCCTTTGAGATCGGTACCGAACTGAAACACTGTATTACAGTTAAAATAGAAACTCCATATTAAAATACTTCTATACAACTAAAAACTAATTTAAAAAAAATACGTACTAAGATAAATAAATAAATGCATAAATAAATAAAGTGTTGATGCTCGATGGACGCAATACTGCTGGATTAGTCCCTTGACTGGATGGACGGTAACATTTGACCTCACGGTAGCCTTTCCTCACTTCTTAAGAGAGTTCTGACAATGCATTATCTCCCTCTTTGTGAGGGTCTGGATGGCAGTCATTTGTCAAAAGGAGAAGATTAATCACGGCGCGTCCCTCCACAGCGAGAGGTTAGGCCAACAGTGCGTTGTATGTCTATCCCTGAAATTAAAATGGCATTATCTAATCTAATACTATTCAGTACTTGTCATTTGGCTTAGAATGTTAAGATACTGATTATTTTTGCATTAACAATATTGACTAAATAAATTCCTCAGATTAAAAAACCAATATATAACGTGGAACTTATTATGTATTCTGATTCTGATTGTCTTAAAATGTAATCCATCATAACAAGCAGGCCATTCAATTTAGAGAATGGCCTTCTTTGAAAGCACTAGAAAGAAGCAGAGTTTAGGGGTGATACGAATGTATTGCTGAAAATAAAGACTCCTATCCTATCCTATCCCATAACTCAAAGGTCGTTGGGGAACCACAGATGATCGTTTAGCCAGCGTACTCCATCTTTTTCTATCCTCGGCAACCATCATGACTTCGCTCTGACCCGGGCGACGACCGATCCGGTATGGAGTGAGTGGTTCTTTTCATCTGACAGTGTGTTTGGGCAAGAAAGACCTGGCAGGGCCTAGGCCTCTCCAGGCTGTTGGCCAGAGCCGAAATCCACGAATACGATGTGGCTCGCCTTGGCCCCGAGCACGTGGTCGTTGAACCTGTAGTAACATGAGGTTCCTCCGTACAGGCCGGTGACTTCTATGTAGAAGACTTTCGCCCAGTGATGCCGTGCTGACATCACCCCTGTTAGTCGCCTCTTACGACACGCCGGGAAACGTTGAGTCTATTCTATTCAGTGCCCGAACCAACAGGGCAAAATAAAGACTCAGTGTGTTGATTTCATTGATTTAAATCTGATTCAATTTTTGTATTGATCACCCCAACCCGTTTTTTGGTGGTTTTTTTGGGTGCGTGTGTCTAATTGTTATAGAATTTTTGTGAATGTGTTTGTTTAGAATTGGTTATCAGTACAGACACTGTCTAAACTAAAAATCGACATCTATCTGCCAGTCTGTCTTCAGTCTCTCTCTCTGTCTCTCTGTCTCTCTCTCTTCCAACCACCCCCCCACCCCTCACCCCTATATCCCCTCGCTCATCTTTTGAATGAAGACATCAGCTGTATTCACACAGAGCTGAACGGAACGTAAGGCCATGAGGTCAATAGCTGATCGGGCTGCAAAAGTAAAGCATTATTGCTGACTGCTGTCCTTGACCTCGGAAGTGAGCTTGACAACAGTCAGTGACTGTTGTACCGCGTACATTTCGGAAGAAATTTGACGGCAATTTCCACTTTAAAAAGCCTTTCTTTCCCTGGCGCCTTATTATTATAGCTGTTTCATCTGCTTATGTGCTTGGAGGAAGAGGAGGAGGACAAAGAAGACTTTAAACTTTAGACTTTAAACGTTTATTGCAATTGCAACATGTTACAAGGATAATAATTTTAAGCTTACAGCTTATTCTTACAATTAGTCCTTGTTTCAGACACCCACTCAAGCATAATATACTTATACAATCAATTAAACCTGCCACATGTTACATATATAAAAGTAAAACTATAATAATTTCAAAACAAGAACTTTTTAACATATCTAAACGTCATCTGAACAATATAATATTATACCATTATAATATGGTGACCTGTGGGGGGAAAAATTATGAATTTAAAATATGATTCAAAAGCATTAATTTAAATGATTTGATTGTTTTGGTTTGTTTAATGATCGGAGGAAGTTCATTCCATAAAGACGGTGCTCTGAACCCAAAACTAGTCTTATATAGATCAATTCTTGGTTTAGGTAAGAGATAATTTTGGGAATGGTATACATTAATACATACATACAGAAGAAGAAGAAGAAGAAGAAGAAGAAGAAGAAGAAGAAGAAGAAGAAGAAGAAGAAGAAGGAGAAGAAGAAGAAAGAAAGAAAGAAGAAAAAGAAGAAGAAAAAAAAAAGAGAAAAAAGAAAAAGAAGGAGGAGAATGAGCAGAACAAGAAGAAGACGTACAAGCAGAGTAAGAAGGAAGAAAGAAAGAATGAAAGAAAGAAAGAAAGAATGAAAGAAAGAAAGAATGAAAGACAGAAGAACAATGAGAAAAGAAAAGAGAGAGAGACAGACAGAAAGAGAGAGAGAGAGAGAGAGAGAGAGAGAGAGAGAGAGAGAGAGAGAACGGTTCTCAAAGGTGAGAAGGGGAAAGAGGTGGGTGGAAGAAGTGGGAGGGGAGTGTGGGAGGAAATTGCCGTGTACACAGATATGGAAAAAGGTATAGGACGTGGGCTGGGTTGGGTTGGATAGAGTGAGAGAGTCTCACAGAGGGAATGAACGAACTGATTTTTTTCTTCTCTCAGGCCAGCACAGAAAGGATCAACGACTTGTACATGCACGCTAAATAAATGAAGGAATGAAATCTTAGATTACAACTTACTGCTTCAGGCGTACAATTTCCTGTTGATACTTCTTTCGTTGCACGATGGTGTTTTTTACACCTATTATGTTATTCTCCTTCCTCCCCCAACCCCCAATTCACCTCCATTTTTTTCTGTTATCGCACCCCATAATTCTAAAACACACACATGTGTTAGTCTTAGAACTTGGTGCACACACACACAAACGCACACACACATTCCCTCTCTCTCTCTCTTTAACACACACACACACACACTCACACACACACAAATAAAAGACTATACACACACACACGCGCACACGCACACAAACAAAACAAACGTTAATGGTGTTTAGCTACACATATTTCGTCTGCCCTTTTCTTGATCTTAGTTGCTATTTTATTTTATTGTAGCTTAATTATAACATCCCCGGGAGTGGTAGTACTAGGTCTTCAGGAGTACTTTCTGTTGTACATTGTGTTTTGTGGGCCATGTAGATTAAACATTGTTTCTCGTCTAGTTTAATGCTTGGCAACATCACGTACAACATTTACGTAGCCCCATGTCGGCTGTCGTTCAGATCTTGTTGTATTAAGTTTTATTCCTTTTGGCTGGCTCAACAGACAGTTCGAAGTGGTCATAATAATTAGAACAGTACAACTTTTAAGTTAATCTGATCAATTAAAAATTGATAAACATACTAATTATTAAAGCATAATTATAATGCTGAATAGTGTTTTACGCTAAGCTCAATATTAAAAAAATTATTACGATTTTTAATGAATAAAGGGTGCGATTAATTAATGAATAAAGGGTGCGATTAATTAATGAATTAATGAATGATTTGTAAAACGCATAAATATCTCCACGCCGACGGGTATGATCGCAGCGCTGGTGGGAGGGAGGTGACACACGCACACACACACGCACACACACACGCACACACACACACAAACACCTTGTACATAATCAGAATGACAGTTTGACTTATATATGGGTGGTATATGGGCAATATGAGAGTTCGGTGAATGTGAGTCGGGGGAGTGCCGGCTACACAAATACGCCCAGAACGCACTAGGTCCGTTCTCCCCATCCCCGGTCGCCCAGGATTATTCTCAGTCGTCTGGGCGTCAGACTATGCGTCCAAAGTTTGCAAGTGTGCGCCTGGTTGGGCTTGAGTTAGATCCTGTATCGGCCAACGCCTTGAGCAGCCATATAAGGACCATTAAATAAATAAATTATAAATCATAGAGGGTAATATACTACTTTACATTCCATATGGACTTTCACCGGTACACCGAATTTGTACAGGAACCGAGATTACCTAATTTGTAAGTGCTTAACTGAATAACCACGCCATACAGGTTAACAGAACAGCGTGGGGCCCATAGCGTCACTGCCCAAAACCAAGTGGACGCTGGAAATTTAACGTTGATAGACCTGCCGTTGTTAAAAAAGTGTCAGCTAAAGCCATAGCAAACTTGACTATGAAAAGGACCTAGCACCTGCAGGTTCTGAACACGCCTTGGCAAACTTCTTTATACTATTGTTTGCTATTACGCCGCACACAAAATATTAGCGGACCGAATTTGGAGTCACGATATAGGCTTACTACGAGATAAGTCGAACTTTTACTTGTTTTCCAAGTCAAACATAATTTTATGCCTAATTTTGTTAGAATGGTATGGTGATTGGTTTTGGACAAGGGGACGTTTGTCATCTGCTGAGCAAAGTTTTGGGTAAACAATTTGAAGTAGATTAATTGCGCATTTTTACTTCATTATCTCTCACGACAAATAACACAAACGACAACACAAAAACTGAACATGGTGGTGTTGAAGAAGAAGGACGATGGAAGGGACTGAAATGGCGTCGTCGTCGTAGAAGAAGCAGAAGAAGAACAAGAACAAGAAGAACAAGATCAAGAAGAACAAGAGCAAGAAGACGTGTTATGCGTGCAAAGAAGAAAAAGAGTACTCCCACAGTTAATACTGACCAAAGTGCCAAAAAGAAGACAACTTTGGTAGTCCTTTCAACTGAGGGCAGAGAAAGATGGAGTACGTTGGTTAAACGATCGTCTGTGGTGCCCCAACGACCTTCGAGTTACGGGATAGGATAGGATAGTACATGTTCATAATTTCATCAAGTTTCGCAAAGCACAAGTCAGAGCAAGTTACTGAGTGTCTTGGAATCTTGGTGAGACTTGTTTGTCCACTACAAGTCCTTTGAGATGTCCACTTCCCATCCTCTTCAGTTTACAAACAATCACTTTGCTCGTTATCAGGGAGAATTACGGACTTGGACTTGCCTTGACCCTTCTTTATACATAGTCATTGACTTCTCAGAATCGCTAAATAATATTTTAATATATTGCACTTTAAGCCCCCCCCCCCCCAAAAAAAAAAAAAAAAAAAAAAAAACAACCTCAAGACGCAAGGCATAGACCAAAACCTATAATCTAGTAGGGTTCGTCCAAAGAGAATGCCGGGGTGCCAAGGTAAAATCCACGCTAAAATGCTATGTCATGTAGTACAGTAAGCCTACGTAACTTCACTCGCATTACCTTTATCAGAGATAGACCTACCTGCCTTAGTTTTTTTCACTTGGACATTGTGAACTTTCATAGATCAGGGATTACCTGCGCTCGAAGATCCGACATTGTATCAATGCAAAATGAGTTCATTTAGAAAATTGTTCTTTGTGGTGTCATACTTCTCTTATCAAATCCGGGAAGGAGGGGCGGGAAACACACTGTTTTAGCAAAAGTCCGTAAAAGAAGTTCATTATACTATTAAAAACCTCACACGCTGCTTTTAAAGAGATCAATCCATCCATCAAAGAACAAAGGCCTTGCCACAAGCCTGGTCTAGCGCTATAGCGTAGGCGAATTTTTCTGTAAACTAAAGTGTCAAGCTGAATTGTAAACAATGTATTGCCCAGTAAACGAAAGTTGTATAAGACCCCGAATTTTGTTCTCCTTTCTCGAAGTGTTTCGTATCCCTTATCACATATCAGTGACGTAGGACAAGTTAGTGGGCTTATCAACCCCATGTTAGTATTTTGGCAGTTGGGGGGCAAAGCTTCGGTAAAGAAGACCACAGGGGTGGAGGGGGGGGGGACAGTCATTGTTTGTCCAGTTCAGACAGCCTACAGTTCCATGGAGATTTCGTATCGAAGAGATAACGCAACGCCCAAGGAGGTCTACGTCTACTTCACAGCTAGGAGCTTAGCACGGGGAAAGTTTAGATAATGTGGAGAAGAATATCAGAGATGAGTTCCGAGGTGCAATAAATTCTATATTAAAGATGTATGCTAACAATAAAGCAGCTTCCACCTAGACCTTTCTCCACAGATAAGTACTCAGTACAGATGTAACGTATGGATATTTGGATGTGTGTGCCCGTTTATACTAGCTAAGTGAATGTAAATTTAATTGACTCCTAGATCAAAACAAATTGTGCGTGCAAGTCTCTCTGTTTACTACCACACCCGCAAATTCACAGATGCTCACTAACACAGGCAAACACCAACACAAATATATAAGCTCCACGCTCTCAATACTTTATATAAATAAACACACTATGTTACAGCAATCTTTCATACCGATCCTTTTTACATCAATATTTTTATACTAATATTTTTACACTAGTCTCTCACGCCTCACTGTCCAGTCTGAATAACTACGAAGCTCGCACGGCCGGCATTCTCATGTCCTGAGCCAAAATAAACACAAAAAATCGTGTTACCTCTATAATCTACATATCCTGACACCTGTGAATACAACACTCAAGTGACTACTATTTCCTTTCCTGCCAGTTATTCATTATTCCATTGGATCAACAATTTTAACCAATGAAAATAATAACATAAGATATTCCAAAAAATACTCACATTCTAAAATTAGACATATTTATTAAAAAACCGGAAAATTCACGTTCTCTACAACAGACGGTGGTTCTTTGGCATTATTTTAATATTCACGCTGTAAAAGATGTATAAGTCCAAGGATACACAGTCTTAGATTCCATATTCCTATCCTATCCTATCCCGTAACTCGAAGGTCGTTGATGATTGTTTAACCAGCGTAGCCTACTCCATCTTTTTTTCTGTCCTCAGCAACCCTGATGGCTTCGCTCAATGTCAAGCCAGTCCATTCTCGAATGTTGTCCCCCACATTTTTCTGCCCCCCTCTTCTTCTGCCTCCTTGCACCGTGCATTGCAGGATGGTCTTTGCAAGGCATGATGATCTGGTGACGTGACCATACCATCGGAGTTTCCGTTTCTTCACCACTGTGAGCAGGTCATCGTGTTGTCCAATGGCTTGTGTCTGTCGGATATCGTTGTTGGTGATGAGCTGGGTATTGGAAATGCCCAAGAAGTCTTCCGTAGCACCTCATTTCCATGCTTTGTATTCTTCGTTGTAGATCTGCTGTGAGTGTCCATGTTTCCCAAGCGTATAGGAAGATGGAGATGACAAGGGAGCGCAGCAGCCTTACCTTGGAATGTAGACTGAGGGTCCTGTCTTTCCAAATGGGCTTTATGAGATTCTATATTGAAGATTTAAAATAATTCCCATAGAGACTTAAAGCACATTAGTCTCTTGTTGGAAGATAACGTTGTACACTCCTCTTTACAGGAGACGCTACTATGTAGAAAAGAGAGAGAGAGAGAGAGAGAGAGAGAGAGAGAGAGAGAGAGAGAGAGAGAGAGAGAGGGGGGGAAGGATATATTGATGGTCGGTGTCAGCATTGCATTCGGCTATTAGGACCCCAACACCTTTTTTTTCTTTTAAGAGTTTTCTGCTGTTTTTTGGTAACGGTATATACAGCCTGCAGTCACATCTCGTTTTAAAGCATTGTTAGACATAAATAATCTGTTGACTCAAACTTTCTGATTGTGATAGTGATAGTGCTCAGTAGCTGATTGTCGCACGGTGATGACAACGAAATCTTGTAGCCTACGTATAACGCAGATACCCACAATGTCGTTCTGATTGTGCTGAAATGACGTTTTCCCGTACAGTGCTTTCACTTTTGCGTCCATACTGAATGATTGTCAGGCCTAAACACTGACCAACCTTTTAAATATATTTCCGATATTCAAGGAGATACTAATTGGCTTATCACTTTTAGTCAGAAAGCTACTGTTCGCCTGGCTCAGAGGTTATACAGGGGCGGATTAATCTCTTCATGAGGGGTTGGATGGGTTGGTGGTTTCCTTATTACATTATGTGATATTATTAGACTACTAATAATTATGTGCCGCTGCGTACTGCTATAGCCGATTTTTGTTGTCCACTAGACGGTAAAATAGGACAGCCGTTAATTTGCCTTTTTAAAGTTTTAGTCATGGTTCAGCCAAAGCTTGAAGTCACAATCTAACCTGATCTGCTTCTACTGGACCGCCAGAAGACCCTAATAAAACAATAAAGTACTGGTAGGCTTACATATATGTGTGCATTGTGAAATCAAAACAACTACATTTTGCGTCTATTGGCTCTTAAAAACTGGACAAACGATTACTAGACCTACAGTCACTTTTACATTTTGCTAATTCAAGTCTGGTTTGACATTAAACGAAGCCATGAGGGTTGCTGAGAACAGAGAAAGATGGAGTACGCTTGTTGCAAATTTACTGTCGTTGGGGCACCACAGGTGATGTTACGAGATAGGATAGGATAGGAATTAAAACCTAAAACATTGTCGGTCATTCCTCACCCATTCTGAACGCAAAGAGATGAAATCTACTAAAATGGGATGGAAGAGGGCATGGAGGGTGACTATCAGAGAGTAAAAGATCTATTTCATTCATAGCAAGCCTACAACACTGGTCAATAGGCTAACTGGGTATCAAAACTACACTAAATTATTTAAAAATCCAAATTAATACAGAATTTATTAAATATGTCGTAATAGAACGCATACAAATGTGCAAGGGACAGAACCCTAATATCGCGAAGTTTTACCGCAACCTTGTTCAAATCATGAGAACTCTGGCCAATAACACATTAATTAAAATGATGTATGCCATAATGGCATTGGAGATTTGAGGGGTGTTGGGAGGGTAGAAGGCAAACGTATGTGCATTGTGTGTGTGTGTGTGCGTGTGTGTATGTGTGTGTTTGTGTGTTTCGCCTGAGGGGGGGGGGGGGGGTTTCCGTGCTCAATGGGACCCTATCCTCCCGTTAATTCCCCAAAGTGGTAGAGATTTTCTTCTCATAGTGTCCTGAAGAAGAAGAACAAAGAAAGAAGGAAAGAAAGAAAGAAAGAAGAAGAAGAAGAAGAAGAAGAAGAAGAAGAAGAAGAAGAAGAAGAAGAAGAAGAAGAAGAAGAAGAAGAAGAAGAAAAGGTTCGAAATTGTAAGGTAGCACGCTTGGTTGGTTGGTACATTCGTAACTGTGTGAAATGTTGACCTTTTGAGTACTTTGAATTGATATACAGATGTGCTTATGAAGGTTCTTTCTTCATCAGTTTTTTCAGATCGACCGAGGGAAAGCGGTTTTATGAAAGGTTATCGTTTGTTTGTCCACTTGAAGGCCTTATCATCACTGGCACTTCTTTATACCTCATTTACCTGGATGATTCTTAGGTTCATTATATACTTACTGTAAGAAAGCAGGTTTGACAATAGAAGGAAAAGCAGACGGACGGAGGAACGGACCCTCACAAGAAGCGCAGGCAGAGGAGGGAAAAATAAAGCGTACGCATCTAATCATACACACGCGCACATGCAGAGAGAGAGAGAGAGAGAGAGAGAGAGAGAGAGAGAGAGAGAGAGAGAGAGAGAGAGAGAGAGAGAGAGAGAGAGAGAGACAGAGACAGAGACAGAGACAGAGACAGAGAGAGACAGACAGAAAGACAGACAGAGACAGACAGATAGAGAGATAAACTTTTTATCAGATTAACATGTATAAGATTTTACCTTGATTTGATTATTTATTCATGTATTTATTTTGTTTTATTGTCATATATTGGAAGTTATAGTATTTTGGCCGTTCTTTTAATATAGGGAGTTTTGTCATCAAATGTCTATCAATTCATAGTTTTACTTGAAACAGATTTTAACAGATCGAAAGCTCGCACCCTTGTTTATTGCTTTGATCTCTTCAAATAAAGAAAGAAAAAAGAAAACAAAGAAAAGTGAAAGAACTCGTAATTAAAGGAAAGGAAAGCATAAAAAGGGGACGGGGAGGAGGGGAGGGGGAGGGACGAAGAAGAAGAAGAAGAAGAAGAAGAAGAAGAAGAAGAAGAAGAAGAAGCTTTCAGTTTCATTTTTACCTCATTCCTTAGTTCATTCCTTATTTTGGCCTTGAAGAAACTTGACAATTATTTCGTCTTAATATTGCTTAAAATTGATTGTTTACATTAAGCTAAAAATACAAAGAGGAAATCCCGGATTTTCCTTCGATGACGCGACGCACTCGCCAGTCTGTACTTAGTGGGTCAAATGCCAGAGGGCGTGGCGAAAGAGATTCCGTCATTCTTTTAGATCCCTTTTATGGAAAAATACTTTCCGGTGAATGACATCTATTTTGTAATAGAGTGTTGCAATAAAGACGATATTGCTTTGAGTTGCTTAAAGATTTAGTGTGTATTGGCTTGTGTATTGCAGAGAACGAAGACAGTTGGACAGTGCACAGTAGAGTGGGCAGAGAGTAGCGGAGTGTAGTGTGTTGGTGTGTTTATTTTTAGACTGTGCTGCGACGAGGGCTAGGGGCTATCCCCTAAATTCTGCGCGCGTGTAATGGTAGTGGTGGCCTCGTTTCCGCTGTAGTTGACAGTCGCAAGTAAAGGGAGCGAACAAAAGTTTGTCTGAGCTGTGCTGTCGAGTGAGGGGTGAAAGCACAAGCGAAGTAAATCTTATCAACTTTTCGTCGGTCGTTTTCGTGGTTAAAACTTCAAGGAGAGGAGAACAGGAAAGATAAAAGAGTCAGTCCTGCAATGTAAGTACCATTTTTCATATACTTGGTGTCGTTTTATCTTTGTTTTGTGTCACGAAATCTGAAGAAGTCTTTCTCGAGCAGTTCAAAATCCATAAGCTAGCGAGAGCTTTTCCCTCATGGCGGGTTACTTCGACATAACGATTTAGGCAGAAGGCTTGATACTCAATGCATTCCCACTGCTAAACGACACCAGTGTTTATCGCTGTCTCGCATTTCATATGTGTATAGATCTTGTAAAAGAATATGCGTAACGGTTGTTTTAATACGTGTGAGCAAATAAAAATTATTGACTCGTTTGGAACTAAGTCTACACTGACTATAATCATAATGTAGCACACTTCTCTTCTTCTTACTTCTTCTCTTGAACTGCAAGACCCTTATAAGGAACCGTGCTGACGCACCGGGTGTTATTTGTCTGTTTGCTGTAAATAAAGTTGTATAATACAATTTGTTCAAACATCTTTTACTCAAGTTACGGTGTGCAGGCAACTTTGACGTGGCCTGTTGGTACTAAAAGATATTGATTGATTTATTATTGCTTTAGGTCCAGCGGACTTACTAAAAGATAAGACTAAGAGCCAAGAGGGTAATAAAAATGTTTAGAAAAGATAGAGTATTTATATTTTCTTTCAGTTTCAGTTTCATGTTTGTCTTATTCCTTTTTGTATCCTTTAGTTTTCTCAATATAACATACATATATATACATATCATAATATGACATATAGTAATTTGTCTGTAGTGTTATTAATAATATTTTATTTATTTTGCTTTTTGTTTTGTGAATGTGCATTTTATGTTTAGTTCTTTTTTCTTTAGTTCTTGTGAGATTATAATTTATATTACAAAGTTGCATTAAAGTATTATAAATTCTCAGCTGTGTGTGGGTGTATATATGTTGTGAATTCTTGATGTTCAAGTGTGTTGTTTAAATTTAATTAAACTCTTAAACTTTTTGTGTACCTTATGCACTATTCCATCTATAATTCAACAATATTTTAAATATTTATTTCATTGCACTCTTATTTTGTTTCCACAACAGTAAGAATAACAATAAAACTATAGTACTTAAAGCAAAGGCATCAGCATCTGGATATAATATTATAATACCAATGCTCAAGTGCCTGTAAGTGACTTAATGTTACTTAAAATAATTGGAGTGATCATTTCCTGCAGTCTCTGTTGGCAATATTAATTTGCATTAGTATTTCAATATTTCCTGATGTGATTGTTGTGTGGTATCGAGCTGCCCTTTTGCATTTGATTCCATCATATGATAAGACATAAGTGAGCAATATCCTGACATAATACTTCGCATTGGAGATAGAATACGTGCACTCCCAGTGTATTCACTCATAGGTCTATGCGAGTCCTAGATACTCTGCATGCGTATCTCACATATTATATTCTGTCTGTGAATGACTATGCAAGCTGGGGGCAAAAATCTCAACTCTAGTGTTACAGTGTGAGACAAAGTGATAACTCATGGCAATAGATGGGAATGATTAAAATGCATTGATATTTAATGAAACGTTATGGTTGGGTGGGTTTTAAATAACATGCTGGAAAAGGGGTGTTTAAAAAAAGAACTAATAGTGGGAGTTGTTAAATGTAATTGATATCAATTATCAATGATATGTTGTGGGAAAATAGAGTGGGAGAGAGGAGGGGGTGGGGAAATGTTCCAGGTGTTCAAGAGATCCCTGAAGCCTTATTATATGTTCTAATACTTTGTCATGAACCTCAGAATTATGTACATATCAAGGGTGGAAGGTGTGTTGAGTGCCCAAGTAAGCTTATGTATACATATCAGGGCTCGAAATTAGCGGGGGCAGAGGGGCCAAAAACCCGCAAAGTTGATTTCGGGCTCGGAAAGTTGAAAAACGAAGGGCCCGCTTGGCCCGCAAAATAATTCGTCTGCTACAGCTAGCTCTACTCGGCTGTTTCGTATTTGGGCCAAGGGAAGCAACCCACACCGGTGCCCTAAATTTGGACAGGAAAAAACAACAGAAAAGAAGCGAAAACCTTTTAATTTTGCACTCAAAAGTTTAATATACACTTCAATATCTTTTTAATATAATAAACAGAAAGCTATGGCACAACATAAGCGCAAAATGTCCATCTTTGCAAGTACGAAAGTATGGCTACATATCGTTGCCATACAGTGCTAATAAAAACATAGTGATGCGATGGGGTATTTTCCAATTTTCAGGCTCACTAGTCACTGGAATGTGTGTGTCACTGTGTGTGTGTGTGTGTGTGTGTGTGTGTGTGTGTGTGTGTGTGTTCTCCCCTTTTCTGTTGGTAATGTTTGAAAGTGAAAGAAAAGGCAAATAAAAATGACATCACTCAGCAAAAATTGGAAATTCAATTGTTTTTATTTTAGATTATCAGACAAATTGTACTTTCTACTTATTAATTTATATTGTCAATAATTCTTTAACTGTTTTTTGTTTGCATTATTTTTCAAGTTGGGCCCCGAAAGTTGCTTCTGGGCCCTCAAATTTTTCAATCAAGGGGCCCGGTGGCCCCCAAAGAAAAAAGTTAATTTCTAGCCCTGAATATCATGTACATTCCTTTTTAGTGTGTTTTTTTGTTTTAAATATTTGATGTCCGCTTCGCGTTATTTTTGGATCGCTTTTTTTTTTGTTTTAACCTTCCATGCGCAATGAGCATGTCTATTGGCGTGGAAGATCACGCTATACAAGACATCATCAACGTCAACATTCTCTGGGCCATGACCAGGAAGAGTGGTGTAGGGATAAGACAGTAACAAACTGAAGATCTATCATCTTTGGTTACAGAGATCCTGGTCTGAAGCAGATTGTTTGAGGTATACTAGGGTATTACATTCTCTTTAATCGCTTTGTATTTCTAATAGGAGTTAGTGAGACTTTTTGTGTTATGAGTGGTGAGGAGGGGAAAGGTGGTGTTTATATGCCACAAAAAATGTTGCAGACTATGCTTTTTTGTTGTTTAAAAGTTAGTATTAACACGTGTATGTATGTATGTATATATATATATATATATATATATATATATATATATATATATATATATATATATAGATATATAGATAGATAGATAGATAGATAGATAGATAGATAGATAGATAGATAGATATATATATATATATATATATATATATATATATATATATATATATATATATATATATATATATATATATATATATATATATATATATATATACTCCAGTAAGTACAGTCACCCCCTCCCTCCCCCCTTTCCCATAAATACCTATAGTTAACAAACTCACACATTATCTATAATCATGTATGATTTATGAATACAAAATAACGGACTGGAGATATCAGTAGAATATCTTGAATTGATAATGATAGATCTATCATATATTAAGTGGTAGATTTTCTGGGAATTTACCCTTCCTTTAGGTCTATTAAAACTTTAGTAGGAAAATCCATATTGGTAACCGGTTACTGAGATTAATTTTGTTTTAGTAGTGTATAGTAAATGATTAGATGATACAGCAGCATTATTTTTTGGGCTTGTATTATCTTTGTTTATATGTGGACAACATGAAGAAGGGGGAATGGGGGGGAGGGGGAAAGACAGAAGGAAATAGTGAAGTTCTAAGAACATTTACAAATAGTTACATTGATGGAACAGGGGCCCAAAACTAAATTCACCTCCTATGTAGAGTGAAGAAAAGTTGTCCAGAAAGACAATCCCCTTACCTTCAAAGTGTAAGATAGTGTGATACTGTCCACTTTGTTCGGAAATATATCTTTATTGGGAACTAAACTAACCTTTGCCCTTTCTGGATAAAGTTAAAGCTGAGTCATAATTTTCGATTTAGCTCTGGCAGGTAATGAGTTAGATAAAACAACTAGCTGCAGTATTAGCTGTCATTTTGGAGGTAGTTTTCAGTTTGCAGAGATGGCAGAAGAAATTGAAAAATCGTAAGTTGTTGCTTTAAATTATGTATTACAATTTGCTTATGCCAGATTTTGAAGTGGAACTACTGTATTGATGGTTCAGACGTCAACATTATGATTATGTGCACTCTTTTAAAAAAAGTGTTTTATTAGGTCTGCCCAACTGGTATGATTTTTAAAAAATTTGGTTTGTTTTTGTTGACTTGCAGGTACATCACTACATGCCTGTTTTCTGTAATTTTTTAATAATTTCAATTCAGACATTTATTTTAACGTCTTATATTGATGTATGTGTGGTTTAAAAAAAAAAGTAATTTGTCATATTAGTAGTAGAGGTAGTAGTTTTTTATTTTTATTTTTATATTATTGGCAGGTGGTGTAGGGGCTTTGGTATTTTTCTAATTTTGGATAGGTTCTGTCTTGCCCAATTGTAGAGTGTATTGCCTGTTTCATGGACTGAATTGCAAGGACAGAAAAACGACGAAGAAGCGCCTAGCTCTTATTCGTTAGCAAGTGTCTGATTTTATTTTGTATGAAGCCGGTTGTTTAGAATGAATGCTTGAGTACTGCGCTTTGAACTGATATTGTTCATTGGGAAAAATCACTATATAAATATCCTTATTATTATTATTATTATTATTATTATTATTATTATTATTATTATTATTATTAGCTAAGTGTACACTTGGCGTAAGCTGGGGGACCTATTGTTTGTGTTTTATTTTATTTTTCTCTAGCTCGAAGAATAAAGTGTCTGCTTATGTTTAATAGTATTCAACATTTTATTTAACGTTAACACCGAATATAAATAGCTTGTTCTTCACCTGTTAGTGTTACGTGCCTTTGTACAATCGGAAATGTGTGTTGGAGAAAGATGGACAAGGCAAGACACATTTATTCCAGAAAAGACTTACTTGGCTTACTCCCCTTTTCCATCTAGCTAATCGATAGCAGTTTACGTAAAAATTCGTTTAACTCAGCTTTTCGTGATCTCAGTCGGTCGTTCTCTTGCCAGATGTCACTATTTCCCTCACTCCGTAATATTACTAATGCTGGATGCTATGTAATGCTGCAACGTTTCTTTGTAGTAAAAAGTAGGGGCCAACAGAGAGTCCAGTGGAAGCACAGCCTCCCCCTCACTGCACTCCCTCTCCCACTACTCCGCTTCCCCTTACCCAATATAAACGGAGACTATCCCCATTCCCCCTCACCTCTTCTTATATTTGACTTCAAAGTGCAATGATATAGCTTCAGGGCAGTGTACGAAATTACCCCTAGGGAGCGTAACGTATCTAGGACTGTGGCCATCTACTTTTGGCTGAAGATCTTGGCGATTCCTGTTGCTGACCGTAGTGGGGTCGGCATGTTGAAAGTAGAGCTGGTCAGGTTGGGAATTGGTGGGCTTGTGTATAATTGTGTCGTGAGTTTGGTCATCGAGAAGGTTTGCGTTTAGAATGAGGAGAGATGATAGGCGGGGAACGTTCAAAGAGCGTTAAGAGTGAGGCAAAGGGAAGGGGGAGGGGGTGGGGGGTAACGGGAGGCGTTGGTAGAGAGTTCCTTGGTCCGTTTAAATGTGGTCTGGGTCAGTTCTAACTGGTAATAGTTAACAAGATACAGAATACTTTATTGCTTAGCGAACGCGCAAGGATTACGTTTGGTCCTTGCTGCAGCTTAGTACACATAACACACTGATAAACATTGCATTACAGCAATTAAAAAAACCATAAGATTAAAAACGATAGGAAGTAATAGAAAAGCTTTAACGTTTAAAAAAAATTATTATTATTATTATTATTATTATTTTTATTATTATTATTATTATTTGTACCATACTAGTTCGGTCCTGATTTGGATCGAAAGAGTCCGCTGGACCTAAAGCAATAATCATGTAATGTAATGTACCATACTACTTTTGGCTGGCGCATGAGCATTTTTACCTGCAGTTGTGTTGCGTCTGAGAGAAACACTTATGTTAAATCGATGTGCAAGTTGCAACTGAAAGTTTGAAAAAGGAGTGGGAATGAAAGTAGTGGGTTTTGGTGATGGTGTAATGGTAAGATGACTTTAATTTAAAACAAAACTGGTGCTATAGCCCCCTCTCCTGATTCGGTTCGTTGATCATATTTAATTGTACTTTCGTCAGTTTCCGGAGATAAGCCTTTGAATTTCCTCAGCTAAAATCGAGGACTAATTATCAGGTTAAAAAATCTATAGTTTTGGGGCCGAAGTAAAGGATGTTGCGTGATTACAGACTTGGAAATGTAATCCTTATTTGATAAGATGAATAAATGAAATAACATTCCCCAGTATTTTTCTAACTGCTCATAACATTAAAATAGCGTAAAGTAAAGGTTTAATTAGTATTATTCTATCTGGTCCCATTCTCGGCCTCGTAGCTTGGGTCCCAAATCAAGGGTGGGATCTAAATTGGCCATGGACTCCCGGTTGTCATCCCCGCACCCACCACCTCAACCCCCCCCCCCCCCCCCCACCCTTACATTTTTATGTAGCGGTCGGTACTTTTATATAGTATAGATGTTTGTAGATTATAGTCACACGACACTTTCGCATATAGGTGACTACTGGACCGATTTATACTGACACCAGCGGGCCAGTTGTTGGTAAAGGGGAAAATAAGATTCGAACCAGCGACCTTTCGGTTACTAGCAAGACGCTCTTACCAACTGAGCTACCCGGCCCCCGTAGTAGTATAGATAATAGTATATAGTTTATATAGTAGGGAATAGTGTCCAAAACCCTCAACAGATGTTATTCAATCGTTTCCGTCTTGTTGAAGCGTTTACTTGTGCTATTTGGGGTTAATTTTATTTTGTTGTGTTGGCCAATATGAAAAATAGTTCGGGAGGTAAACAATGTACGTAAGCTTAGATTTCGTAACTAGTTAGTAAGTACATAATGTATATCTCTCAGTGAGAGATACCTGGTCCAAAGTAGCTCGACGAATTCGAATGATCGGATTTTGAAATCACCGTCGACGTGATTTGATTCATTTCTGAGTGTTCGTTGGTTGACATATTGATTTATGTGGCATTCATCAAACATTCCTGCTGGAAGGGTCTGGGTAATAGCTAGTCCACTCGATTATGACTATTCTACAAACATATTCTATCCTATATTATCCCGTAACGCGAAAGTCATTGGGGCACCACAGATGATCGTTTAACCAGCGTACTCCATCTTTCTCTGTCCTCCCGCAATCCTCATGGCTTCTCTCAGTGTCAATCCAGTCCATTCTCGAATGTTGTCCTTTCACCTCTTTTTGTCTCCCTCTTCTTTTGCCTCCTTGCGCAGTGCCTTGCAGGATGGTCTTTGCAAGGCCTGATGCTCTGGTGACGTGGCCATACCATCGGAGTTTCCGTTTTTTCACCACTGTGAGCATGTCATCGTATTGACCAATGTCTTCTGTGATGGTCTGTCGGACTTCGTCTTTGGTGATGTGCTGGGTATAGGAAATGCCCAGAAGTCTTCTGTAGCGCTTCATCTCCATGCTTTGTATTCTTCGTTGTAGGTCTACTGTTAGGGTCCATGTTTCGCAAGCGTATAGTAAGATGGAGATGACAGGAGAGCGCAGCAGCCCTACCTTGGAACGTAGACTGATGGTCCTGTCTTTCCAAATTGGCTTCAACCTTGTTAGGGAAACAGTTGTTTGTGCGATCGTGGAGAGGATTTCCTTTGTTGGACCCATTGTCTGCTACAGTGGCTCCTAAATATTTGAAGCTATGCACCATGTTAAAAGATTGGACTTGGACTTCGATGTCCGTTTGATGCCTTTGGTGTTGTTGGTCATCATTTTGGTCTTCTATGCACTTATTTCCATTCCAAAGGCTCTGGAGGTACCCATTAAGGAGATTCTATGAGAAAGCGTTAGGTTGCACTGCTCTATTGCAGATTTTTGGGTCTTGATGCTAGGCGGCCATTCACCCTTTGTCATACAAACTAGTAATCTAATATTTTAACAGCATCCTCTTTGGTAACGTATTAAAATTTCCAAGCGAGAGGAATAGTTCTGGAGTTTGGGATGAACGGCGGGGTCCATTGCATCTATTTCCGGATTACGAGTTGATCGTTTCGTTTCGTTTGCTAGATTAGAGTCCCCGGAAACTTTGCGCATATAGGGGATGTACCCGAGTTGATGGTACTATTCTTTCTTTGGAGACAAAAAGTTGGTGTAGTATTTCAAGTAGTAGGTGTCTTCGCTTGACGTTAACAATGCATAGACGGTACCTTGAGTAAGAGAATGGCGTGACTCTCTTTCAATAATGTTAATAAACAGGTAATTATCCATTCACTCAAGTATCAGTTGTACATGAATGTCAAACGTAAGCAGATATATTAACTACAGCTCTAGTATGGCAGTTATCGACATCTTGTTTTCTAGGAAATGGTTAGGAATGGACTTGTACCGTTGTTGTTCTTCGGTTTCACACGTTCCGAAGAGAGATTATACAAGTTTCTTAATAACGTTTCAGTATCCTAATAATTGACAATGCTTGTATTTTTATCAGTGACTTTAATTTCCATACTTAATCACACTTGCTCGTGATTTGAAGCTGGTTCTAAGTTAATACAAATATGTAAGGTCCTGTTCAAACTTTAGGATTGACAATGAGTCTAAATGTGTCATTATTCGAAAAATCAACCGTGTTCCGCTATTCTAAAGAAGGTATCGTTCGTGACGATGAAGTGATTACATTCTGCTTTTAAGTTTTTGTAATGGATTCTTCTAAGTATTGTTAATTGTATGATTCTATTTCTCCATTTATTTATTTCTGTTTTATTTATTTTGGGGGGAACGTTTCGAACTAACCCCTCCTGTTCACGAACCACCAATACAATACACAATTGCGTTGTCGCTGAGTGTGGGTGGGCTTACTGACCACATAATCAAGTTTCTCATTTTGTTATGTTTAAATCTTACTGTAATGTGTTGTTTGGCATGTACAATAATAATATGTACCGCCCCTGTCACATTGCCAGGTGCCCAATGAGTACAGTCATAATCCTGACGTTATTACACGTTGCGTACAACTGGACAGGCCTTGCTTGTTCTACACCTAAAGGATTTGGCACTGAATTTAAAGGTTGATTCAGACATATGCACAATGTAATATTGTATATAGCTTACAAGATATTCAGACATATGCACAATGTATATAGCTTACATGATATACAATGGACAAGTAGACGACAAGGATATGTTATATGGAATTTAATACAAAGATTTGTCGACATAACGAGTGTAAAGTTGTATTTCGTTATTTTGTTTGTTTGATTCCTTCTCTGCTCTGCTCTCCACCTTTCTCTTCTCGCCTTTCTTTCTTTCTCTCTTTTGTTATCTTTTCGTTCCTTTTTTTCCCCCAAAGTTAGGCAATTTGGTATCCTGAACGAAAGCATGGCAACAGCAGTGCAGCGACATCTCGGACGAGGAAGTAAAGAAGAGGCCACTACTTTTTCACCAGTAACTTGTTTTTTTCTACATGAAGTTGGCACCGGTAGTTATAATTCTGTGCTCTTTAGAATACGGGTTCAACACACGTCAGTGTTCTGAGTACACACAATTTAGAAATGTTATCTATATATATATATATAAATTGCTTAGCCGGAAGTCCTTCTTTGCCTCTACTGTAAAGTTTGTCCGGTATGGACGCTGATCTGGGCAGGTGCTGGGCGCTGCGGATCGGCCTGCTGTGCGCTCAAAACCCGCGAAATCGTTATAGCCGACATTTCCTTACCGAACGTTTAACCGTTTCTGAGATAAATAAATAAACAAAATGTCCACAAATTGCAATAGCCTCATTCCGTGCGGCGCTTCCGATTTAACCCGTGTCAAGAACTGCCGTTCCGTAATACCGCAAATTTTGTTTTATGTCCATTCAAAACACTTTTGCACTCATGTCACCAATCTTACAGCTGAAGGTTACCTGTTCACTTTCTTTTTCATCCATACGTATATGAGCACAAAAATTCAATTTGCATAAAATCTTCCATTACTTGAAGCAACTGTGTCATACAAGATCTGTGCTGACGAAAACCATGTTTGTAGAGTTGTAACACGGTTACTTCCCTCTAACTAAATCACTGTTAAACAGTGTTTATGCAGTACCTATGCGCTACCGCGAATACAAATATACCGAAGTATTATGGTACAGTGATGTCCCGAGGCCTCGGACATCGGTCATGGTCCGATTCGTTTGGAAAATGACCGAATGCAAACACCTGTGTCCCGTCAAATGTCCGATTCTATTGCGAAATTAGCGGTCATTGTCCGATAGTATTATGACTAGAGCGGTCACTGCAAGAAACATCTGTACAAACTGGAGTGTCAAAGCCGTTAAAACGAGTTTGAATAGTGGACAATGCGCAGACTATTATCACTCTTTAGTACATTCCGCCGAACAACATAAGGGCCGCAACTCTCGACACTTTTAAAAGGGAAATAACCGACACCATACTTCCTCTGCAACGATCTTACTACGCTCAAAATGCCGCCGAAGAAAAAGCTTTGTGTTGCTAAAGGGCAGTCTGTTTTGAGCTCGTAATCTGAATGTCCTATTGCTTTTATGTAGTCAGGACATGATGTCCGATTAGTTTTATGATTTAGGACATTTTGTCATATTGCCCTCTAATCCTAGGAACACCACTGATGGTACCAAGAAAGATTACTTGCATGCCTAATATGTTTAAATAAAGGTATGACATTTAAAAATACGTTGCCTAACATAAATACTAAATTACAATAAAATATTTTAGTGCATTACTCAAACATGCACCTATACTCTGTTCTGCAGTACATTGCAATTATCATTTTAAATTAAAATAGTTCAATGCATTGCTCGAGTCGAACATCAACATGTACCTTTTAATCTACTCTGTTTTGCAGTGCTTCATCATTCGACCCCTGCAAGTAAACTATTGCAATCATTTCAGTGCATTTTTAATGTTTAATGCTAACTCGCAGACAACAGTTGTCTCTCTGTCTACATTTTAAACAGCAACCTGTGTACCTTGGCTTGCCAGGGTACAAAACCACTAGTTCATATATATATTTATGAAAGTCGTATAATATTGTTTCAATGGACTCCCGTAAGCTCCCTTTTCTCTTGTTCCCGTTTTTACACAGGATGACAGTGTCTTAAGTCCTCAAGTCTACGTTTGTTACGATGGAGGTGGAATGATCTTTGTTCCTTGTTGACAATGGATCAGCGATAATCAAGTGGCAATAATAATCTGGAAATCGCGATACGGTGTCAGTGCGGGTCAATGTGTACCGTGTAGCAGTAGACAGCAAGAACATTTCCAACGGTTATTACTTAGTTATTTTTTACGTCAATATCACGCAAGTAATATTTGACGGTGTAATGCGGTATTTAAAGCTAGAATAGTTTTTCGGCTGTAAAGATTCTTGAACAGGATAAAGAGCTATGAAATTATTTTCTTCTATCGATAAGGGTACAGGGTTTTGCACGAATCACAGTTTGTAATAAATAAATCAATTTAAATGTAAAAACTAGCTTTTTTTTAAATGGAGATTATCGTACATGGTCAAACGAGATTTGTGTGTCTACCTTTTACAAACCCATATGCACGCTCGCACACGGACCCACATTTTTTTCCTAACAGCAAAAGAGCAGCCGCTAAACTAAACTGAAATACACTGATCGAGTTTCATCGAGTGTCGGGCCGCGGCCACGCATCTAGGCTCTCGTGATGCTGGGTTTTGCCTCATTTAGGAAGGGCGGAGAGAAACTCGCATAGATGTGAGGCTTTTTTTTAAAGCTTAAGCTGACACAGTGATAGTTTGCTACCATACTATCTGAGCTCTGTTAGTTAGGCCTAGCGCGATGTATTAGATCCCTACTGGGTCAGATCTTTGGTGTAAGTTTGCTACATTGCTGGGAGGCAAACACTGCACTGTACGTAGGATGCCGATTAGCTACATAGGGAGGGAGAAAATAAAGCACAGCATCACGACACTGCTACATTTTCACATGTATAAGCGACAGTGTCAGATTCTCGCTGTTAAAGGGACCCACTTCGACCACGCCCGGATTCGCTTAAAAGTCACAGTGAATGCTGCCCCACTTGGAACACAAATGAATTCTTTCGAAAAAATAGTTATTTTTTACATCAGTAAAATCCGTAGTTTTTGTGCCTATTAATAGCAACTGCTAACTATCGCTGTAGCGCTAAAAATATCATTTTGTAGATCGTAGAGAACGTAAAAGTGTACTGATAAAAAGGGGAAATCACTCTCTGTCATAACAGAAATGGAAAATTCTAATTTCAGCGGTTGGTTTGAGCAAGGAAAGCCCACTGTATCATTGTTTAATACAATAACAATGTGAATGGTATGGTAAAGTCTTTTTCTCCCCAAAATAAACAAAGTCTTCGACATGTGGTCCTTTCACATAGAGTGTAAAGTTTTAGCATTTTGAACACCGCCCTGTAGCATTTGGAACAGCCGAGAAAAGAATGTAAAAACGATTGTTTGCAATTATGAATACCGTGCGAAATGGTGAAAAAAGGAACATTAACTAACGTTTAAAATGACGATCGATTGTTTGGAATGGTGGCATTCTCCAGTAACTTTGAATTCTTCGAGTCGACGAACCCTGCATCCTCTTGATTTAGGCCTCACTTTTTTTTAATCCCTTGGTGTTTTTGTTGAAGGCTATTCTGGTCGCATGTACGATCGTTTTCTCTGTCTCTTTGTCAGCTTTCCGCTGTTCTAGCTACACCATCATAGAATTTTTTTTTGATATAAAGTTGTTGTGTGTTTTTTTAAAATGCATTGTAGTAGTGAGTAGCCAGACCTCGAAGGATTGTGATTTTGTACTGCGTTTGGAAGACATTATTTTCACAAGGACTCAACACAGATCTCAACATCTCGCGTTATATTCCGTCATTTGTCGTCTTGACTACGTACAATCCAGGCTAAACTGTATTTGATTGATAGTAATAAAAGCTGTCTTTTTCTTCGTCCATGTCCTTGACGTCACTTAATGTTTTGTTTTTTTAGTTGTTTTTTTTTTACTTGGCCTGAGTCCAACCCCAAAGTCACTGAAGGGTCATCTCAGGGCACAAGATATTACAGACATTAGAACTTTTCTTTGCTATGAACTTATACTGAAAGTTTGTATAAGTTATAGGTACAAACTTTTATAAGGAATCTCAGATATTGAGCTTGATAAAAGGACACAGTACCATAGGTCTGCACTTCTATCTGGATGCAGAAAATTTACGTTATAGTACTCACGATCATATACATTCAGTTTTGTCAAGTCGAGAAATCTTTATTCCACAAACCGGGGGAAATTTGTGTCACAGTGAATACATGGCTAAAGATAATAAAGAAATATAACAAGACACTAGAACACCCCTCTTCTCATTACAACAGCAAGCTAAATACAATCTCTCTCTCTCTCTCTCTCTCTCTCTCTCGCACACACAAAGACACGTACACAGTACATGCACGCGCACACACAAAATAACAAAGCACCAAATTTTTGTTTTGTTTTGTTAAAGTAATGTATACATTGTTAATACATCAAGCAGCAGACATTGTTAATACATCAAGCAGCAGACATTGTTAATACATCAAGCAGCAGACATTGTTAATACATCAAGCAGCAGACATTGTTAATACATCAAGCAGCAGATATTGTTAATACATCAAGCAGCACTGGCTAGCTGTCTGCTGGTCTCCACACTCCTCCCTACTCCCATCCACCCTCCTGCCTCCATTATTATTGTATAGATTACGTTGACTAATTTATGAACCAGTACTTCTTTTCTCTTTTCCCTTAACCATACCTCTTCCATTCACTACACACCCACCACACGCTTCTCATACCTATCTATATATTTTATATGTATCTATATCTATCTATATTTATCTGTATCTATATCTATGCATTGCAGCAAGTTCATATTCGTGGGTTGTTGTCAGTAGGTTTTATTTTCCAATATTTATAATTAAGTAAACCAGTGTGCAGCGCTTCTTCGGCGAAACATTAAGTGAAATAATCTTAGTTGAAGTCTCGATCTCGTTCTTTTGTTCTTGGCTGTTAGCCTTGGTTTAGACAGTGTGGGCACACAGTAATGACCTTGATGAGCCGCGGTCCAGTCAATTTTACAATAAGGATGGTACATACACGGTGTCGAGCAACATGGGAACTTCCGAACTGCAAGGTGATTGCAGACGCTGAGCGCAAAGTTAATAGTCTTTTTCAAAGCATTTCGGCCGCTTGCTGTCTGACTTCTGTCGGAGAATATTTAAACTTTCAAACTCGAGAGGCCTGATGTATGGTGGCGTTGTCCTAGGCTATCACAGCGGTTCCTGTTCAAAACGATGGTGTTAGCCCTAGGTGTGGTCTCAGATGTCTTATTGCCTGTGCAGCGCAACACCGGGTCCAAAATCCGCTGTTAAAAAGCATGTCGCCTGCTTGCAATGTGAACGTCTGAGAATTCTCTCCCCTTGTTTGTTTTAGGCCGTGGGACGCATTGTCGCTTCTGGTTTTATGATTTGTTTGTTTATTTTTAAATATAGCGACATTTCTGTCGTTATAAATGGGCTATTGTAGTGTTGATGAGTTTTATTGCACAGTTTAAGAGTCTTCTCACCACTTTCTTGATCCTTCACTTTATTTTAACAGTTTTTGTACACATATAATGTAGATCTATGTAAAATGGGGTGGGGGGTGGAGGGGGAGGAATTATAGCACTAGCTGAGCATGCTATTGTGGCATGATATTGATAGATAAACAATTTTTATAGAGTCCAGCGGATTGCTAAGAGGTATGATGTTGATGAATATTACTGGATGACTTCAATCATCATCATCATCATCATCATCATCATCATCATCATCATCATCATCATCATCATCATCATCATCATCATCATCATCAATATTTGCGTACTTTTTCGAGTGATTTTTTTTTTAATCGATCTGACCAGTTTGTTTAAACTTAATTTTTGTCGTGGTTAGCATTATTGGAATTGTTACAAAATAATATGCAATAAGGTTTAATGGAAAAAGCCAAATAACGACAATAATCCTATGGGAAATTTAAACAAAATCCACCATGAGCTCGACATTAATTATTAGCATGCAAACATTAGTCAACCCGTGTTCGTAGTTCACGAATTTGGGACTGGCACAAACAATGCTTTGATAAGAGTTCAGACTAAAGTCATTCTGGTGCAGTCAAACAACATGAAAGATATTACTACTTATATAGGTATTAGTAAAGGTACAGAGATATTGTGTCTCAGTCAATTAAAATAAATTATTGTAGTGCCGCAATGGTATTTTGCCAGAATGTCGACATATAAAATTAAAAAAAAAGGAACTGCAGGTGCAAATGAGAGGCACGACCTTGTAAAAATGTGTTAAATAATGAAGACTTGAACGGGTCACTGATATGTATTAATCTTATTTTTAACAGTTTTCCTTTTGTGTGTGTGTTTTCCTAATGAGAGCCATACTTAGTGTCAGAGATCTTCCAGTCCTGTGTAGTTATAGTTGTAAGCACCAGCAGTCTCAAATACTCGTTGTTAGTGAGCACTTGCTTGAACTGCAAAAGAATAATACAGTGCACATTGTGATTCAGTAGACTATTTGTTTGACAGACGCGAAACATTCCCATATTAAATAGCTTTTATGCAACTGTTCCGCCACCGCTTTCTGTTGTGACAATTTTCACTGTATTTAATAAACGATGACAATTTTCTTCGTTGGGGTTTGTTTTAACTGTATTTTTCAAACTATCACAGATTAACTAGCTTTTAGGTTCATTCGTGTTTTTCGCAATCTTATACAGCTGCCCTCGTTTTCATTGCGCTTCCAACTTTCAAGGTCCTCATCATTAATTCTTAAAGCGCGGCCTCTCCTTGTCTTAATACCTTCCCCACTAACAAAGAAAAAAAGTTGAGGTTAAGTCATCCATATCCACTTGTTTCTTTCACTCACGCAGAGTAAAAGGGATGTTTGTCTACTCATTAGTCTCCATACGAATAGACGTGTCGTGTTAAGGTTGTATCATGACGTTTCCTGTTTGTTGACAGTGGCATAAAGGGCGTTGTCAAGGAATGTGTTCCCTCAACCTGGAGAAATCTTTAGCTCAATTTAAAGATACTAAATATTTATAGTTCTCACTGTTTTATGTATTTTAAAATTTTTAAACATTGAAAATGCATTTTTCAATGTTTTGGTACAGCAA
>CM072512.1:44146703-44341703 GCA_036898135.1 Oncomelania hupensis
TGCATGCAAATTTGGAATGGTGCATAAACACTCAAGGCACCACTTTTGGCAATGTTTTCAATTTCTGCCCAGAGCTGCACCCTCCTCCCCCCCCCCCCCCCCCAAAAAAAAAAAAAAAAAAGGTGTAGAATAAGATCTCAATTTGTGTAGAATTTGCAAAATGTGTGTAGCGTGTCACGAAAAACGGACCGAGTAGCCACATATAAAAGAAAAAATGGCTGTACTTTCCATTTCAAACAATTATTTTATTGCAGATACAAATAAAAAAATTTTTCAATGATAATAATAATAAAACATTACTGCATATAGAAATTAATTGTATAATAATATAGGCTACACATAATAGCAGGATTCAGATTGCAACGCGAATATTTAACTCAGAACTGATTCAGACTAATGACCAAAGAGCTTATTACGGAAAGAGGGAGAACTTCCATTATGTCCTATACAAAAATGCGAGACGCTCTCACGGATTATTTCCCTTTGCTCGGGCTGGCTATATTTCATCATCTGCTATATGAATGATCTGTGCGTGGTAACTTATTGAGCCTATGCCATTGCAAAAGAACATTTTTATGGCAACGTTTGCAAAAACCAAACTTTTAACCATCATTATTATTAACATTCCGCTACTGCTGTCTTTTTTTTTGTTTTTGTTTTTTTGTTATGTTTACTTATTGATATTTATTAGGTGCTTTTTAATGCTGCTTATGTGTGTATGTCATAGGTTCGTTTTCTGCCCTGGAATTTATTATTTTTTTAATCAACGACAGATATTTTAAAATTAAAATATGCATGACAGACTGTTTCATTTATCCGAAACTGTGTAAATCCGTAATCATGTGAGAGAGAGAGAGAGAGAGAGAGAGAGAGAGAGAGAGAGAGGGGGGGGGGGTTGGGGGAAGAGAGAGCTCTGTCATTCAATCAATTAATCACAATAAAGCACAATAACAAAATGTTTCACTAATAGTGTGAATTTAATTTATATCAGGTGTCCCCCTACCCCCCAACCCTCTCACCTCCCACATCACTGGCTTAATAACATCAGTCACTTCATGGAAAATAATTAATTAATCAGACAGAACAATCAGAACCTAGACTACAACATTCCACGCAATATAGATCTAATGCGCAGAAATTCACAGATCAGAACAAGGACTGGGTTTCTACATTACATGTTTTTTTCCGTTTACACTCAAACGAAAAGGGATTACAACAGATCAAGGACCATTTTTGTTTCTAGGTAAGGGGTTATCTTGCACAGTATTTGATCACGAGGAGTAAACAGACTTAGTCTAATTTAACTTGTTAACATAAGCAGTTTGACGAAGCCAAACTGCCAATCTGGCATCTACTTTTGAAATATAAGCACAAATAAGTCAAACAACTTAGCAATAACGTAAACAGTGAGCGACCTGTTGAACGTAAACTGTCAGCAAGCAAACTGTTTTGGATTTAGCACATAGGTATAACATGAATCATTCAAGCCGCTCTCCGATTGTTTTAACACTAACAGCACTGCAGTGGTCTTAGTTTAGGCCTACATAAACACAAAAAAAATGACGTTTTTCAATTGCAATTTACCTTTCTTTGTCTCTTGGAAATTTGAAAAAGGACTTGCCAACAAAACTTTTCTTGTATCTGGCATTATGGCAATTGATGGCTGTGCAAAAGTCACCGCCCTGTTTCACTCGGTCACCTTTTAACTTTCTGCCACGAGTCATTTTCAGCATGCTGACAAGGGCGCATAACTCGTACCTTTCGTCTCGCGGTTCTGTATCAAGTTCCCCCTCTTTCTATCATTAAGCTCTTTGCTAATGACTTTCACTTTAAATGACAGAGTAATAGGCCTACAAAGCTGATTGTCCAAGCAACACAAAACAAGACGGAACTGCTTCAAACCGGCTGATGCTGGTTTAAGCGGTGGCGCGTACACGTTCTAGTACTTCCCAGCAATAGGTGCCCAAAATACTATCAAAATCCACTGTAAATAATAATAATAAATAAATGTTTAAAAAAAAAAAAGCGTAGCATTTGTGGTATTTGCGGAGTCGCGTAGCAAACGATTTTTTGCGTAGCATTTTCCGCAAATTTCGTAGCAGTTGGCAGCTCTGTCTGCCTGTGGCAAACTTGCAAAATACATACAGCATGCTCTTCACTGCTGTATCGTCTACTAAACCTAACAAAGGGCATCAACTCACATCCATCCATGCATGATGGACATATCAGCTATTAGTCTTTATCTATTGTGTATTGCCTAGGCCAACAAAAAAAAAGTTTGTTTTAGGTCCTATCCTATCCTATCCTATCCTGTCCCATAACCCGAAGGTCGTAGGGGCACCACAGATGATCGTTTAACCAGCATACTCCATCTTTCTCTGTCCTCAGCAGCCCTCATGGCTTCGCTCAGTGTCAAACCAGTCCATTCTCGAATGTTGTCCTTCCACCTCTTTTTCGGTCTCCCCCTTCTTTTACCTCCTTGCACTGTGCCTTGCAGAATGGTCTTTGCAAGGCCTGATGATCTGGTGACGTGGCCATACCATCGGAGTTTCCGTTTCTTCACCACTGTGAGCAGGTCATCGTGTTGTCCAATGGCTTGTGTGATGGTCTGTCGGACTTCGTCGTTGGTGATGTGTTGGGTATAGGAAATGCACAGAAGTCTTCTGTAGCACCTCATCTCCATGCTTTGTATTCTTCGTTGGAGATCTGCTGTGAGGGTCCATGCTTCGCAAGCATATAGGAAGATGGAGATGACCAGAGAGCGCAGCAGTCTTACTTTGGAATGTAGACTGATGGTTCTGTCTTTCCAAATGGGCTTCAACCTTGTCAGGGCAGCAGTTGTTTGTGCGATCCTGGAGAGGACTTCCTGTCAAGACCCATTGTCTGACACAATGGCTCCTAAATATTTGAAGCTGTGCACTGTGTTGAGGGATTGGCCTTGTACTTGTTTTAGGTAACATAGTGAAGAAAAAAAAGGGTCGGTATAGGAAGGTTTTTTTTTGGTGTGTTTTTTTTTTTTAAATCTTTTTCACTCATTATGTTACACCTAGTTAATTTCTTGGATTTCTTCTTTTTTTCCAAACGATCCTCTCAAACGTTTCGGGTCAGGCCAAAAATTTAGGTTTGGTCAGGATACGGTAAAAAATTTTTTTTTAATTTGGGGGTGGGGGGGGGGGGGGAGGGCCTATGTAGTTTTCATTTACTGTTATATTTTATATACAGGGTGTCCCAAATGTAGGTATAGAACAGGGTTCAAAAATGTAGGAGGGGTGGAATGCCCTGCCTACTGGAGTTTCTGCCCCATAAAGAAGCTGGGGTCACATCCACCCTCATCAAAATCTTTACCAAAAGCTTGCTAGTCCCATAAATATAATTAAACCAATGTGGGAAGGCCTGCTAGCTCGGTGGATAGTAAGCTGCTTTCCTAGGCCCAAGGTCCCAGGTTCGAACACTGCAGAGGATGAACTTATGTGTCTTAGATACCAGACGTTCAGGTCACCGAGGGTTTTCTCTGGGTGCTCTGGTTTCCTCCCTTCCTTCAATAATGGGATTGGATGCAGTCTGTCTAAAATTTAAACAATAGATTTCCTTTCCGTCTTCTAATAGAGACTTGCATTTACACCACAAGTTTGATGAATGTGTGTTTGTTATTTTTGTAGGAGTGTCTGCAATGTGAGGATGTATTCTGGATACAGATCAACGAGCTTAGAGTTTGATTTCGGAATAAGGCACGTATAGCACACATTATTAATTAATTAATTAATTAATTAAACTTTTAACACAAATGGGTAAAAGATTATTTACTTAGATTAAAGACTTCTTCACACAATCAATTCAATAACATTCTTGGTGAGTGGAGGTGTTGATCGCCCAACTAAACTTTGCCGAGTGTAATAAAAAACACAATAACAACAAAGGAAAAACACTGCGAATGAAACGGAAGTACTCACTCTTTTAACATGAAGGGTTCCTCCCCATTCCCTCCCCCTTACCCTTCTCTACCCAGCAATACCAACATATGTATGTGTAGGCCCCACAGTTTTGTGGTCCACCCCAGCATTACACTGTTGCTGGGGCCACAGGTAAAACAATTCATTTTTAACCTGGTATAGTATAACTTAATTGTATTTTATTAACTTTATACCTATTTTTGGGCCACCATGTATTATTATATACCTGTTAATTAAAAACTTTCCGCAAGTGCTAAAATTACGCTGTCTTTTACACTTTTTTTTAAAATTACAAAATCTCATGATGGTTAAGAAACATACATCAGGATTGCATACATCTGTACTATTCTTAAATAAACAAACTTGCAATAAACTAATTAAACGCCCGATCAAGTGCATCTAATTGTATCAGACAACGGTTCCCGACAGGAAGTTCTCTCCAAGATCGCACAAACAACTGCTGCCCTGAGAAGGTTGAAGCCCATTTGGAAAGACAGGACCATCAGTCTACATTCCAAGGTAAGGCTCCTGCACTCCCATGTCATCGCAATTTTCCTATACGCTTGCGAAACATGGACCATCACAGAAGATCTACAATGAAGAATACAAAGCATGGAGATACTATGGAAGTATACAATGAAGAATACAAAGCATGGAGATACTTGTGATACAGAAGACTTCTGGGCATTTCCTATACCCAGCATGTCACCAACAACGAAGTCTGAAAGACCATCACACAAGCCATTGGGCAACACGATGACATGCTCACAGTGGTGAAGAAACGGAAACTCCGATGGTATGGCCACGTCACCAGAGCATCAGGCCTTACAAAGACGATCCTACAAGGCACCGTGCAAGGAGGCAGAAGAAGAGTGAGACGGAAAAAGAGATGGGAGGACAACATTCGAGAATGGACTGGTTTAGCATAGCATAGTATAGCAAAGTTCGGCATGCAGGCTAAAAAGCCTTTGGCCCTCATAATCAATCTTGATGAGGGTCCCAAGACCCAAACCCTTGGTCTCAGTGCTTACCAATTTAGGATTTGTGGATTTTTTTTATTCCAAATTGGTGGAGTAGATGCTATCCTTAAATAACTTGTCCAGACTATTCTTGAACACATTGAGTGATTTAGCATCCACAGCCTGAACGAAGCCATGAGGGTTGCTGAGAACAGAGAAAGATGGAGTACGCTGGTTAAACGATCATCTGTGGTGCCCCAACGATTTTTGCGTTGCGGAATAGGATATGATAGGATAGGACAAGTGCATACTTTGTGTTCGTCTTCCATCTTGACTGTAAGCTTTGTTGTCGTTTCAATTTAGCCCTGTTTTTTGCTTCATTCAGCGAGATCAGTAAATTCAAATATCTGAGGTAGCAACGATGCATTTTCTGCTTTTACTGTTTACTTCTGAGATACTATCACCTGTATCTAATTGTGACAGTGCTCACACTGACAGTAAATACTAAAATAGTAACGTTAACTTTCTATTTCGTCAACCGCAGTCATTCATATGAGATATAAAACAGCCCATGCACACAAAATACATATAAAATAAAGTAGTTTTGATTGTACCTTGTTTAGGGTTCTGTTTCTGTCTTCTATAACTTCCAGTAAAGACACACGATGGGTGTCAAGAAGAGGATCTTCGTTTTCTTCCTCGTTCAGCGCCATTTTATATTTATCTCCAAGGAAACGTTGTTGTCTCTCGCCAACACGATAATTTAAAAAATAGTGATGCAAAAATATAATTTGATGTATCTTTATGTATTTTATTGAAATTAGTGGCATAAATTTATTTTGCTTTATTGACATAACACTAAAGAAAAAAAAGGAAAGACAATTTTACAGATGGGAAATTACTCCACCTTGGAGTCCTTCCCCGAGTTGTATAGAAAGAAAGCGCCACAAAACGTTTCGATTGCTGGCCAGTCGCCGCGAACTTTTTTTTTGCTTCTGGGCAACCTTTTGCCATAAGCGAGTGCTTTTAAAATGGCGCCGCAGATGTTGACTGCACAACAGCCAATCAAAGTGAAGTTGGCTGAAAGTGAAAGTTACTGTCAATCGCTATAAATACCAATTCATACTCATACTCATACTCAAAAATTTTGTACCCAATATGCCCATGGTGTTGGGGGACATTAATTTTACTAACGAACGTACTCAAAAACAAATACACAAATCTTACCAGACTGTAAATGACAAAAAGTCCTCCCTTGAACACATCACCATTCACGTCACTCTCTGAAAGGACGTAGGATCGGTACATGGTCGTTTCGCCGGAAATCACGTTCGCCGAATCCGGCGAATCGACCAATCAGATTTTCAGGCGAAACGTCCAAGTGGCTGAAAAGGATCTGGGAACGACGGGTAGGGTAAGGCAGTGCCTCGACGGGTAGGGTAAGGCAGTGCTACACATATACCGCTCGAAACGGGTTAGGGTTAGGGCTAGCGGTCCGTCTACAAGTGATTGAATTACAATCGACCTATCGGTGAATCGACCATCGGCGAATCGACCAGGCCTTTCCGGCGAATCGACCATCCGGCGAAACGCCTATAAACCCTATGATCAGGGGTGATTTAATTCAGACATTCAAAATAATTAATAATGTAGAGGATGTTAATACTAATACTTTTTTCTTACTTGATCAATCTAACAGAACTAGGAAGTGTGAAGGTAAAATTTTCATAAAATATTGTAGAACTAACCAACGAAAATTTTCATTTGCACATAGAGTAGCTAATTACTGGAATTCTTTACCAACAAATATTAAATTTGCACCATCTGTAAATAGTTTAAAAAACCACATAGACACTGATTCCAAATTTCAAAATTTATTCTATCAATATGACTAGAAAAGATTATTTCAAATTATTGCATGCAAATCATATTGCAAACTATATATACCATAAACAATGAGGGGACGTCTTTATAAGCCACGAGGCTTTAGGCAGCGATGCCTGTCCTTCATCCACTACTACTACTACTACTACTACTACTACTACTACTACTATTCGCAAATGGAAAGCCCACCACTCTGGCAGCCATCTTTTTCGCTTCGCAAACAACCTCTTGAGACTGCTCTCCGCGGGCATAGGGTTGCGCAGACTTTCCGCCAAAATAGGTACCTAGCGTTACGTAGCGCTCTGCTTAGGCAACTTGGGGCAAGTTGTATCCTGGACCTATTCGCTAGACCTATTTAATTGTTCGGTCAGTAGGAGATCTTATTCAAGTTATAATAAAGGTAGGGAGAAACTATTACAAAGTTATGAACTAACTGGCATGTCTACCTTTATTTATGCATAGCTCTAATTCTGTTGCTGTGTGTTGAAAACAAAGGAAATGAATCAAATTTCCTTGCACTTGCAACGCTTCGTTTACTAATAGTAAAGAACTCTGTGTTAGTGTGTGATCATCATCATGTTTTATTCCAGCCCCAACATTTGATTTAAACTGTGAACTAATGGAGCTTTAAATTTGTGTTGTTTCAGGTTTGGATTGGTCGCCATGAGCCAGATACGTGTGAACCCAGAATACCATTATTTGATCGATTTTGTTCGACCAAAGTCAAGTGGAGAGCTACCCAAGAGGAACCAAGGTCCATGGGCACAATCAATCAGCGGCACAGAGGCCAAGTCATTTTACGAAGAATTGTGCAGAGAAGCTGGTAGTGATGTTGACAAGGTTGAAAGAGCAAGAAAAAGAATAGGGAGATTTTCTGAACACGAACATCAAAACTTACAGAATGGGAGCTTAAATTTTTCACAGAAAAATTCCAATGGTGAAGAGACTGCCTGTCCAAAGTCAAAGCAGAATAAGGTGAATCAAAGAATCAAAGACCATCAAAAGGCCGAACTGTTCAGGCTTGCACAGAATGGAGACAAAGATGGGGTGAAGAGACTCCTGCAGCAGGGTACAGACGTAAATGGTATAGATCATTTTGGATGGACGCCCTCAATGACTGCTGCTTTTGAAGGTCACCTCCATGTTCTACGCTCACTGGTCAAAGCAGGTGCTGATCTGACTTTCAGAAATTCTCACGGACACACAGCACTAACATTAGCTATGCAGACGAAACACACGCATGTGGTGGAGTTCATAGAATCATTTCAGCTCAAAGGATGGTGTGGTGTACAATCGCGAAAGAAACAGAAAAAGATTGTGAAGTTTTATTGTGAAGTGTGCAAGAGCGAGTTTTCTGACATGGACCAGGCCGCTCACAATAGATCCACAGTGCACCTTTTCAACACTGGTGCTAAGCCAAAAGATGACAGCTTCCTCATCCCACCAACAAACGTCGGCTTCCAACTCATGTTGAAGTCAGGGTGGGATGGTGACAGAGGCCTTGGTCCAAGTGGGCACGGACAGAAGTTTCCTGTGAAGACTTTTCTCAAGCGAGATCGCAAAGGTTTGGGAAACAAAGTAGCAGAAAAAGCGCGAATTACCCATTTCTGTGCCAGGGACAAGTCTGCTGTGAATAGCGTTAGCAGAAATTTGAGGCAAGAAAATGTTCGAACGTTGTGTCGAAGGGCACAGAGAATCAAAGAGCGAAAAGATAGACAGAAAGAGATTAATTTAAGACGAGAGCTTTCTTAAAACTTTGTTAGTGATTTTTATGACGGTCTTCAATCAGATGAAATGTGTTTACTGATTCAGTGATTGAAACTTGAAATCATTGACAGATTACTATAATTTATAATAATATACATATACTACTTTATTTAAAAAAACCATTAAAGTATCTTGTGTCAACAGAGGTGCTGAAAGCACTGACCGCATTTGCCAAACGTTGTGCGGACCACCTAAAATGTGCACAGCTGACATAAGCTTTTTTGGGCTCACTTGTCTGAGGTATAGATCTCTTTTGGCAAAGTTTGCCATGTTTAATACTGAATCATGAACTGTCTCATCACGTATAGAAAGTTTTAAGTTTTGTTTTGTGAGGAAGTTGTTAATACTATATAATAATTAATAGGCTGGTGAGATTCTTGCAGACAACTGAGTTTGGCTGGATCACTAGTCTGGATGATGAGTTGATGATGTTTTCTTTCACTAGTTTCAGCACTCTAGGCCAGTGATGACGTATCATCTATTAACTCCAGAGTACAGTCCACAATGGAACATTCTCTAACATGAGTTTAAGCTTATAGGATAATTTAATAATAATAATAAAACAGATGTACCAATAATGTGTAAAATATGCATTGTAATCAGACATACTGATTTGGATGGAGTTTAGCACATAATAATAAATAATAATACTAGAACTTATAACGTGCACATATCTCACAAGGCGCACACGTACAAATTTTTTTGCATTAACAATTCAAGCGCATAAATTACATAGATTACAAGGCAACAACACAGAAACATGGCACTCAAAAATAAGCATGAGAACATTTAAAATAATGATTAGGTACATGGCCATTTACAACTGCTCTGCAGGTGAAGGGGTTGGGGATAAGAGGAGGTGGTGTAGTGGGTCACTATAGTTTGAGGATTATTTAGGGAAAAGAAAAGTCTTGAGGCCAGATTTAAATGCTTCTAAAGACTGTTGTTGATGGAGGGGGAGAGGTAGGGAGTTCAAGTTGGTGGGGGCTTGAAAAGAAAAGGAGCATTGACTTGCAGTTTTACGTTTTGTATGAGGTATATTCAATATATTGAGTTTGAAGTTGTCGTTTGAGGAGCGGAGTGGTCGGAAAATGTTGATAGAGTGAGAGGGAATCAGAGAGTATAGGTCGCGGGTCTAAAGGAAAACTATTCTAAGTTACTTTTTTGAAATTTTACAGGAGAAGCAAAATATCTTCCTATTTCAATAAAAAGTAATTTTATGGTCTGAAACCCATATATAGGAGATAAATGGATCGTGATCTGTTTTTGACAATACTTTTCTCAAAACTCTTTTCCTATCTTGTTAAAATAAACAAAATGCCACTTAGAATATTTTCCTTCTGTAAAATAGTGTGAGTAAAACTACTCGATCTGCCACATAGAATAGTTTTCCATTGAAAATGTTGAAAAATTAATGGAAAACTATTTTATTTGTCAGAAAGAATAGTTTTCCTCCATTGCTGAGAAAAGGAAATTATTGTAAGAGTCAAATAGCATACTTTTCCTCTCGAAAAATTATGAAAACTGAGGAAAAAACCCCACAAAAAACAACTTACACATGATACACTTACAATAGTTTTCTGTAACAAACAAAAGAACGAGAAAGCAACACTGTATATTCATCCTCAAAAACGAGTTCCCAATTTTATTCAAACCAAATACAAAACCGTAACCTTATCTTCATTTTCCAAAGTACCATTAACATAAAATAATTAAAATGATATTAGACATAAGTCGTTATGTACTACTCTTGTACCACTACTACTCATGTATTTTATTAGTGCACTAATAAAATAATGACAACGTGTTATGCAGCTATACCAAAATGAAACAGCATTGATAAAGTGAACAAGACTGGTCAAATTACACTGCATTAATACACAAAAAGACTTTTATTTAGATCTAGTACAAATGGAGCATTGCCTGTTGCGCTCTCTTAGTATGATGCACTTCAAGAATAAAACTTTCAACGGTCATCAACGAACTGGCTTTGGGGAGAGAGAGAGAATGTGTGAGAATTCTTCATCACCCTAGCCTCCATCACTTTATCACCTTATCTCCAACATCCAACACCACTACAAAAATTTTGGTGCTGCGAGCAGGATCAAGAAAGATGACAAACCCAAGGAAGGCATATAAGAAGGCAAGGCAGCTGAGGAACCGACCAGTGGAAAGCGAGAGCAAAGAGACTGCCCTCATCCAGGAAGGAGGGGCCCACAGAGGCGACACCACATCTCATCGCCCATCCAGTCATGAGATGACATCAGAGGCGGCGCACAATGACATGTCTTCCACCCACGCACCCTCTTCGACCATGCAGAGGTTGTGGATGATGCCACCCCCCAAACTTCCAACCTTCACGGGGGATGGCGATGACGTCGAGGACTTCACACAGGAGGCGTGGCGAATCCTGGGCCACTGCCAGCTGGATGGGGGTACAGCTATGGAGTGGCTGCTTCAATCGCTCCACGGCTGTGCCCGACAGGAGATCATCCAGTGGGCAGACGTGAAAATGGCAGAGGAGGCCCTGGGTGTCCTGGAGGAGACGTTCGCTAACCAGAGGGGAGTCACCAGCATTTTAAGCAGGTTCCACAGCCGGCAGCAGGGAGCAGGAGAGACCGTGCTGCAGTACGGCCAACAACTTCAACAGCTGGCCCAGCGGTCCAATACAAGAAAGGTTGGCAGCATCCCTGACGAAATGCTGCGTGATAAATTCGTTGAGGGGCTCAAATCACAAGACCTTCGACGGGAGCTCCGCCGCATCATTAGGGGAGAGGATGTCTCCTACTTGCGGGCCAGAGCGGAAGCCCAGCACTGGCTGAAGGAGGAGGACCGTGACGGCGACAGCGTGACAACCCAACAACAGACAGCAACGCCGGTGCCTGACCCCCAAGGAATGGCGGCTCTGCAGAGTCAACTAGCGGAGCTGAAGGAGCAGCTGCAGCAGCTAAAGCAACGTCCACAGTCGGCTCCTCAATGTGACACCAGAACTGCCATCTGCTGGGTTAGCGGCCGAAGGGGCCACCTCCAGAGGAGCTGTCCTCAAAGACAACCCCACTCCAACCACCACGAGGACAACAATCACCACGAGGGCAGCAGGGAAACTGCTAGCCCCCATTGTCGAAACACAGCAACGGAGGGAGGGGGGGGGAGGGAGGAGGGGCAAGGGCAGTAAAAGGCTGATTGACGAATGCCCCACGACAACCGCATGCATCAATGGCCAAGCTGTGCAAGCTCTCCTGGACACGGGCAGCGAGGTAACTACTGTGACGCAGACCTGGGTCACCGATAATCTTGTTGACGTTTTCCTTCAGTCGTCCCACCTCAAGCTGCGGGCAGTAAATGGCGCAGAGGTAACCTACTCCGGTATCCTGGTCGCCGAGCTGCAGTTGGACGGGACCACGTTTTCTGGTATTCCCATCCTGGTCATCAGGGAGCCCACGGGACCGGTCATGAGGGAACGCAAGAAGCGCCTGCCGTTGTTGGTCGGGATGAACGTCCTGGGAGAGTGGATGACAGCCAGTCCGACCAGCTTACCTCAAGGCCTGTTTGCGTCCATCCAAGAAGTGCGAAATGACAACACCTTGGTCCAAGGCATCGCCAATACAGCAGTACAAACAGTGGTCCCACCCTTCGCCATGGCCACTGTGCGAGTGACCTCAATGCAGCGGCCTACGCGACAGCTACTGGCATCACCTTTAAATAGCACAACCTCTGCCTGGAGGTCTGCTGATCATCCCGACCCTCGTCAGCGGTGACGCTTCACAGCGATACGTGAGAGTGGCCAATCTCTCAGAGGTGGACGTCATCCCTCCAGCCCGGACTCCACTGGCGTCACTGCAGACACTAGAGGACAGTAGAGGATGTCCAAGGAAAGGACGAGGTGGCATTCACCGCCACTGTAAATGAACTGGTGGTCACCATCGGAACACCATCAGGACAGACCACCAAGAACACCATTCCCTGCCCCACGTTCGATGGCACAACCAGACAGCGGGAACTTCTTCAACAAGTACTGGACAAGAACAGAGAAGCCTTTGTCCAAAACGAGTTGGATTTGGGCTACGCAGACATCGTCCAACATCAACTGCGGACAAAAGACGAAGTGCCCGTCGCCCAACCCTACAGGCGCATCCCACCTCGCCAGCTGAATGAAATCCAAGACCACATCAGAGGCCTCCTGGAGAAGAACATCATCGTCAAGAGCCACAGTCCCTACGCTGCACCAATCGTCATTGTGCGAAAGAAAGATGGGACCATGCGGCCATGTGTCGACTATCGCCGCCTAAACGCCAAGACGGTTGGTGGTGCGTATCCGCTACCTCGCATCCAAAAGTCCTTTGACGCGCTGGTTGGGGCCCAATACTTCTCCACGTTGGACCTGGCCAGTGGACATCACCAAATCGCCTTGGACCCCCCGAGATCAACACAAAACAGCCTTCGTCACTCCTATGGGCCTCTATGAGTACACCCGGATGCCAATGGGTCTCATCTCGGCCCCCGCCACTTTCCAACAGCTGATGGAGACTTGTTTCTTTCTTTCTTGCTTGCTTGTTGAAAATCTGAAAATAAAGCAGCATAGATCTAGGTTATTTGCAAACAGCAACACGCTGCTTGTACTATCTTTAGCATTACGGCTTAGGCTAGCCTAATGACATTTTGGTGGCATACTAAATAGTGTGTCGTCTCTGTCATTTCTTTCTCACCATCTCCATGCATATAAAGATACACATACCCAAACCGACACACGTCTGTGTAAAATGTAAACTCACCTTATCAATATTGTCTTGGGCTTCCATTGTAGAATCGCCACAACATTGTTAGAAACACACACACCAGCTCTGCTACAGAGCAGAAAGTACACCCTGCGTTAGTGAGTGTTCATACTAAAATTGCTGAAAATATTGAGCACGCTTCTCACGCAGGACTCCTAATGGAAAAATCCACTCAGATGTAAAGTATTCTAATTGGCACTTTCCTTGTTCTCATAGCAAAGACGTTTGGGAGGAAAATTATTCTAAGCGGTACTTAAAATATATTTTTGGGGTTTTGGAAGAAATGTTTGAGAGGAAAAGTTTATTAACTGACTCTTAGAATAGTTTCTTCATTTTTGAAGAAACCATTTTGAGAGGAAAGGTATTCTAAGAAGTATTTAGAATAATTTACTTCGTTTTCAAAGACACATTTCGAGAGGAAATCTATTCTAACTTACACAGTTAGAATAGTCTTCTTCCTTTTCTAATAATATTAGAAAATATTTGAGAGGAAAACTACTCTAACTGTCATATACGATACTTTTCCACCAAACATTTTCTGAAGACAAAGATAGAATATTTTTTTCAAGGGTTATAACTCTGTCATTTTTTAAGCTACAGTTCTGATATTTTGACAGAAATTGACCCCCTCTATGGCTGTTTAAACCATGGAAAAAACTCAATTTCGGTCAAAATGTCACTTGAATAGTTTTCCTCTACACCCGCGAGGTAGGAGCGAGCTTGTTGAGGCATTTGTGTGTGAGAGTGTTGAGCTTGTATTTGATCCTATGTGAGAGGGGTAGCTATTGGAGTTGTAATAGAGGGCTGATGTGGTCTTTCTTTTTCTTTTTGAGAACAAGACGGGCAGAGCTGTTTTGAATTTGTTGAAGACAATAGATAGAAGAAGTGGGAAGTCCAGCAAGTAGGGAGTTACAATAGTCAAGACGAGAGAGAATGGTAGAAGTGATAAGATTGGCTGTAGCGTCTTTGGTGAAGTACTTGCATCTAGTGGCAATGCAGAGGAGCTGAAAGTAGCAGGTGCAAGAGACAGAAGAGATGTGTTGTTTAATGGAGAGTGTGTTGTCTAGGGTGACTCCTGATGGCATGAACTGACACCAGTTATAAAGTGCTATGTGAATTATGACACAACAATTATGAAAAAGATGTGAATTATGATCTTTGAATACTGTTAAAAGTATGTTCAGGTAACACTGGCACTATTGTTGTGTGATCTGAGAATGTTAAATATCGTGTTCAACTTATTGCTTTGCACGCTACTTGTTACAAATGTTTTATGTTTTAATTCATTTATATTATAATTGTGTGTGTGCATATGTGTGTGTAAATCATAGTATCAAGTATGTTATGATCAAGATGAATTCAAAGGTTAAAACATGATTTGAATAAAATTTAGAAAATTTTACAAGATTTTCTGTTGTTTTTATTTGTTTGTAAATGTTATTGGATGGGTACTGTTTTCTGTAATTGCCTCTTCTTATACATTTATTTCAATTTGTTTTAGTACTGTTAGCAAAGCAAGTCTCAATTTCTGTTTGAGGTATTTAAAGAACTCTTGATTCTTGTCTGCCTGCCGTTCCCAGTGTCTGTCAACCTCCTCTTTGTTGGCCTTCTCTCTCTCGCTCTCTCTCTCTCTCTCTCTCTGTGTCTGGCTGTCTCACTCTCTCTTCATCTCTCTCTCTCTTCCTCTCTGCATGTTTCACTGTATTTCCCTTGCATTTTTTCTCCCAAACACACCCAAATTAATAATCCATGCACAAATAAAATGTACATTTATGCATGTACTCCACTTTAATTCTTGCAAGCAAATCAAGAATAGTTAAAATGCACGGCATCTACCTATAACGAAAAAAAAGGAGTGAAAGAATAAAATAGGTTAATTATTTATTTATCCATTCCATTTGAGCAATTAATTAAATATTGGTGTACCTGCATATTCAGTAATAATTATTGTATTACATGGTTAGTGTTTTGGCTTTTGTTAGGTTACATAGCCTAGGTACTTATATATTTTTAAAAAGTATAAATCATCTTTTTCACACTCGGTCACCTTTCAACAAAGTGTCAAATGAGGCAATGAATAGTCTAACGTTTTATGTTTTCAACTTTGTCTTAGAATCTTTGATAGTGTAGTAGCATATGTTATGCATGGATATAGGTCAGTGGTCCTAGGGCTACATGACAAGGGAACGCACTCTCATATTTGGAAGGGACGCTATTAAAAGTAAAATGGCCGACTGCTCTTGGTGCTTGTTCCAAAGTTAGCAGTTAGCTGAAAAGTAAGTGTAAACAGTTGCGTTTCTTTGGTTTTGTGGTTTGTGAATTTTGTAGTTGTGTATGCTGTTAAAAATTAGCGTTTACAATGGCTGTGCATCAGCCTGGAATGGTGGAACCGATGATGATGCAGATAATGGACAATAGTGTTGGTATAAACTACACCACAAACAGACAGCAGTTTTCTCAATCTCACGCTCACGTCACTGTGCCTAACCAAATCCCTCCAACACTACAAGCAGTACAGAATGTGCCTGGTACCGTTATACTGACACAATTACACCAGCAACAGCCCAACCAGCAGTCTTTGCAGCAATCAACTGTTGTGCTTCAAACAGCAGAAGAAACCACGGCAGCATCGGCAGCAACGGCTTCTGCCAGCAAACCTAAGAAACCACGCAAGAAAAAGTCTGAAGATGTAGCAGCCAGCACTCAGAAAGCAAGCCAGGAGAAGAAACAAAAGAAAAAGAAAATTGTCAACAAAGACAAGCCAAGAAGGCAAAAGAAATCTAGTGATGAAAGTAAGTATAGAGGACCGACACGTTTTGTTGAGCATCACCAGCAAGTTTACACAATGATTATGATCAAGGACAGATGTATTGTATTTTATTTTAAAGATATTTGTTTTATGTCTATGTGCTTTTGCTGTTTTTTTAGTTTTTCGGTTTGCTGCTTTTGTTGTTGACCACTTGGTTTTTTTTTTTAAATTTTAATGATGTTGGTTTAACACGAGGTCACAAATGTAAACTTATTAAATCTTTTAACAATACTCGCAAATTTAAAAAGTATTTTACTAATAGAGTTCAGGCTGGAGAATTCTCCTCGGATACGCAAGTTTCCGAGGTTAACGAACTTACTTTCCGAGGTTTAAAAATTTGTTCCGAGGAAAAAAAAAGGAGAGGCAAATCGTAAATTAACCACGTATGTTCGCTCCGCAAACCCATTCTAACGTTTTGCCTTACTCTGTACCATTTCCGGTAGAAGTGCATGTTGATAATTGGGCACACACCACGAAGTATTTCCGCCCAGCAGAGACGCATGTTCTTTCACACGGTCCCTTCTAGTGTAAGAAGTTACAGAAATGTGCGCATCGTGGATTATTAACCGGGGAGAAGATTTTCAAGAGGGAGACATCGCCAACAAATGGAATTGGGATTGGACGTCGAAAGTGGTAAAAGTGGATGGAGTCGAGCAGCGTATCGGCTCTCATTTTCCAAAAGTTGATGCTGCAGGCATGGCTCGTTGCATCACGTGCAACAAAGAAATTAGATTCACTAATCGTGGTATTACAGTGCTCACTGAGCACTTCTTTACGAAGAAGCACAAATGTGCTGTGAAAGCACTGACTAGCTGCACAACGATACGAGGTAAGAGTTTGTTTGCTTAGTGGTTCCATCAGGACTAATTGAAACATAAGCCCTCCTGACAAGAGCAAAAAAAGCTGATGACAGACCTCCAGCCAAGAGACTTTGCACTAATACTAAGCCAGCAGTAACTTTAAAAAAACAGAGCATCTTATCATCATTTTTTAAATAGAGTATTGATTTGCTTTCTTTTTTATTTTATTTAGATTTTAATACTAGGAAGCAAGCTTGTTTGTGACAGTTGCCATAATCTTGCATATGTTGACACAAACCTATTCAGTGTTTTTTTCCAAGTAACAGTTTTTGTGTGTGTATGTGAACATTAGTCTTAATAATAATATAAAAAATAATAATGTCTATCTATGAATGCATGAATATTATGAAAAACATCCAAATTTATCTCTCACAAAAAGCATACTTTTGGGGTTTTAAATGCTATAAAACTTTCAGCTTCAGGGGGGCTTCGCCCCCCCCCCCTGGACCCCGACCGCATTTCAGAGGTTTTTTTCTTCACCTATTCTCCGGCCTGAGAGTTGTAACCCCTTGGAATAACTGACTGCCGAGGCTGTGGATGCTAAATCACTCAATGTGTTCAAGAATAGTCTAGACAAGTTATTCAAGGACAGCATCTACTCCACCAATTTAGAATCCAAAAACTTCTAAATTGGTAGGCACTGAGGCCAAGGGTTTGGGTCTTGGGACCCTCATCAAGATTGATTATGAGGGCCAAAAGCTTTTTAGCCTGCATGTCATGCTATGCTATGCTATGCTATGATGTGTATGGTTTGTATAATTCTGAACTATTTCATTTTCAGCTGCTATTCCAAGTTGTTACAAGTTGAGCAAACCTTGCTTTGTTAAGTACTATGTATGCATCTAATCAATGGTGCTCAAGAGTAGATAATGATTATAAATTAATAATAATAATGATACATTAATGATAAAAATTAAATTAGTTAGTATTGTAATGATACATTTACTGATAAAAGTAAATTAGTATTGTCAGGTTAGTTTTTCCATAATGTATTGACTGTTCTTCTATTTTTCCTTCCGAAAGGAAAATTAGAAGAACTGGACCACGAGCTGGACCACTATCGATGGAACATTTCACATATGAGCGAACTGCGTTGGAAAGGCCTAGGTGAAACAATGACCGACAAAGGCCACAAGCTTTATTTCAGCAGGAGAGATGACAGGCATGAACACGGTGTTGGATTCTTGGTCCACAAAGGGTTGCCGCTCAGTCTCCAGTAAACTCATTACCATCCGTCTGAGAGCAGCCCCTTTCGACATAACCATCATCCAGGCCTATGCCCCAACACCAGACTATGATGACAGCAAAGTGGAGGATTTTTATTAAAATCTTCAGGCTGTCCTTGACCAAGTGCCGAAGAAGGGCATAGTCATAGTGCAAGGCAGCTGGAATGCCAAGGTTGGCCAAGTTGCGTACCAGAATTTGGAAAACACATGTGGACCCCACTGCATCAACGAGACAATTTATGACAGAAGTCTGAGACTCTTGGAGTTTGACAGATACAACAATCTGATAATGGCAAACACGCTTGGTCTCCACAAAAAATCCAGACGATGTACCTGGCACAGTCCCAGATTGACTAAATCATGGTCAAGAAACGCTTCAGATCAAATATCAACATTGGCAGGACATGCACTTTTCCAGAATCAGACATCGGAAGTGACCACGATCTCATGATGATGTCTTTCCAACTTTACTTGAAGGGAGTACACACAGCAAAGTGCCCCAGACTGAAGTTCGACCTTTACAAACTGCAAGTCCCAGAGGTTGGTGAAATATTCCAAGCCACAATTTGATGGAAATTTGAACCTCTGTTCATTTTTGGGAGCTGGTGAAGTAGATTTCAACGCCATGACCACCACCTTCAATTCAGCTGTGACAGATGCTTCCATCAAGATCATTGGCAAGCACCGCCGAAAGAAAAAACTTTGGATCACCCCTGAACTTTTGGACCTGTGTAACAAATGAGAGATAAAACGAAGAAGAACACCTGACAGGGAGCTGATGCCTACCGAAAAATCAACAATGGCATCCGAAAAAGCATGCACACAGCAAAGGAGAGCTGGATAGAAGATCATTGTCAGGAAATAGAGAGTAGTCTGAAAACGAGTAACACTAACAGTAAGAAGGCCTAGCAGACTGTGAAGCGGTTGACAAGTGTTAAACAACCCAAGGTTTCGACTATCCAAAGTAAATCTGGCATATGCCTTACAGAAGAACAAGGAAGTCTTGGATAGACAGACAGAGTACTGCTCTGACCTTTACAACCACACACCAAACAGAAACCCATCACTGCAGTTCTAGCATGTCCCCAGAACTGGAGAAGAAGAAATCCTCCCAATTCTCCGAGAAGAAGAAATCCTCCCAATTCTCCGAGAAGAAGTTGAGGCACCAGTGCAATCACTGAAGAAGGGTAAGTCAGCGGAAGTGGCAACATTGCTTAAAGCAAGAGAAGCTATGATTGACGCCCTCGCCATTATCTGTAACAAGATCTGGTAGAGTGGGGAGTGACCTACACCATGGACCCAGTCACTTGTCATTACTCTTCCCGAAAAGGGTAACCTTCAGGAGTGTGAAAATTACTGCACCATCAGCCTCATCAGCCATCCCAGCAAGGTCCTCCTAAAAATAATACTCAACAGGTTGAAACCCCAAGCTGAACAAATCATAGCTGAAGAACAAGCAGGATTCAGGGCAGGGCGAAGTACCACTGAACAGATTTTCAACTTCAGAATAATTTGCGAGAAATACTTACAGCACCAACAACATCAATATACCTACAGCACCAACAACATCTATATTATGTGTTTGTAGACTTTAATAAAGCGTTTGACCGAGTCTGGCATGCAGCTTTTTGGGCAACCATGAGAGTGTACAAAATCAGCCCTAAAATGATTGAAGTCCTCAAAAGCCTGTATAACAAGGCTACCAGTGTAGTCCTCCACAACAACGTCATCGGGAGCTGGTTCAGAACAACAATCGGTGTGCGCCAAGGATGCCTACTCTCTCCAACACTCTTCATCTTCCTAGAGCGCATCATGCCAGATGCCCTTGCAGATCATGAAGGCATAATCAGCATAGGAAGTAGAGCAATCTCCAAACTCAGTTTTATGGATGACATTGATGGCTTGCCTGGAGAGAAACAAGAACTTGAACAGCTGGTATTAGAGGCTTGACTCCACCTCCAGAGCCTTTGGAGTGCAAATAAGTGCAGAAAAGACCAAAATGATGATCAACAACACCAATGGTATCAACACGGACATCAAAGTCCAAGGCCAATCCCTCAAAACAGCGCATTGCTTCAAATATTTAGGAGCCATTGTATCAGACAATGCGTCCAGACAGGAAGTCCTCTCCTAGATCGCATAAAAAATTGCTGCCCTGATAAGGTTGAAGCCCATTTGGAAAAACAGGACCATCAGTCTACACTCCAAGGTAAGGCTGCTGTGGTCCCTTGTCATCTCCATCTTCTTATACGCTTGCAAAACTTGGATCCTCACATCAGACCTACAAAGAAAAATACAAAGCATAGAGATTAGGTGCTAAAGAAGACTTCTGGGCATTTCCTATACCCAGCACATCACCAACGACGAAGTCCAACAGACCATCATACAAGCCATTGGACAATACGATAACATGCTCACAATGGTGAAAAAATGGAAACTCCAATGGTATGGCCACATCACCAGAGCATCAGGTCTTGCAAAGACCATTCTGCAAGGCACGGTGCAAGGAGGCAGAAGTAGGGGGAGACAAAAAAAGAGGTGGGAGGACAACATTTGAGAATGGACTGGCTTAACACTGAGCAAATCCATCAGGTTTGCTGAGGAAAGAGAAAGATGGAGTACGCTGGTTAAACGATCATCTATTGTGCCCCAACGACTTTCGAATTACAGGATAGGATAGGATAGGATATTGATTGTGGTAGGTATAAGATAATGTTCCACTTCCACTGTTCCAGGTAATAGATTATTAACAGTAGGTAATATTTTTATATCTATTGCCAAGTGACACAAACCAATGAACTCATTTGCTCAGTGCTGTTTCTAATAAGGTACTCAGTGTAATATAAGTGTGTTAAATTCTGAACAGAACCAATTTTTCTGACGCAGTCATACTCTGTGGGAACCCTTGTTGAGTGAGAGAAGAAGAAGTACGGGAAAAAAATACCGTAAAAAATAACCTGTCGGTGTTTCTTTGCAACTGTTTCAGCGGTGTCTTTACTGGGCAAGAAAGGAAAGACATTAGACGCACAGGCACGAGAAATAGCATTGAACGTTGCAGAGTATTTCAAGAAAGAAGCTGATTTGGGAAGAACGTTGCTTCCATTGCATAGCTATCAGAAACGAGCTGCTGCAGCGACTGGGATCTCCACTGCGACGTTACGAAAGCTCGAGGGAGCACGGAGAGAGATAAAGTCTGAGAAAGTTGCAGCTGAAGGGGTGAGAAGAGGTTGCTTATGGTTGATATAAATTTGTAAAGTTCTGCACTAAACTTTCCACTTCTTTTCAGAAACCTCTTTGATTAATTGTGTAGTTTTGTACTAAAATGTTGAGGCTATTTTGAAACCATACCTAACAATAACATAAAGTTTATTCTATAATTTGAAGCTATTTTATAAAACCTACCTAAAACTGTAAAGAAGGTTGTCTTTAATTTGTTTAGTTGATGACACAGTGGCTACAGTTTTTCAAACTATAATATAGTTTATAGAGCTGAGTGAGAGAAGAAAAAGATGCAAATAAGCATCTGCCATCAGGGTGTGTTACGTTGAAACGCGAAGGATAGTATGTCTGAAACGCGCACTATAGATCTAATCGTTTCGCTTTGCAAAGTATTCAATAATAGAGTGTATTTACCTTTGATTTGAGTTTGCGTTGTTGTTAGAAGAAGCTTTGTATAACGTTGATAATTTTTGTTAGTCGATATTATTGGAGAATTCTCTAGATCTGCTTGTTTACTATCGATCGAAGTTTCGCGATATTTGAGAACATTCTTGGACAGAAAGAATGTTGTATGACGTAAGTCAGTGATGACGAAGTTTCATTTGATTGGTTGTAATGCGTCATTCTGCCGTGTTCTAAATTGTTCTGGAGTATGAAGAGACTATATAAGTGCCGCACTGTTTCAGAAGAGGAGTGTTGTTGATAGTGTATTGCAAAGTGGGAAAGAGGGAGAGTGAAAAGGCGATTGTATGCAGTTGATGAACGCTGAATAAAGTTTGAAAACTTCATACGAAGACTTTGCCTTGTTGCTGAGTGAGCAGGCTGCGTGGATAAACGAATCAGAGTTACACCTATCAGGGTTTCAAGCATCGGGGCTGAATCAAATACTGATAGAAAAACACCAACAACATCGAGTGTAACAGGGTGCCATTACCAGCACCAGCACCGTAAGCAGTTCTTTAAGCTGGTATGTCCTCTGTACAACAACAGTAATTTTGTAAATGTATTTTTACCATAGATTCTTTGATTGCATGCTTCTGATTTCCAGATGGTTGAGGACCCATTTCCCGATTTGGACATTGAGGATCCGTCGTTCCTGGATAGTACGGACTCCAGGCACAAATGCAAGACATGCCTCAAGTCCCGCAAGTTTTTCTGTTATACCTGTTGCACACCTAACCCACAGTTGCAGGATAAACTGCCAAGAATAAAAGTAAGCAATTTTTTTTACTGCGAGTAAAGAATTATAAAAGAGAGGGATAATAGTAAGTGGAATGGCCAAGTCCAAATTAAACACTAGAAGGGTAGTTTATGTTGAAACTTACGTTGTGAAAAGTTAAAACAGTTGAGCACAGGGTATTTCATCATTACAAATTCTGTTTTAGTTCTAGTTAAACTTCAAATGTTTAAATCCTAACTTTAAAGAGTAGTGTGTTACAATGTAGAGCAATATATGGATATAAATTTTTTTTTTTACAAACTGAAGATCTTTTTATTTTATAAATACTGTGAGTGTGAGAGCAGTGGTAAGGTGATCCAAAGGTGATAAATGCATACTTGATTGCCTGAAATGAGAAACGCTTTCTGTGACTATTGTATTATTATTGCAACTTATGTTTATCTGATTACAAAGTATGACTGTTGGGATACTGTGACAGTGGGTCTATTGTTGCTGGGCTCTGCACAATGGAATGCTATTACCCACTCGTCTTTCGTATGGGGGGCTCGGCTAGTTAGATCCCCCTATGACTAATCTTAATACATTTATATTTTTGGCCCGGTCTGTGTGAGATGGGGTTAAAGAGATAGGGAGAAAAGTGTAAAGATTCACTGACACACTAGCTCTCGCACGGCTATAAAACATAGGTAGTCCAGCCACTTGTTAACAGTAAATATCACACATTTATTTCTTCTACTCTATATCTAATTCTCTAATCACTACATTAAATTAAATGTCCAAAACGTATGATAACTAGGATTAACTTAACAGTCCAAAAGTCACTTCGAGTGGTTCGGAGACTGGATAGATCTTTGATGGATCTATTCCGCTACTGTTCTCGATATTTGCTACTGCGTCATCCTTGGGCTTTGTTCTGGTTTTGCCTAATGTTCGTTTTTAGGAAGAATGGACTACCGCACAGTCCCTATAGATCAGTGTTCGTGCACGTGTTCTATGGTCTTAGCTTAAGCTTTGAGGTGCAGTGCTGTTGTCTCCTCGTCTTGTTTGTTGACTACTGAGCTATTGGAGCTCAGTGCTCTCTGCTCAATTTCAGGTTGCGTGTCTGGGATGACTCTCTGTGGGGTCTATCTCCTGCCGCGGACCAAGCCTGCTCGTCTGCAAAACATAAGACAAGTTTCTGCAACGCCTTGTTTACAAAGGGTGTGCAGAGCATCTCACTGTTGGCAGAAACACAGAGATGCCAACCCTCACGGTTTCGCCGTATTATTTTCCGGTGGCAAATAGTTTTTTATGGATTTACACTGGTCACTTTTCTTACGGCGAGAATAATTTTTACAAGATTATATATTTGCAGCTGATGATTATGGCAAAAGGACTGTTAACGTTTCAGACTGATTACACTTAGGCACTGTCACAGTATAAAATAATGCAGCTTATTATATAACGACCTTATAAGGTAATAAGTCTATTTGATAGCTTCAATTATTGAAGCTTGCTTTAGTTTAACTTATTGCATATTGTAGTTCACAACCTTGTTAGCTGCGCTGAAGCAGCAGCAGCAGCAGCAGACAAAACAATGCAAAGAAATCAATGAGATTTACCTTTTTAAAAAAAATATTTTATGCCGATACACAACCTCAAAGCGATTTATATTAATCAACTTCAACATTGTGCTGTACATGATTCTGATTCGTAGCAGGTTGATGTTAAATTTTTTTCAAACTGACATCGATTATCCTTCTGACTTCGGTCGGGGTCAAGTTTTACCACAGATTATTAAAGAATTCTTTTGCGGAGCTCAGTCTTCTTTGATTTTTCCGATATGATTTTTAATAAGAAATCTGAATCCTGGACCTTTGCTTCCTCTTGTCTACTGACAAAATTTTAAATCTACTGACAATTTATAAATTTCTCATTGGCAGATTTTTCTGCAGGTTGGCATCTCTAGAAACAGCCCTCAGTGAGTTCATCTCCACTTATACAGATGGGTTAGTCTCCAAAAACCTGCCCTTGGGGGGTACTTCACTTTGAGAACAAATAAAATATATAAGAAACCAATTATCTGTGTCTGTTTTGTTGTTATTGTGTTGAGTATATATTAATGTTATATTATTTAAAAGGATTTCCATTTAAAACTAAAGTGATTCTCTTTAATTTGTGTTTTTCTGCTAAAATTTATGAAATTCCACAGCGCCATTTTGTGACATGCTGACGGTCAGAATTTTTTTTATCAGATTATTTGTTTATCTCGCTCAGTTTTATGGCTGAAAGTGGTACAAACTTTGAAAATGCCTATTAAGGTTTGCCGATACACGCTTCAGCGTCATGTTGAGGTGCCACTTGATAATCTATTGCGTCACCAAAACTAGTTGGACGGACGCAACGCTTCGTTACTTCACATATCACAGACACCGACAGCCTCCTCTCACTAAAGTTGTTCAAAATAATCGGGAATGAATGCTTTCTATTTTTAGCACTGCACTATTTTTTTGTTATTAAAAGATAAGTAATCTTGATAGACCCCAATTATGAATAGAATTTGGTGTTCTTTGATTGCTGGTATCCTTCGTTACTAATATCTTGAGTTGCGTCCGTCCACCTTTAAAATAGAATAACTTAGGTTTAAAAATAAATGGAACTATATTTTAGGTATAAAAATAGTCACGGAAGTAGCGGATTATATTTTGTTATAATTAGATGCTGTATTGATGCGCGGTATCGTCGAAATTTGAAAAAGTGTTTTCGTTGCTTTGAATCCACACGAAGTTGCGTCCGTCAATATTCTGATTACCAAAGTAAAAGAATCAAACTTTAATCTTTATTTTTACAATTATTATAATGTTTCCAGTTTTAAGAATATTATTGATGTGAATATTTATTATTTGTGATTGTCGGGAGAGGGTTAGTTTTAAAAAGTAGGTCGGACGCAACGAAGTAGCCACAGCTGATAGTTACTTAGTTGCGATCGGCCTTCGGAAAATGTATTTATTTTATGACTTCTCAGAAGCACTAAAATTCTTGTTAATGTATTTTTTAAAATGTTATCTTCTTGAAATAGATACTTTTTTATAAAATGATTTTAAAATTTACATAACTAGGAGTTTTGGACACCTTTTAGCAGTTCCTTTGGTTACTATGTTGCATCCGTCCATATGCTTCTACCTATACCTTTAAGGTGTTGGTACTCGGTAACTAAAAGAACAATTTTAAAAAAAATTATAAATGGAGAAAGGACAAAATATATACTTAAATATTGTGCATGTAACAACTTTCTCTTCAAAAGTTTTTTTTTTTACATCTATGTCACACTTTCAGCATGTTTCCAGAGAACGACCCAGATAAGAGACAAACAATTTTGTAAGTCCATGGTCCATGGAATCTCCAACCTAATTCCTATATATATATATATATACATCGTGGCTAACTAAACACATGGAGAAGTCAGAGTTGCCTACCGTCCCGCTGTGGGCGGAATCGTCCCGATATCAGGTGAAAAAACGAGCTGTGTTCCGCGATTCCGCTTTTTAAGTTTACGTCCCGCCAAATAAAAATAAAAAAAACGATTTTTTTTTTTTACCCGGTAGAAGTTTATTTTTAGCGCGTCGGCTGATGCAATATCGGTGGTCTGATCCGGTTTTTGCACGGACTAATGACGTGCATACAGTTTCAAACACAGAGTCACGTGACTTTCTTTAGCGCAACCTGCTAGTGGTAGGCCTAGGCTACTGACAAGTTGCCGCGATTGTTTCGACAGAAGTTATGGCAGTGTTCAGACTTCTTGTCAAGGTGATGCTCTCAGTCCTGACCATTCCACATTCTTCAGCACACTGTGAAAGGTTGTTTTCAATGGTCAGAAAAAACAAAACTGATTTCCGCTCTAGAATGGGTGACTCTTGAAGCAATCGTTGTTGCTAAAGCAAGACCAGGAATGAGTGTGGACAGGCAGTACACAAGCAAGCAGCTTCAACAGATAAAAAGTGCATATTACAAATCTCTGCTAAAACAATAGTTTACCATGTTACTTTGTGGTAGTATATGTATGTCACACTGACAGTTCATGTGTTTATTGGATTTTACCTTCAGTGGCAGCATGCACATAATCTGTACAGGAATAATAGTTTCTCATGTAATGGTAGTGTATGTGACAGTGACACTACGTTTATTGGATTTTACCTTCAGTGGCAGTATGCAGATTAGTAAAACGGAATCATGAACTAAAGTTTCTGTGTTTTATTTGTTACTTCATCATTAACAGTATCAATAACAACAGATTCATAAACAAAGGTGAGTTTCAGTGTCACTAAATTTTTTAATTTATTTATTTTTTATTTTACATTTCAAAACTTCTTCAACGATCATAGCTGCTCGCCTGAAAGTCAAATCATTTGGCAAAAATATGCATGACATTTTTTTGTGTTGAAATCATCCAGTTGCGGTGTCCCTCCTAATCAAGCCATGTCCCTCTTTTTTGGTGCCAATGTCCCTCTTTCACGTTTTGGGGGGTAGGCATGTCTGAGAAGTAATTAATAATATACACATTCTACGGTACAGCCACTGGTCTGCAATAATATAAATAGGAGAAACAACAGTTGGTCAGTGGAAGCTACCTTGTGTTCTCGAAAACCGGTCGCATGGGTCAGCCACATGGACAAGCAAAGTTTTACTAACATTCACAATTATAAAACATGGCAAGACTTCACAAGCATTATCCAATAATATCAGTAAATCGTGGTAAAACAAAAGATCGATCATTTACCTTTTTGACAATGTTAGGCTATGGCTATATTGCAATGAATGAATTTCACCCGTCACCTGCGTAGTCTTCTGAGACAGATCTTTCAGCGTGTGCGTCCTCTCGGTTGTGATTTCAGACAAAGACTGACGTATCTTAACGCTGTGGTCAGCTAAAGCGCGCGATATCCCAAGATTCTTTGCGCAGGCGCTGGGGATGACGGATATAGGTCAGCTGGATTATGTCACAGCCTACCTAGTGAAGATTTAGCCTACACATACTTAGAACAAACCTAACTTTTATCGTCTGCTAGGCAGCGACTTTAAGTTACAAAGGCCAAAGCAGGATGAATGTTTAAGGCGAGAAGACTTAGTGCAGGGTCCAAACTAGCCTCTCGTGACAAGTACTAAGCCCTATGCTTATAATTGTTGTAATTGATTATATTGTTTGTTGATTGTGTCTGTATTTGTGTACATGTCTAGCTTCCCATCAAGATCGACATAATCAAGCATCAGAGTGAAACAGATGGAAAGAGCACTTGTCCACATGCTGTTGTGCTTGCCCCTGACGATGTCACTGTCTACACCTTCCCTTGCATTCCTGATTATGACAGAGAAAAGGTGAATATCGGTTTCTTTTATTTTAGTGTTAAATGGTATTCAAATAAAATATTGATGATTTTGATAGTGTAGGAAGATTAGTGTAAAGTTTGAAGGAAATAAAACACACCAGATAGAAAAATTCCTATATGACTAAGTGCCAAAACGTGGTCACAGAGGGGTATATATGAATTGTTGGAATAAAATAAAGAAACAAAACATTCTACCATGATTGTGATGTTTGAGTTGTGTTGTGGAGTGATTGAAAAAGCAGAATGAGCAAAATGAAGTTTGAAATATTCTTTATTTTGATGATATTGACTACAATTGTCGAAAATTGGCCATTTTGGGGGGACCGGAAATCGGAACGTTTGCCTCAGTCTTTCTTGTTCTTTAAATAACTTTGCATAGCTTCAAAAATGCGAACCCATCTTTTAAAACATACTTCATAACCGACCAAATTAACGTTGCAAATCACTGAAATCGATATATTTTAGTGAAAAATACTTTAAAAAATATTTTAAAGTTTTGGTGTCGTTCGTTAAGACCATCCGTCAGGGGGTCAACAAAATTTCGAAGGTTGCTTTGAGAGTGTGCGTTTTGGTTTAGAGATTATCTGTGACGTCACAGTAATCTCTAAAGTGCTTCTTTTCTCTTCTGATATCAATTCTTGGTTTTAAAATTCGATAAGTTCCAAAAAATTTAACCTAAAAATTGTCTGTCAGATTAGCGTTCGACACCAGGGTATTTTTGTTTTTGCAATAAAAACAACCCCCCAAGTTATTTTTTCATTTCCTCTACTTTGGCGCCATTTGCAATCTTGTCAAAAGCGAAAGTACGATCTCTTCGACCTCTTCGTGTGTTTGACGGAGCTGATTTGGGAAAAAAGGTATGTCTGTCAGGTTTTTTTCAATTTTACCGATCGACACTTTTTTAACGGTCGACCCCAGATATTATCGTTTTATGCTTGATTAATGTTGATATCAGTATGATAACTATTTGATAAGAGCAGGAAAATAAGGTTTGAAAGCTTGCCATTTTTGCCAATGCATCGCATATTCAAATGTGTTTTCTGTCGTGATTTTGTGGCCTTATTTTTAAAAATCTGACATACAGGGCAGCGTCCGTCAGATTAACGGATTACACTTGCTGCAGTCTGTCAGTTTAACGGACTACACGATCGTTTTTCGATGAGGACGATTTTATCAATGTTATGAAACAAAAATAAACTATTGTTATTTTTAGTTCAATTGTTTTCAATAAAATTGTACTCGGCCACAATCGTCTGGAGAGCATTACTTTTATCTTTGTTTGAAAAGCATATTTTATTCCTTTTTTCATCATTTTATGGTGTCGTCTGTTAAAAGCATGGTTACCATGATGTACCATTTCTACTCCCCCTACCTTCCAACCTCCTCAAATTCTATTTGTATACATTTATGGTTGCTTATATTTACTTTAAGATTAATGTATACATGCATTTATAACTATGATTAAACATTGAAAAACATATTAGACAATTGGGAAGTTAAGGTGCCTGAAAACAAAAATACATGAACACAAATGTAACAAAATGCTTAGAATGCAAGCCTATTTTTAAGGTTTTAATGCTAGGACAATTAATTCAGAAGCACAAAGTTTAGGCTAACATCTATTTATAATAAAATACAAGAAAATGCTGCATCTTTTAACTTGTACAGTTGTATTCAGTCGAGAGATTTTTTAATTAAGCACTCGATCAAACACTATTTAATAAATCATTTAATTTATAAAGAAAAAAACTAAAACTGCAAATGCTGTGGTTATAAATTAAGTTTTAAACGTTATTTTATTTGCAGGTGATGCAATGGCCATCAGCAATGCTGAGAAATGCAGACGGAGAAGGGAGAAACTCAAGAATCTCTATCCGGACATGTATGCAAAGGAGCTGGCAGAAGCCAAGGCACGCAACAAGACGCGAAGAGAAGCTATTGCTGCACTTCCTAAGGATGATCCTAGGAAGAAAGACTACCTTGCGAAAGAAAACGAGCGTCAGCAAAAGTTCCAGTGAGTTCATTTCCTTTTTTCCAGACTAACCTTCTTTATTTTATGTTACAAGTTTTTCTATTTTATGTATGAGGTGAGTATATAATATACTTCAATCAAATTATTCTATGATAAAATGAATTAGCTGATAGCTGAATGGGAGGAGCTGGTTTATCTAAATTTAATTTTCTTTTTAAAAAGAAAACATAAAATCTGAGAAAATTTTACTTGTGACGTTGTGTACAGGTGATAGAAAATGTTGATGAATAAATTGAACTGATTGCTATATTTTTTATTTATCTCCCAGGGAAGTTGCTTGTTGCTGAGGAAGACTTCGTTTGTAACATTTGTTATATTTGCTTTCAGCCCTTTTACCAATTAATGCGCTCAGCAGTTTTGCTGCTTATTTGTACTTTTCTTGATGTATTTCTTAATTTTTTTTGGGATGATTACAGGGCCCAAAAGCAAGTCAAGAAACAAGCATCACCACCGAAGACTCGGCAGGAGGTGCGAAAGACTGATGAGAGGAGAGAAAAGAATCGTCAGTACAAGGCGGCCAGCAGAGCACGAATGAGCTCCCAAAAGAGGCCAGCAGAACGGCGGAAAGATGCTGACCGGCACCAAAGGAAGCGAGAATCACAGCGCTTGGAACGCTTCCAAGAAACCTGCGTCCAAGTGGACATGGAGCAGGATGAGGAGCAAGACTTTGCCACTTCGCACACTCCTGATCTTTCTCCATGCAAAGTCATTAGGAATCACCTAGAGACTGTTTTAAATAGGAAGAGAGACATTAACAGCTGCCTTTTCAAAAGACATTTGAAAGAAGTGCTAGATAGTAGTAGTTGCAAAAAGGTAGGATTATCACGAAGGCCAGCGGCAAGAAAGCTTTTGTACAAGCGAGGTGGGAATGGGAAGAGGGAGATGGTCGAGAGTTTCTATCAAGACAACTCTCAACCAGATCCCTCTAATCCTCACAGAAGGCAGCTGCTTAAACCAGTAGGAGAACTCTTCTCAGATTTCAAGAAGCAGCATCCTTCTGTGAGGATTTCTCTTAGAACCTTTTTTCGCTATAGGCCACGGAATGTAGCTTCAGTTGTGATGGCCAAATTTCGCCAGTGTTTGTGTGAAATTTGCCTAAATCCCAAACTGAAGCTACATTCCTTGAACCGCTTTTTGAAAGAGAAGTGTGAATGTGTGCGTGATTTGTTGGTGGAGAGTGTGTGCAAGTTTGAGGGGGAGTGGCCAAATAGAGATTGTGTTGAAAGAAAGTGTGGTGAGTGTGGGGTGTTTGGCGTGAAGAAGCGAATGGAAGAAGAGCTTGATGAGAAGGTGAATGAGAGAGTGAACTGGTTTGAATGGGAGATGGTGAAGGAGAGGGTTTCAAGACTTGATCGTGTGAAGAAGACAGGTACTGTGCAGGAGTGTCTTGATGCTTTACTACTAGAGCTGGAGCCTCTATACCTCCACGTCTTCACTGCTGATTGGCAACGGAGGCAACTGCAGGAATTGAAAAAAGATCTGCCAAGTGGGTGGGCATTAGTGTTTTGTGATTACTCTGAAAATTTTAATTGCAAGATGCAGGATGCTGCTCAGAGCACCTACTACAGTCAAAGGCAAGTCACTCTTTTTCCTGCTGTTGCTTTCTACCAGTGCCCTTGCAATGAAGGCGTGAAAAGAGAGGAAATAGCTTTTTTCTCAGATGATATCAGGCATGATGCCTATCTGACTCAGGCATGCGTTGACCGCATCGTCACTATTCTGAGGCAGCGCTTGGGATCATCTTTGAAAAAAGTTATTTTGGCTAGCGATGGCTGCGCTGCACAATTCAAGAGTAAACTGCCTTTTCTGCTCTTTACACGATCTGTGCATTCTGGTGTGTCTGTTGAAAAGGTGTTTTTTGGCTCTCGGCATGGCAAGAATGATTCTGATTGGTCAGGTGGAGCCATTAAACGCCTTCTCAACAGGCACATCGCTGCAGGAGTGGATATTCGCTCTGCGAAAGATGTGTACCAGCTTTGTGCTGATACAATGACTGCGCAAAATTCTGAAACTGTGTGTGAACACAAAGCAAGGCAGTTTCATTATCTTGGTCAGTCTGATGTTACTAGGGAAATAACTTCATCTAGTGTCAGCACAGTTGCAGGTTGCAGGCGTTTCCACCACCTGCGATCAGAGAAGGTTGATACACTTGAAACAAGGGGTTTTTCCTGTTTTTGCACATTTTGTAAGGCTGATCAATATGACTCATGTGATTCAAGTGTTGCTCCCCGTTGGGTTTCTAAAAGGATAATCTGTGAACAACAACTTGAATCACAGGCGTCTGATGAGGAGGAGGAGGAGCTTGATACTGAGCATCTCTCATGTCCATCTTCCCCCTACCCCTCTGAGTCTGGGGATGATGATGCTGACAGTGATCTGGCTGTTGACTCAGCTGCAGATGTTTCATCTTCATCAGATACAGAGGAGGATAGAGAGATATGGCATGCTCAGTATGCAAGCTTCTTTTCATCAGCAATGCAGAGGTTGGCAAAATGTTGCACTTTTGAAGAGCTGCAGATTGAGGCAGAGAGGATTAAGCACTCAGTTGCATCGTTCCCACTTCCAAAGCAGAATGCAAGAACGAAGTGTATCAGTGCCTTTCCTGAGGATACACTTGCTTCTGATCTCCTTCCACAGGCTGTCAGAGGCAGGTGTAAGCCTCTCGAGGTGAATGGAGATGGCAACTGCTTCTTTAGAAGCCTTAGCCTTTTGGTGTACGGTGATGAACAGTCTCATGTAGAGATGAGGGTGAGGACACTACTGGCCATGTGTTTGGAAGATCATCTGTTTCTTGATGCCCAGTATTGGACGTCACCCTGTTGTACGCCAGAAGCTCGGGCTGATGCAGAGCAGCTTGTCCGTCTCTGTACAGACTCGTCCCATGAGAAGCTGGAGACGCCACAACTTACATTCAGAAGGGAGTGTCTGCAAATAGCTCAGATGAATACCTATGCAGGACTATGGGAATTCATGGCTGCTGCTGTTGCTCTGGGTAGGCCTGTTCAGTCTGTAATCCATTCTCAGACACTCCCAACAGCTTATTTGAAACATTACAACCGCATATTCCGACCTCTAGGATGTAATGCTTCAGAAAAGCTTCGAGTGATGTGGGCTCCTGCCTCCCCTCTGCATGCTACTTTGAACCATTTGGTTCCTCTTTGTCTCACGTCGGTGAAGACGATGCCAAAGCAAGATGCCATTTATCTGGCAAAGTGGTGTGAGAAGACCTACCCCTGCCAGATTCTGGAGATTGATGAGCTACAGGAGGAGGTCTGTGTCAAATTCATGTCTTTTTCAAGAGGCTACTGGGTTTGGGCAAATGATGACACAGAGTTCTCCTGGGAACCTTTGCAGAATCTGGTAAGGGAGGTTCACCTTGATATTGTTCCCAACATGTCCACACAGCGCTGCCAGTACTACCAATACTCTTAAAGATACGTAGGTGCTGCTTGTTTCCAAAGTTAGTCTTTTTATACTTTTTTTTTCATTCTATGTTATGTCCCTGTGTAAGGATTTTGAATAAGGTTTTGTAAAAGTTCAAAAACATGCACCGTTTGCAATAAAAAATATTGTTCGTGCTTTATTGAATAGCTATGAATGAATGAGGTCACCTTAGATAAGGTTTAAGGACATTTTGCTGGGAGAGAGATTTTTTTCTTTTCATAAATCTAGCTCTACATGTAATTGATTTATGTGCGAGTATGTGTATTATTTGGGATGATTTGTGTGGATTTCAACAATTTGTTTTTAATTTATTATTTAATCATTTAACTATTTTCTACATTATTGATGGATACAAATGTGTGTAAGATTTCTTTGGGAAGGTTTGTGTGAATGTACATTAACTTTTATGATTTAATCATTGGACTTTACTGCTTTCATGTATTCTAGACATAAATGTGCGTGATTTGTTTGGTGACGAGTTGTGTGCATGTAAACAAACATTTACTTTGATGATTTTCTTTATTCTTATACATGTATGTTTTGAATAAAATTTAAATACTTAACATGTATCTTGTGTTTTGATTGGTCTATTGGTTAATACTTTTTTGTTGTTTTTATTTTGTTGTCTTTTACGTTTCTGTTTTAAGTTTAAATCTGGTAGGTACTTAACAAACATTTGTTTACATACATCAAAATTTATTGGTTAGAGAAACTCATTTGTTATGCATGCATGTATTTTTTTTATCATCTCTGAAATGCAAATTAATTAAATGCATATTTGAATGATAAATTGAAAAAATCTCATAAATTAACGCCTATGTCTGTCAGCAATAACAGACGACACCAAAAGAAATATTAAGAAACAAAAGCAATATAATACATTTTATTCCAATTTTCTTGGTTTGCTTATATTAGTAGCATGAATAGACTTGAGGTGGCTGTGTTTTTTTTTATAAACATAACTTATATTATATTTTTTTTTAAATCTAAATTTCCTGGTGGTGTCGTATGTTATGCTGACGGACATAAAAATGAATTTACTCAAGTTAAAAAAACAAAAAGTCAAGATTTAAATCCACCAATAAGAGCTTCTTATCTTCAACTTAAAAGCAGCATAAACAGTTAAATTAAAATAATAATATTTTTATTATTTTTTTATGCTTGTGTCTGTCAGCATTAACGTACGACACCGTCCAAATTTTCATGTCATTTTCATATATAACTAAAAAATGAAAAGTCCTACTGCTTTTTCCTTTCAGGATATAAAAGTACATTATATTAGGTATATTTTGCACCAAAATTTAGTTTGTTTGTGCTAAGTTCATTTTTGACATTATTGGTCATTTTTTGTGACCACCTTTTGACACCTAGTCATATACATGTATTTCACTTTGTCAGTAGTAGTCAACTGATAGTGTGAAAAAAATATGGTTCACGTTCCGCTTGCCTAGAGCTGTTTCTTATAATTTTGTAGTTTGTCTTATTCCATCCCCAAATAATGTCAAGTCTGTTGCTGTGGATTGGGTTTTGAGTTATCTGTTGTTAAATTTCACGTTAGTGATCATTATTTGAGAAATTCTGAATGTTACATTGAAATTGGTATTATGTGACACGTTTCTAATGTAAAAGTAATTTATCTGGGCGGTAAGTTTTGAAAGTTAGATTATTAGATGGCAGGCACAATTTTCAGCCAGGGTAATTTGTAGTGAAGGATAAAAGTCTAATAAAATATTATATGTTATATTTAGCACACTTCAATAATGGTATTGGATGCAGTCATTCAACTTTTTTTTCAAAATAACATTTGATTTGCTTTCTGTCTTCTAATAGTGATCTCGCTGTCTTTACACCACATCTTTGAGTTATAAATGTGTGTTTGTTGTGTATGCCAGAGTGTTATACAGGGCTTCCAATCTTCCGCAGTTCGGCGAATTTCCGCCATTTAAAAAAAATTTCAGCCGAAAAATGTTAAAGTTCCGCCGTAGAAAACTGCCGAGGTAAAAATTTCATAGGGGCTCCAAAATATCCGTAACACAGTCTGTTTGGTTGATCTGTAATTGGCTGGTTTCGAAGACTGGAAACGGATCGTCGTTCTGTTTGCGAATAGGCAAAAATGGCGGGTCGAATTTTTGTTCAACGCGGCCAAAAGTTTGACGATGTTTCTTGCAAAAACAAGTGGAGATGGGACTGGATGGAGGTGGAGGTAGAAGAAGAAAAATTGAGTCAACATATCCGAAAGATTCCACGTGTCGGACACGCGTTTTGCGTCTTGTGCTCGAACGAAATCAATTACGGATCAAAAGGCAGGATTGCACTTGAAAATCACCTCAAGACAAATCAACACAAAAAGAACGAAAATTTAGACTTGTTTCACTGCCAAATGCCTTTCCTACTACTGATGGCCTAAAAGGTGCAAAACCATTTTTCATCACCATAACTGTGTATGCATTTGACCATAATTTTTTTGTAAAAGCAGAACTAGTAGGAGTAGTTTAATATTATGAACATTCTTAATTATTCTTTATTCATGTGAGACCTTACATCAAACCTTTTGTAAATCACTTATTTTCTTTCTTCTACTTCACTCTCACTAATAAAATTGTTTCTTTTATAGCAGACAGTGTTGTGACAGTGTTTGGGGTCGTGCGCTCGTGACCTCGTCACTCGGTCATTTTCCTCCTTTTTTATCTCAGACCATTGGAAGCCCTGGTTATAACATTGTGATAAAAACTAACACCCAAACACCGTAAACTAGAATATTTCGTGTAATTTGTTACACTTTCTCAGCTACACACAAACAAAACGAAAAGAACACGATGGGAAAAATGACGTAAAAGAACCGATGACACATGATGACGCAAAACAAGTCACACATCTCTCTCTCTCTCTCTCTCTCTCTCTCTCTCTCTCTCTCTCTCTCTCTCTCACTCCATCTACAGGACTTTATTTTTGTTATGGAATTTCTTCTTTTTTTATGTAGGTACATATTTATTATATTTATTATATTTTTTTTATTTATTTACATATTTATTATATTTTATTTTATTATATATATTATTATATTTATTATATTTTTTATGTAGGTAGGTAGAGAAAAGAAATTCCATAACAAAATTTTTTTTTATGTAGGTACAGATCGACAATTTGAGTTTTGAACATAAAGTAGTGGTTTAAAGAAAAATGTGTTTATAGCATGCATTATTATTATTATTATTATTATTATTATTATTATTATTATTATTATTATTATTATTATAATACAGGATAACTCGGTGGCGAGCTCATGTTACAAAGGTTGTAGGTTCGATTCCCGGTGGCCAGGACATAAATACTGGCTGTGAACACTTTGACCATCTTACTGTTGCTATTAGTCTGATGGTTTTTCACTTCTCCCCCATCCCTGGTCGCCTATGATTGTGCTCAGTGGTGTGAGCGTAAGACTGTGCGCCTAAGGCAGCAAGTGTGTGACGGGTGACTTGAGTTAGATCTTGTATCGGCCAGTGGCTTGAGCAGCACTTGAGCTGAAAAAGTGCTATATAACTGATAAAATAAATTATTATTATTATTATTACTGTTGTTGTTTTTATTATTGTTAAAAGAACTTTTATTTTAAACGGTGGATAAAGCTTGAATAACTAAAGTTACATTTTTAATAGAAAACTTTTGTCATCAGGTGGTGTTAGTCTTCCCTTGCAAGGAGGCATGCTCTTTGGCAAGCTTGGCAGGATGTACAGCAGCATCTTCAAGCACCTCCACTCTTACCGCTGTCAACATCAACCCCTCTGCAGCATCCCTGTCCGACCAAGTTAACGCCATGATCCACAGTGCTCCCACCACCCTTGCCAACACAGACTCAGGCCTTCACACCCCTCGTCCAGACCAGGTGGGTTTCATGCTTGTTACTGATTGATACCCCGGTAGCGGAGGTTTTTAACCCTATGACTGCCAAAGATTTCTAGGATGAAGAGATTGTTAGACACCAAGGAATACATTTGTGACCTCCTTCCCCCCTCCCCCCCTTAACCCCCCGCTTCCTGCCCCCACCCCAAATTACTATAAAATTATTGATTTGTGTGGAATCTGTTTATAGTGTTAGTGATTGATAGTGTCGTTGTGAAAAGGGACCCACTTTGATCCCGAACGCCCTACAGATTCTTTTACCATTCACAGTGAGTGTTGCCCTGCTGAAAAAATAAACTTATAACGAAAACTAAATCTGTAGAAAGTATCGTTATTTTTTAAATCAATTAATTCCGTTGTGTTTGTGCCTATTAATAGCAACTGCTAGGCACCACTCTTGCTCTAAAAATAGCATCTATGAAAGCAGTTATGATTCAGAACCCATAACAAAGTTACTACCCTTCCCCAAACACACTCTTGAAGCAATGTGGTTCATTCAGAAATTAGGTCAAAGGTCACACTGCTATAGTATTGGTGTACCATTAAACAGGGGAAACCACTCTCTTGTCAGACCAGAACGGAAAATTCGGTTACTTTAGCAGTTGGTTTGAACATCAAAAACCCACTTTACCATTGTTTAATGTACTAACAATGCGAATTTTAGGGTGAACCCGTTTTAACCTAAAGTAAACAAGGTCTCCAAATTTAGGCCTTTAAAATAATAATAATAACTCTGATACATTTAAGATTTATGACCAGGTTGGAAACTATGCAGACATAGCAGCAGGCTCTACTTTTCCCGACCTTCAGCTTCAGCAGATCTGGAACAATACCTACTACCCACAGAGCGCAGCCAGCAGTGTCCCAACCTTCAACTACTTGCAACCTATGGCCATTTACCAAAATGTACATCATCAGCAAGACCAGCAGCTCCAGCAAGACCAGCAGCACCAGCAAGGCTTTTCAGTTTCAGGTTTGCCTGTTTTACTCGTTTAGTTCCATGTACAGTGAACCTTGGAAAATTTCAAGCGTGCTTATATTCAAATGTTTCTTTTCTGGTCCTGTCATGGTCTTGTTTGTTATTTGGCTTTAAGGAGATCGGATACAGTCAAAGACCAGATATGGTCGAGTTGATCCTGGGACCTAAACTGCTTGAAGCTTGTCCAATCTTCAGTAAAACACCCTGGAAGTTATGGGCTAGGCTTGTAACTATTATGTTAGTTATTCAGTGCTTATAGGGTCCAGAGGACTGCATATATCTGAAACAGGATCACAAAATCAGGACCACAACTTGGTTGAAAGAGGATTCACCCCTGATCCATATAAAAGTTCTTCTCAAACAACCCTGGTGGCAACACTAAAGACACTCCATTAGCCGGTCACTTTACAATAAAGTCATTCCATGCAGGGGACCCTGAGGCTATACTCTAATTTATCGAACCCCCTTTTACAAAATCAAAATAGAATATAAACATCATTATAAAATATCAACAAAACACAAATATAACATGCCTACATTGCTAAATAATAATATCATAAGAAGCCCTAGTGACCATTTGGCAGAAAGCGTCCAATATTTCCAAGCTGACCCAACAGACCTTATACACAAATGAGGAGTTTTGGAAGGGTTTTCAAGAAAAAAAAGGTAGGTGACTGGTCAAGTGCAGAAGATAGTATAGTAGAGTGATAGGACAGAATAGGAATGAGAAAAAAAAAAAAGGACAGTGACAGTGGAAATTTAAAGCACTAAATTTCCGGAAAGTTGGGATACTATTTATACAGAAATGCCCGGCACCCCCACAGTGGAGCTTATGTTAAACATCAACTGCTGGCATAGATTTAATGAAATTTGGTCAGTCAAGCACATTGAAGCAGTCATCACAGTTTATTTGTTACTCATAATTGTCTTAATCTTATAGATATTTAGAAATAAACAATTTTTAATGGACAGCTGACATGTGAAATGACGTTATACCTTGAGTTTCAGCATGAAACAGAACATTTGGCAGAAAACTGCTGAGTATGCAGTTAACATAGTGACAGTAACCTGTAATTTATAATAATACAATATTATATACGATAACTTATTAATTATATATCTACAGAAAATAGTTCAACAGCAAAGAAATACCAAATTACTGTCATACTTTCAGAAACTTACAATTATCTGTTTCTTTTACAGGGAAAAGGTTAGCAGATGACGAACATTCACAGGCCGATTCCAAGAGAATGCGCACACATATTCTGCCTTTTGAGCGTGCAATATTCATCGACTGCACCTGGAATCAGACCAAAACTATTATTCAGGATGAAAGATTGAAAGGTATTATTTGGCATGCGTGTGGAAGTTTAAAACTAGTAATGATACAAATAATACTTTGTTGGAACTTTGGAATTTGTCCTTTTATTAAACAAACAAATGATTAAACAGCAAATCCTAGCCCAGGGGGGGCAGTATAGCCAGACAAGAGGGGGGGGGGGGGGGGAATATGGGGGGATAGGGATACACAATATATACATAGTGATTACAAGAACGGCACTATATTATTGATTGGCTGGCGCATTAGTGCAGTGGTTTGGACACACGCTAGCAATGTTTCATGTTAAGAAAGGTTAGTAGTTGGATGGGTGGACCATGCTTTGAAGGCAACCACCAAACCACACAAAAAGATCGAAACAAGCCCAAAACACACCCCATTCCACCTGGCTGTGAAAGGGTACCTGGATCTGTTTAGAACTGGGAAGGTAAAGCAGCGAGGGAGAGGAGATAGGCATCGCTTTCATTACGCTGACCTAGAGAAAAAGGTCCTCAACTACCAAAAGGTTACTGGAAGCACCCTTACCTTCGTTTGTTTGATTTTATTTTTAATACCATTTTATTTTACCTTAATAATTGTTATTATTATTATTGTTGTTATTATTATTATTTGTTTCTTAGGTAAGGAGAAAATTTTGAAATTGTTTGCAAGGCTGATTTCGTAATTTACCTCCCTTTGTGCACAAAACCACAGAGGGAGGGAGAGTGAGGGAGGGAGGGAGGGAGGGAGGGAGGGAGGGAGGGAGAGAGAGAGAGAGAGAGAGAGAGAGAGAGAGAGAGAGAGAGAGAGAGAGAGAGAGAGAGAGAGAGAGAGTGTGTGTGTGTGTGTGTTAAAGCATCGTCCCCTTCTACTCTCCTACCCTTGATGGTATGTTTAACAAACCAACAAAGAAGAGGAAGTTAAAAAAAATACACCCAACTTCAGACGTACTGTCATTGATGGTTTTCTTGACTTTTTGAGCATAATTGGTTTTTTCCACAGATCTGCGGCGAGTGGAGATCCAGGGTCACCAGACACAGTTCTGGCGCTGCCAAGAGGGCATTCCCACCAGCTGCCTTTCTACTATTGAGGCCATCTATTATTTCATTCGTGAGTTTCACGAACAGGTGCTTGGCGAGACGTACATGAACGAATATGACAATCTGCTCTTTTTCTTCCTCTATTTTTATCGAAAGATCCGTGAGAAATACCAAGGGGGCAAGGAACTAAAGGCCTATCAGCGTCATGCCAATGAAGCTGGGGATGTTGTGATTTGAAAGCTTTTGCTGTGTGTCATTGAGACTTTTACTGGTGAAGAAAACATTGGGCTGATCACTTATTGAGGGAGACTTAAGTATAGCTTTATTAATCATAAACTTGATTTAGGTTAGGTTGCCAGGAAGATTTCTCCCTTAGTTTCAGTGACTAGCTTACAAACTTAGAAGCAGGTAGAGAAGAGGGGGCAAAGGAGCAGAGAGAGAGAGAAATGCACAGGAGCCCACAACTAGCACTGCGCCTAGTTAATGTCTCCCAGATATAGTGGAAAATTGTTTAAATCATGGTTCTGATTGATTTACCAAATGAACTAAAACTCAAGAACAGGAACTAAAATATGAGAACGAATGGTCTGAGTTTTTTTTCCTGTATGTCATTGTAGTTTGTACATATATGTGTACTGTTTTCAAATTCCATCCACTTTCCAGGTCAAGAAGAAAGGCTATAGGTTTTTATTCCTTCTGCAGTCTTGGGCATTTACTGCACTAGCAGCTGCTGTGCCTTCCTTGTCCTGTTCAGGGAAGGCAGACGTCTGTTGTGACAATATTATTGTTACCAAAAGCAAATATTTATGCACTTATCTACTTCCAGACATTTGCGAATAACGAGTTGCTTGTTTTCATTGATTGAATTGACTATTGACTTGCTATGAATGTTGGTTGTCAGTTGCACGTAATTTGCTGCTGGTACATACTTTCCATTCTTTGCTGTGTTATTGTTATTACTGCCACACAAGGTTTCCAGGGAAATTTTTTGTAATTAATGAAATATGATTAACTGTAGTGGTCCAAAAAATTAAGGATTACCATGAGTTGTTATGCTGTTATGAAGGTACAAAATTGTGCACCTTAATTTTGTCTCTACTATTCACAACTTTCCGGCACCTCTCATAAAAACTCGTGGGTATCGCCATTATAAATTAAAACGAGGTTAGCATGAAACCAAGTTCCGGTCTAGCTTGTTTTGCTTTTATCAAAGCTTGATGCGTGACTTTTAAATATGGCAAATTGCCGAAAACGACGATTGTTAGAGCCAGAAAACGAGTGGGATAATTATAAAAACGGTGGAGGAAGTACATGCTCAGTGAAAGGATGCAAAAAACAATCGTAGAGGCCTGTATTTGTGGCAGCTTCGGAGGTGCGTCGATCATCGACAGAAAGTGAAACAGGACCTGAAGACTCTTGTAGTTTTCCATAGCTTCGCCGTCGCAACCTTCACAAAACACGAAGTAACTGACTATGTTAGGCGAGCGTTGTGGCCAAGTGGGCTAAGGCGGGACTAACTTGCCTTGTCCACAAGCCAGAAACCAATGGCGCCTGACAGGTGTGGGTTCGAGCCAGCATCTGGGCGTTATGTTTTTCCGAATATTTTTCAAAAATTCACAAATAATGTTAGGTAGGTAGGGTTTAGACTGGCGATAGAAAGGGATAATAAACTGCAGCAAAAAAAATAAAAATATGTGAGGGTACGATACTGGTGGCCAGTGACACATGTTATTATACTTGAATATTTGGAAAAAAAAACGGAAGTATATTTCATTGAGGGGATTCCCGTTGGTGCATAGGATAGCAGAAAAGTGTGAATATAAATGAAATTAATTTTGAAGACCAAGTACTTCAAAAATTATTTTATCTGACCCTAAGTGTGTGGGAGTATGCTGGTTAAAGGACAGAGAAAGATGGAGTATGCTGGTTAAACGATCATCTGTGGTACCCCTACGACCTCTGGGTTACGGGACAGGATAGGATAGGATAGGAAGTGTGTGGGAATCAGGTCATCTGCATTCCTGGTCAAAATGAATTATTTGTGCGTGGCTAAGAAAAGACCTAATTTAATTTCAATTTTTGATTTGATGTTGATGGAATACTAATTTGTTGCCCTATTAAACCTGGGTCTGTGAGCGATGGCAGGCATAAAAAAAAGAATCTGTGTTATATTAAGGAAGTCCTTTGATTTGCTTGGCTGTAGTATCAAACTGAACTGGATTTATGTTTGCAGTTGCGTGTGATCCTTGTTTTACTTTTAGTGTGTTTGTTGCTGAAATGTTCTTAAAAATGTTGCAGGAAAATAATACATTGTGAGTGTGCAAATGTGAAGTGGAAGATGGCATGGCATGATTTCTGAGAATGTATCTTTATACATCTAACCATAGTTTTACTTTTCCTTTGCAAAATAGTATGATACATGCCTTGTTAAAATAAATAAATAAAATAAAGAAATGAAACATGGTGATTTTTTTGCACATTTTCGTGTGATGTGAGACTTTATTTTCAGAATGACAGTTTCAAAAACTTGCAAAGCTTGACACGTCAAGACAAGATATAAATTGAGAAAATGACCCTGATAATTAACCTTGGTGAAAAAAAACTTTTACATACTATGACTCAACAAATGCAAAATAAAAAATTCCAGTGTAGCTCCCTGTATGACTACATGTTCTTTCACGTAAAAGAGTCCCCTGTAAAATTACCCAAAAATACATTTTGTTTGGGATAGGGCTAGCCAGCTCTGGCCTTAACGTTTACCTACTTAACATTAATCTGACCTAGACCCAAACCCTTACTCTAGCCCTCTGTGTTGACGATGCCTATCATTGCTGTGTGTTATGGAGAGCTATACTGAACCTTTTCCCTAACCTTGTGTTTGATATGACTGAGAAAACAATTTAAAAAATCATTTCCCAAAAGTGAAATCTATTGTGGTGGATAAAATGGTGAAAACAAGTCGTGAACAACACAGCATCTTTGTCAATTCACAAAACTTTTTCTTTTTTTTAAATAATAATTTGGAAAAACAACAAATCTTGAGGAAATTTACATCTAAACAAGATACACTTTATAATAAATAAAAACATTGCAAAAGATTACTTTAAGTACTTTATGTATAAATTAACCTTTACATCAAAAGCCTTCCTAACCAATGTTTTGTCTCCATCTTGCTCCTCTTCTCCCTAATTTGTTGTATATTCTCTAAAAGTAGTAAGAGTTTTACCTGTAGAAAAATTGAAGTGTCAACACTGATTTGCTACAAAGTAAGGAAAATGAATCAACAGGTCAGTACTGAGTGAGGGTACACCAAAGTTTTCATAATTGTTTAAATAGATAAATGTGCACTAAGAAAACTGAATGAGGTCTGGTACAAATCAAATCAATATTTTGTTTTATCATGATAGGCTTTAAAAAAAAAATGTTGACCAGACTAGAAGCAATGAATTAACAAAACAAATTATTGTATAAGGATGCTATTAATGAGTAATGATGGAGTCTGAGGTACAATAATAATAGTCTTTTTTGTGTGGTTCACTTCTGCCAGTTCAAACATTTACGAATAATGGCTCTCAACCAAACAGTGGTATAATGCTGTCGAGGAGTACATATCTCTGTAGTTAGCTAATGTGACATAATCATATCACATAATGACAATATTTTAAAATAAAAAGATGCATTATAAAAAAACTACAGAACCCCAAACCCAACCACTTTTAAAAACTAGAAGGGCAAAACCCATATGATTCACATGCTCTTTATGAAACTTGCAATATTTTACATAAAAATGAGTGCTTCCCCACCCTTCCCCTCCCCCTCTCCCAAAATTGATTGATTGATTGATTTATTGTTGCTTTAGGTCCAGCGGACTCTTCCGAGCCAAATCAGGACCGGACAACCCCCGATCTGCATAAAAGATCTGCTGAAACAACCCCAGTGGGAAAATTGAATGCCCTCCACCGGCCAGTCACTTTACAATAAAGACATCCCACGCGAGGGACGGCTGAGGGTTGACCTCAACTACGCGAACTCCCCGATTACAAAAACAAAATAGAATACAAGCATCATTATAAATCATCAACAAAAAACATACATATAAAATGCCTATAGTGCGAAATAGTACATTCATAGGAAGCCCTAGTGACCACCCGGCAGAAAGCGTCCAACACTCCCAAGCTGATCCAACAGACCTCATACACAAACAAGGAGTCTTGTCCAGGAAGAGTTTTCAAGAAAAAAGGTAGGTCATTGATCTAGCGAAGAAGAAGATAGTATAGCAAAGTGTTAGGACAGATCGGGAATGGGAAAGAGCAAATGAGGAAGACAGCGACAGTGGGAATTTAAAGCACTAAATTTCCAGAAAGTGGGGATACTATTTATACTGAAACCCCCGGCACTCCAACGGGGGGGAACTGTTGCCGCAGTTAATTTGTCATGCCTACAAAGGCAAGACAGGTTTCAACTGGGGCTTTCACTGTACCCTTTATAGGTTAGAACAATCTACAGTGGCAAGATTGCTCATGACCCCAAGGGGACTCTCCCAAAAACACCAAACAAAAACAAAACAAACCACAAAATGAAACAGTGGAATTAAAATGCAAATACTGACTTTGATTTTTCTATGTTCTTGACCTTGAGATGACCTCAATCTCCAGCTCCAAATACACTCAGGTAATATCAAATAAACTACAGTAAACGTTGTATGATGCCAAAAAACCTGACCTTGGGATGACCTTAACCTTCATTGACCTTGACCTTCGGTGAACTTGACTTTGGGATGACCTTGACCTTCACATGACCTTTCATGCATGTATGATCAAATAACCCAATGGTGCATACTATGGGTTAAATAAAGCCATTCCACTATACAATGACCCATTTTTGTATGTTTTTGCAAAGCTTAAAATGACCTTGACCTTAAAGATCAATGCAAAAACGGAACATATATGAAAGATCAATATATCATCTCTAAATGCAACAAGTTCGAACTTTATGTCTCTCATAGTTTAGGGTTAAGGTCACTTCAAAGTACCTATACTGACTTTGGACACCTCCAGTGATCTTGACCTTGGAGTGAGGTTAACCAAATGTGCATAGGATGTGTGTCTCATTGATATCTATCATGCATCAAAGAATCATAAGTTCAATATTAATAATTTGGGGACAGGGGGGGGGGGGGGGGAGGGAAATTTTATTAAATTAAAAATTGTCAGTCATTTTTGGACTAACAATTTTTGACCCTGTGACCTTGAAGTCATTCATTCACTAACCATTAATACATACACTGCTATGCATGTGAGTCAAAAAGAGCAAACTGTTGCGCTGTACATTATTACAACAAAAAAGATGTGGTTGCCCATATGATATGCTTTCTCTTCATGCTTTGTTTTATTACTTACAAATGTATGGTCATGTTGGCTAGAACCATTCAGCAGCTTTGTACTTGTGGGTCACCATGAGAAAAATGCAAAATTTAGTCTTTAGGGTATGTAAGAATTGAAGATCTATTCAATACAGACTTTATTTTAGCAACTTATTTTCATAACAAAATTCAATAAATTAAAATAAATTAAGAAAGAATGCAATGGAATGTTCACTCTACAAAACAAAGTGCCTCCTCCTCCCCACCCACCCCCCCCCCCCCCCCCTTCTCCCCAAAACAGTGTCCCTGACATCCCCGCCAAAAACGTATCCCTGACCACTCCTATTTAAATTTCTGCATATTTATTAAAATAATGTGTGTTAATTAAATAAAATGAAAAAACAAACTAAAACAAAACAATGAAACATTTGAATTTTGTTTACTTGTCAACTTTTCCCCCTCCCCCAAACCTCCCTACCCCCCCCCCCCCCCCCCCTTGATATTTGTTCAACATGATTAGAATATTTTCAGGAAAATAATACTCAACAGGTTGAAACCCCAAGCTGAACAAATCATAGCTGAAGAACAAGCAGGATTCAGGGCAGGGCGAAGTACCACTGAGCAGATTTTCAACCTCAGAATAATCTGTGAGAAATACCTACAGCACCAACAACATCTATATCATGTGTTCATAGACTTCAAGAAGGCGTTTGACCGAGTCTGGCATGCAGCTCTATGGGCAACAATGAAAGTGTACAACATCAGCCCAAAAATTATTGAAGTCATCAAAAGCCTGTATGACAAGGCTACCAGTGCAGTCCTCCACAACAGAGCCATCGGGAATTGGTTCAGAACAACAATCGGTGTGCGTCAAGGATGCCTACTCTCTCCAACACTCTTCAACATCTTCCTAGAGCGCATCATGTCGGATGCTCTTGCAGACCATGAAGGCACAGTCAGCATAGGGGGTAGAGCAATCTCCAATCTTCGTTTTGCAGATGACATTGATGGATTGGCTGGAGAGGAACAAGAACTTGAACAGCTGGTACAGAGGCTTGACACCACCTCCAAAGCCTATGGAATGGAAATAAGTGCAGAGAAGACCAAAATGATGACCAACAACACCAATGGCATCAATACGGACATCAAAGTCCAAGGCCAATCTCTCGACACAGTGCATAGCTTCAAATATTTAGGAGCCATTGTATCAGACAATGGGTCCAGACAGGAAGTCCTCTCCAGGATCGCACAAACAACTGCTGCCCTGACAAGGTTGAAGCCCATTTGGAAAAGACAGGACCATCAGTCTACATTCCAAAGTAAGACTGCTGCGCTCCCTTGTCATCTCCATCTTCCTATATGCTTGCGAAGCATGGACCCTCACAGCAGATCTCCAACGAAGAATACAAAGCATGGAGATGAGGTGCTACAGAAGACTTCTGGGCATTTCCTATACCCAACACATCACCAACGACGAAGTCCGACAGACCATCACACAAGCTATTGGACAACATGATGACCTGCTAACAGTGGTGAAGAAACGGAAACTTCGGTGGTATGGCCACGTCACCAGATCATCAGGCCTTGCAAAGACTATTCTGCAAGGCACAGTGCAAGGAGGTAGAAGAAAAGGGAGACCGAAAAAGAGGTGGGAGGACAACATTCGAGAATGGACTGGTTTGACACTGAGCGAAGCCATCAGGGCTGCTGAGGACAGAGAAAGATGGAGTATGCTGGTTAAACGATCATCTGTGGTGCCCCTACGACCTTCGGGTTACGGGACAGGATAGGATAGGATAGATTAGAATATGAATAAGCAAGAGTCATAGCAACTGACCGACTTTCTATGTATAGTACATGTCAAAATGAGGTAAATCTGGCACTATACAACACAAATGCAACCAAAATCACAACATCTGGTATATTATATTAAGATTAAAAAAGCATGATTCACATGTTAAGACACCTATCACCGAGCTATTTAGTTTTATCAATTATGATACCCACATTCACGTTCATGATTCATAGTTTGACAATCTGAAACAAACTTTCAAATAAATAAGTTACATTTTCATTCCATCTTCACATGCTTTTCATCATATCTGGATTAAAACAGTCAAGTGACACCGGTTGCAAAACCAAATATTTTGTTAACAAAACGGTTAACAATAAGTACTATGCATCATCCACCAAAAGCACTCCAGGTGAGTTCAGTCATTTGTGTGTGTTAAAAAAAAAAAGAAAAAAAAAAGACTAAATCTGATAAAGAATAATGTACACACATAACATTTTACACCCCACAAATGTGAAGAATTTAAACTCAAATATGAACATTTTTGTTTTCTGAGCATGAGTAGCTGACACATGGATGCACACATGGAGACAGAAAACAGTTAGGGTTGTGCCAATACTATTAGATTTGTGTACTTACAATGCAGGAATACAGGAAAATTGCACTATCATCAAAATGCGTGTCCATGGTAAAAAGAACTAATTATTATACACACATTGCAAAACTCTGCAAAATGGGCCACTCTTGACTTCCTTTATATTCTGTTCAGCCAATTTGGTAAAGGTCACCACATTGCTTCAGCTGTCAGGATAGTGATTGCAGTGGATCAGAAATGGCCTATTTGGACCAACCAGGCTTGCTCACACGTGGCTTTCGTTCTCTTGGTTTCATAGCTTTCACATTTTGCTGGGGATCCAGGCGTTTATCAGGTGGGACTCCCAGGACTAGACATCAAAGTCAAGGTTCATTTCAGGGAGACAACAGTGAATAGGGAGCTGATTTGACTGCAGCTTTCCACTGTTTCTAACTGATCAGGGATATAGCGATCATAACACAGATACTCAAAATAAGTTCACCAAGAAGGTTAAAAGCTGCATATGACTCCTGGGCTTGGAGATCCAAAACTACAATTTCCAGCTGGTTGTTTCCTGCTGAGCATGGTATCAGTGATCAGTAAAAACTATAACACAGGTATGAAGAACACAATCACACATGTATTTTATATAGCAAGTTCGAAGAAGTCAGAAGCTAGTTTTACAATGAACACTGCTGCACTGTCATGAAAATGCCAAAAAAAATGTCAAATCACCTTTCTCAGCACTTCTAATTTCTCTCATTACTGTGTTTCAAATTCATAAAGAAATAATGAGTTTTTAACTCATTCCATCAAAGCACAGGCAAACACACCCTGCTGGAGAAGAGTTCAGAAATGACCGTGAAAAAGATAGCCATGATGAAAAGTACGTAGGCTGAGCCCACTTGTGTGTGGTGTGGAAGTTTGTATGGCTGACCGCCTATTGCCGCCACGTGAAAACCAATGGGAAACACCACAGCAGCCAGGCAAAACAGTGTCACTGAAACAAATATGAAAGGAAAAGTACATCAATAAAATATTATCTGTGCAGTAAAACAGTGCTTTCTCAACAGCACCCAAAGATTTGTTCTAAACATATGCACAATTATATACATACATGTATGCCTATCTTGCAACAGATCTTTTCTGACTCATCCCTTTTTTTTCTCTGTGTGTGTGTTTGTGTATACGCAGGTGTTGGTGGTGGTATGGGGGAATTCGCATGGTTGGGGAGGGATTCATCAATTTATTTGTTGTATTTTGATAAATGTTACACATATAATTATAAATATATATTAATAAATTATCTTTTTGGATTCCGATTTATGCCAATTTTTTTCTCACACAGTCTAAGACATCCAACACAAAACATAAACACTGGATTTCCACCTAAACAACCAAAAACAGTAGCTTACTGGCAAACAGTGCAACCCATCTGACATATCGCGTGGCTCGCTGATACCAGTGTGACAAGAAGAGGAGAATGCAGGTTGTGGTCAAACACACAATGCCCCCAACGATGCACAGAAACGCCAGCGTCCATTCAGCCGGCAGTTGAGGCCATGTGCACACTTCTGGACGCCCATGGATGATCTGGCAGTGTTGTGTAAGGCCCAGGCGCATGTTACCTGCATGAATTAAAACATAAAACAAGTAGTAAAAATGAAATGGAAATATTTTAAACAATTATTACACGCTCACAAAACAAATGAAACTTCCTGGGCAAATTGAATTGTTGAATTAATTTGAATTAAATGAATTAATTGTTATAAATTATATATAGTAGTAGTAGTAGTAGTAGTAGTAGTAGTAGGACTAGAATAGGCCGTGAAGCCTTTATACGTCCCATCGTAGTTATCATTTGATATCGATTACAGGTCAGGTTTTTAAGCATGTAATAAATTTACCTAAATTATTCATCAAAGCTTCTAAATAATACTTCAAATTTTGGTAGTTTATCTATTTGATTTTTGAATGAATTAGTACTATTAAGGTATTTTAGATTAGTAGGAAGATTGTTCCAAAGATTGGCAACTCTGTTACTAAAAACATTTTTCCGAAGGTTAGTTCTTGCATACTGGATAAAAATTTTGCCCTCACTAAGTCGTGTTATATTACAATCAGGTGATGCAAAGAAATAGTTCCATGAGAGGTCATTTATATGGTTAAATATTTTATAAGTTTCAATTAAATCTCCTCTAAAACGTCTTCCCTTGAGAGAATGTAAGTTTAAATATTGTAACCTTTCACAGTATGATAACCCTTTACATTCAGTTAGAATCTTTGTAGCTCTTCGCTGCACCTTTTCTATAGCTACTGACTGCCTCTTCAATAGTGGTGACCAAATAATATTCCCATACTCTAAATGAGGTATCACTAAGGTCTTATATAGTTGTATAAACATATCTTTATCAATGAATACAAATGTCCTTTTTATTAATCCAATCATTCTATTAGCTTTATTAATACAATTTTCTATGTGAGGATCAAACGACAATGATGTATCAAATATAACCCCTAAATCTTTCTCCTCTGTACTAGTTTTAATTATCATGCTTTCTGCTCCTATTTTCATGTAATAGTTATTTTCTTTATTATTTTTTCCAATGTGCATTACTTTACATTTTTCTACGTTAAAATAAAGATTCCATTTGTCAGTCCAGAGTTGTAACTTATTAATATCGTTCTGTATAATATCACTGTCATCTGCCCCCCCATAGATTTTTGTGTCATCCGCAAATATTTTACATAACGATTGAATATCCTCTGGCAAATCATTAATAAAAATTAAGAAAAGTATCGGGCCTAAGATTGATCCTTGCGGAATTCCGCTAACTACATCTAAAATAGATGATCTTGCATCTCCTATTCTTACTTTCTGCATCCTCCCAATTAAAAAATTTCTTACCCATCTTAATACTGAGCCCACTATGCCATAGGCCTCCATTTTCAATAACAGTCGTTCATGGGGAACATTATCAAATGCTTTACGAAAATCAAGATATATCACATCAACTGGGGACTTATCATCTAGAAATGCAGTCAGGTCTTCCATAACTTCCATTAATTGAGTTGCACAGGATCTTTTTGCACGAAAACCATGCTGACAGTTTGAAAATAAATCATTGTCAATAAAATGTGAACTTATACTGTCTCTAACAAAAGATTCAAGAACTTTACACGCAATGCATGTAAGGCTCACAGGTCTATAATTGCCAGGTTCTGACCTAGTTCCTTTCTTAAAGATAGCAGTCACCTCTGCATTTTTCCAGTCTGTAGGAACAAAACCAGTTTCTAAAGATTTATTAAATAAATTTGCCAATGGAATAGACAGTTCTTCTGCTAATTCCTTCAACACCCTTGGTGGTATTCCATCTGGTCCTTGGGCCTTAGAAGAATCCAGTGCCTTAAGCTTTATTTGAACTGCTTCCGCTGTAATTCTAATATCTGATATAGCTGTACCATTTGACTTTGAACAGCGCTCCATTTCCGGAATATTGTTTAAATTTTCTTTTGTAAATACACTAGAGAAGAAGTTATTTAGTAACTCAGCTTTGTCAATGTCTGATACAGCAAGACCACCATGACCGTCATTAAGTGCACTTACACCTATATTGCTTTTATTCCGTTCTTGAACATATTTCCAAAATTGCTTTGGGCTTTTACTGCAATTTGCTGCTATATTTCTTTCATAATTTTTTCTAGCTTTTTTAATAACACAACCACATTTATTGCGTATACTTTTATATTTCTCAAAATCTTTACCATTTTTAGTTTTTAAAAACTTTTTATATAAATTATATTTCTTTTTAACAATTTTAACACATTCCTGTGTCATCCAGAGTGGCTTTATTTTCTTATTATCAGTTATTTTTATCTTTGGAATATATTTATCCATTCCTTGTAAGACTGCATCCTTAATATCCCCCCATAATTTCTCCACATCTCCATTAACATTAAAGGTTTTTTCTCTGACATATTGTCTAAACTTATCGTAATCCCCTTTATCTAATTTATATATATATTTTTGATTTTGCACTGGTTTTTCTAATGGAATATATAAATCAAAGACCAGTACGTCATGGTCACTTTTTCCCAAGGGATCAAAATGTAAAATATCAGATATTAATTTGTCCTCACTAACAAGTATTAAATCATCAACTGTAGACCTTTGGCCTTCCCTATGTCTAGTTGGTTTAGTTATTTTTTGAATTAAGTATACGTCTCTGAGACATTCAACAAACATATTATTACGTTCTCCTGACCAAGAACCATCCCATTTAATATCAGGATAGTTAAAGTCCCCCATTATCAATATTTTGTTATATTTTCTAATTTCTTGATGCTTAAATAACTCAAATAATAATTTAGTATTCTCCTCTGAAGAATTAGGACTACGATAAATACAACCAACAAGTACAGTTTCGTTTTGTGCACCATTGTATGAACACCAGAGGGATTCTTCAAACTGTGAATTATTTAGTTCATTGCATTCCCTAGCGTTTAGTTTTTTGTCGAAGTACATAACAATACCCCTTTTGGGTTTATTATTCATGAACATATCATATTTATTAATTTGCAGCTCAGAGTCACTGACATCATAAATTTGATTTTTAGCCTTAATTTCCGTCAAGCCGATGATCTGGGGCCTAATGCTTTCTAATCGTAAAATCAACTCATCTTTCTTATTTAGAAAAGAATCGACATTGCTGTACAGAATCTTACATGAATCAAAAGGTACCTCCGTACCAATCTTGTCTCTATTTACATGAATATCAGTATGCTTTGTACAATTATTTACATGGATGTTGCTCTGAAAGTTTTGTCAATTTTTGGGGGGATCTGACTGTGAACTGGGCATCTCAGCCACCCCAGCGGCTGCAGTCTCCAATGTACGAGATCTCACTGTCGCCTGGTCTGTTCTGACTGCCCGTTTAACAATGGTGAAATCTCTATAATTGACTACCCAGTCATTTTCACCCCTTCTTCTCCTTTCATCAACCTCTTCCCTCAATTTCTTGATTTTCATCCGTTCAGCAAATGTGTTATCATTGTTGATATACACTCTATCCTTAGGGTTTTCAACATTCCTGTTTAATTTGTGTGCATTCTGCATAATTTTCTTCTTTGACTCCTCTGTCTTGACTACTAGTTTCAAGAGTCTAGGTTGGCCATTAGGACCAAGCTTAATCTGGCCTAGTCTCATTGAGATGTCTATATGGTCTCTAGGTACATCTGAGATCTTTCCTATAATGTTCCTCACTTTCTCAACATCATCTTTTCTTCTGTTTTCCATAGACTCCTCTGAACTTTCAGGTATATTTGTGACAATAATATTCAGTTTTCTTTTTTCTTTTTCCATCTTTTCATCCAGATACTCTTCAACCTTTTTATCCACTGCATTTTGGATCTTTTTATCTAATTCCTCTACAGAGTGGGTGGCTTCAAGGCTAACAATTCTCTGACTAAGAGACTCAATAGCCAACAGTATCTTTCCTAATTGTACTTCCATATGTGACCTTGAATCAATATCCTCGCTTTTGCGATCCCTACAACCAACACAAAACCACTGAATGAAGTTCCCTCCCTCCTTACAACAACCAAACTGGTTTTCTGTCAGTTCTGAACAAGAACGATGGCACCATTCCTTACATCCATAACATTCAATTGCTTCATCATCCTCTCCAATGGGTTCCTCACATTTAACACACACCCATATTCTGCAAGTAGGTGGCACTTTTTTCACCCCTGAAGCCCCTCCACCTTTCCCTCTATCACTTTGGGATTTCTTCCTTGAGGCCATTCCAACTGCTGTATTATCTCAATACAATACTAGTAGTAATTATTTTGAACAAGTTAGGCTAACTAATAACAAGTTAATGCTAAACTCAATCACCACACAATTCTAATAAGTTAGTCCAAAGGATAATTGAAACAAGTGTTAAAATATTTATAAACAAAAATACGAAGTAAATCCTGTAGTTACTTGTACAAGTATAATACGTTTTTAGCAAGTTTAAAGTGCTCACTAAAGGAAGAAAAAACTTACCTCCTTCACTACAGTGTAAGTGAAAGTTAGTTTATTACTATAATATTATTAGTATAAACAGTGATACTTCACTAGGCCTGCTCGGCTGCTGGTGAGCGATCCCAATAATACATTCAAAAATCAACATGGCTTATTTATAGTTTGTAAAAACCAGAGGAGCTTATTTCTCTGATTATATGTTGCATAAAACTGCAATTAAAAATAGTTGCTCTAGTCGGAGACTGTTTTAGCTATCAAAAAAGTTAAACATCCAAAAGCCTGAAATCAAAAACCAGCCTCCATGTTACATGCAACCTTGACCTTTTGTGGGTAGCTGCCTAATGGTTCTTTCTGTATCATTCCTTTTTTTTTTCTGTAACCCTTCCACACCTCTCTATCTTTATGGCCCTCTCCTGCATTGTTTCTACCTTTCCCTTCAATAGGCAGGTGAAGGCTGAACGCATTAAATTTTGAATGATCTTCTATATTTCATGGAAAACAATTGCAACCTGTAATTTTAGTTACACAATTAAATTAGTATTTCAATACAGAAACAAAATCGGAAGATTAAAAATCTTAATGAAAACGGTATGGGTGGTGTAAACAAGAAAAGTCTGAAAAACATATTACTACTGGTTCGCACTTATCAATTGGACTGTGAAGTTCCCAGTAACAAAATAGTGCTAACATAACCACTAATAAATAAATAGGGCATGTTCAGAGGATGCGAATATAACATACACAAACATATATCATCATCAACCTCATAGTCATTAGGCCCCCCCCCCAAAATGTTTACTGTAACAAAAGAAAAAAATTGGGTCGGTAGGTCGGCTTTCTTATTTTTCTTTTTTTCGAAACCTTTTTCACCCTGGGTGCAATTTTTTGGCCTTTTTCTCTTTTTTTTCCAGACAATCCCACAAAAAGTTTAGGGTTGGGCAAAAAAATTAGGGTCGGTCGGTATACCATAAACAGAATATTTTTAGGGGCAAGGATGAGGGGGGTGGGGGGGTGGGGAGGGGAGGGAAGGGTGCTTATTACTACAGTATGAGTATGCACAATTTTATTTGCTATGTACAATTTGAGGTTCCTTTACCTGCTTCGCTTGTCACAATCCAATCTGGATTTGCCAGGCTGCCGATGGCAAATATATCGGCAGTGAAAAAGAGTATCCCTGACAATGCTACCAATTTGTCCATGGTGATGGTTCTTTAAGAGTAAACTGCATCTACCAGTATCACTAAGCACAGTGGTAATATGTAAGCATTCGGTACATGTTCACGCTTTCCCAGAATAGTTTCAATTGCACGAAAGCAAAATATTTCCTGATCTTGCTACACGTTTTCAATGTAAATAAAAACGGTTGCAAACTGCCAAAAGGCAAGATCTAAGCTTTGTTTGACTTGGATTTGGTTCATAAATAATTGTTATCTTTGATCGGTCAGTGCCAGCATGATGCCATGGAAAGATTCCAACGTTTAAGAATTCGCCATTTTCTGTTTTTCTGTGTTTAACAGGTGACGATCCAGACTTAATGAAATATAACACTGATCGCTATGTCTTTTAGCAGAAGTACACATTTTTATTCTTTTTAACCAGTGGTATTTCTCCACTAAGATGTAAACAGTGTTTGGCTATTAATTCTCAAAATATTCCGGAAATCCCTACTTGGCATAAAAACACAACACAATGTACCGTTAGGATACTTCCGGTATGTTCCAGGAAGGTTGGGGGTGCTTGTTCTGTTTGGATCCGTGTTGGATCTGTTTTGGATCCGTGTTGTGTGGCTGTTTTTTTTCTTTCTAAAAATGAGATAAGGAATCTTTGTCATTAGCATCCGGATTTCGGCTGAATAGTTCAGAGTTACATTTATCCCAAATACTACAATGCCAGACAACATTGACGGTGTTAGTCATCCGTTTCTAAAGACTCTGTCAACCAGACTGATGACGATTATTGGGAGCCCTGGAGCAGTGAAAGTAGCAACGTTGCTGACGTGCGCTCAGACTCAAAGTGAAAAGATGGGCCCAACATCTATTTTCTCATATGCCAACTTGGTTCATGCTGTGTCAGGTGCTGTGGTGAGTACACAGATCATACATGATACACTCATTAGAGTCATTTAAATTTGTCACACGGGTAGGTTTTCTGTTGGGTTGATCTATGTAAGGCCCTCCTCCCACCCCCCCCCCCCAAAATTTTTTTTTAAAGTATTCTCTTAGACAAGGTATCATAGGAAAAAATTTGGGTCGGTAAGTAAAGGCGTATTTTTAAAATTATTTTTATTAAACATTTTTCACTCGTGATGTTTCATTGAGTTCATTTCTTGGCTTTTTAAATATTTGTTATCCAGCCGATCCTCAAAAAAAGGTTTAGGGTCTGACCAAAAAATTAGGGTCGGTTGGGATACCGTAAATAGACTTTTTTTTTTAGGGTGGCCTAAGTATGTTGTAACAATTGGCTGATTATATATTGGCTGATTATATAATATGATATATAATATTTGTCTTTGAAATATGGGTGTAAAGTTTTGCTCTTTCTTAATTATTATGCTTCTGCTGCTTGTGTGTATGTATGTGTGTGCTGTTTTGGTTATTAAATATAATTATTGTTTTGTTATGAAGGCTTTTGTTTAAATATAAAAACTATGTTTCCTTTTGTTTTGTTTTTCTCTGTAGGGAAGTGTTGTGGCAATTACAGTTTTCTATCCTTTGGACACAGTTCGCACAAGGTTACAAGGTAATTTAATAAGTTTCAGTATTGAATGTTGATTGTGTTTGACAAGATAGATAAAGATAAATTGTTGATACTTACATATTTTAATTAAAATGTCTGTACCTGAAATTAGGATTATTTATGTCTTTAAAATATTTGAAAATAATATTGTTGTTGTTTGTGATAAAGAAAAAAAGTTAAAGTCCAATTTGATGTTCATAAGTACTAATAATACATGATCTCCAACAGCTGTGATATTAACCATGTATCTTTCTTTTAAACAAAACATTGATCATCCAGTTCACCTCTACGGCTCTAGGGCTAAATCATAAAGGTCAATTAAGATTGTATCATTCCTCCTTTAATTTTAAGTTAATTCTAAAGGCAGAACTTTAGAGTTAAAGGATTGAACATTGATAGATACCCATTGTGTACAGTTTGCCTCTATTTCTTCATTACACTGTTTATAATTCAAGAATTTGGTGTGCAGGCTAAAGAAACAAATCATGTTAATTGCTATTAAAAAAATACTAATAAAAAATAATAATAAAAAAATAACGTCTGCAGGTCTTAGTTTGGCTTATAAATTTACAAAACACACACTCATGTATATACACAGACACCAGTTTACAGAACACACACTTATGTATGCAGCCACACAAACACCAAACTCCCCTCTCACGCTCCACACACCCATTCGCACACACATGAACACACACAAACACATGAACACACACACACATACACAGTGTCATTTTTATATGTATAAATGATATTGATATTGTAAATTTGTGTGTTCTTTTATTTTAGAATAGTTTTTTTATTATTACTATTTTCAGTTGACGACCATAGAAGAGCTAAACACACTCACGAAGTTCTTGCTGACATTATTCGAGAGGAGGGGATGTAAGTATTATTTTTAATTCTTGGTTTGAAGTGTGATGACATTTGGGAAAAAAAGTAGTGCAGTTTATTGGTTCTAATTCTATGAACTTTTTTGCATCAAACAATTAACCTTTAACAGTCAATTTTTTTCGCGATGTGTCTTATTTTTCCAGCAAACACAATTTTGCAGTTATTATTGTTATTATTGTTGATCATCTTAAAGATAGTGGTGGTGATGAAGGAGGTGATGTTTTTTTGAATGGTTCAGAGGTTGGTTGGTCGTATTTATAACACTTTTGGGGGTAAATATTATGGAGTGACTGCTTATTAAATAATTTCTTAGAGATTATAAGTTTTTGTCTAATGACTGGAATTCTTTCATGCAATTCACAGAGCAAAAGGTTTTATTTTCTTTTTGCAGAGAAGGGTTGTACCTAGGCTGGTTTCCGGTAGTGACAGCACTGTGCTGTTCAAACTTTGTCTACTTTTACACCTTCAACAGCCTGAAGATGAAGATCACTGGAGGAAAGAAGTCCTCCCCTTTGACAGATCTCTCTTTTGCTTTTCTCTCAGGTGCTTTTTGAGTTCTAACGGACACCAAGAAATCTTTGCATGCACTTGAAAAATCGTGAATGTTGTCGCAAGTTTCGTGTGTGTGTGTGTGTGTGTGTGTGTGTGCTTGCTGAATGTTCTGTTGTTTTTTTTTGCGAGCGCTTTCTTTGTATGTTTTTGATTTGCATTTTCTTTCTTTTTTGGGGGCGTAAAGGATATTAATTCACTTTTTTTAGGTGTACTGTGAGATATTCCTTAGGTGTGTTAATTCAGTTAAATTATTTTTATCAACATACCCGCGGAATTGCTTCAAGCAAGAGAAGCGATGATTGACGCACTCACCATTATCTGTAACAAGATCTGGCAGAGTGAGGAGTGGCCTACACCATGGACCCAGTCGCTTGTCATCACTCTTCCCAAAAAAGGTAACCTTCAGGAATTTGTAAATTACCGCACTATCAGCCTCATCAGCCATCCCAGCAAGGTCCTCCTGAAAATAATACTCAACAGGTTGAAACCCCAAGCTGAACAAATCATAGCTGAAGAGCAAGCAGGATTCATGGCAGGGCGAAGTACCGCTGAACAGATTTTCAAGCTCAGAATAATCTGCGAGAAATACCTACAGCACCAACAACGTCTATATCATGTGTTCGTAGACTTCAAAAAGGCGTTTGACCGAGTCTGGCATGCAGCTCTGTGGGCAACCATGAGAGTGTACAACATCAGCCCTGAAATTATTGAAGTCATTAAAAGCCTGTATGACAAGGCTACCAGTGCAGTCTTCCACAACAGCGCTATCGGAAAATGGTTCAGAACAACAATCGGTGTGCGTCAGGGATGCCTACTCTCTCCAACACTCTTCAACATCTTCCTAGAGCGCATCATGTCAGATGCCCTTGCAGACCACGAATGCACAGTCAGCATAGGGGAAGAGCAATCGCCAACCTCCGTTTTACGGATGACATTGATGGATTGGCTGGAGAGGAACAAGAACTTGAACAGCTGGTACAGAGGCTTGACACCACCTCCAGAGCCTATGGAATGGAAATAAGTGCAGAGAAGACCAAAATGATGACCAACAACACCAATGGCATCAACACGGACATCAAAGTCCAAGACCAATCCGTCAACACAGTGCATAGCTTCAAATATTTAGGAGCCATTGTATCAGACAATGGGTCCCGACAGGAAGTCCTCTCCAGGATCGCACAAACAACTGCTAAGACAGGGACCATCAGTCTACATTCCAAGGTAAGACTGCTGCGCTCCCTTGTCATCTCTATCTTCCTATATGCTTGCGAAACATGGACCCTCACAGGAGATCTCCAACGAAGAATACAGAGCATGGAGATGAGGTGCTACAGAAGACTTCTGGGAATTTCCTATACCCAACACATCACCAACAACGAAGTCCGACAGACCATCACACAAACCATTGGACAACACGATGACCTGCTCACAGTTGTGAAAAAACGTAAACTCCGATGGTATGGCCACGTCACCAGATCATCAGGTCTTGCAAAGACCATCCTGCAAGGCTCAGTGCAAGGAGGTAGAAGAAGAGGGAGACAGAAAAAGAGGTGGGAGGACAACATTCGAGAATGGACTGGTAAGATAAGACATAAGACATAAGATTCTTTATTCGCTTCAAATGTAACACACAGAAGAATTTGCTTTGCGCGTCTGGGAATGGCATAAATCATTAAAAGTAACAATTAAAAACACAATTAAAAACACAATTTGGTTTGACACTGAGCAAAACCATCAGGGTTGCTGAGGACAGGGAAAGATTGAGTATGCTGGTTAAACGATCATCTGTGGTGCCCCTACGACCTCCGAGTTATGGGATAGGATAGGATAGGATTTTTATCATTGACAACAAATTTGGTTTAGTTGCCTGGGACTTTGGCATCTTTTTTTTACTTCAGTGAAGTATTTTCTACAAGGGTTGGCTTTTGTTGTTTGTAAACTTTACACACACACGCACATTTAAAGGGTTCAAATTTAACATGAAAACGCATTAGGTTTAAAAGAACTCCAGACTAGTATGACTGCAACTGAGAGAACTGAAGTCATGAACTAATCAGTGAAAACAACCCAGTTCAATCCCGTCCTTCATTCACTTCCATAGCGCAGTACTTTAGATTGGCATGACATGCTCAGATTACTGTTAGTGCTTTGGGAAGAGAATAATGAAGAGTTGTTGTAGAATTCAATTCATGTCCATAATGTTGTAGATAAAGACAAAACAAATACTTTGTACTTGTAAAATATTATACTCTTGTAAAATATACCTGATCTGTTGTACAGTAATTCCAATAATAATTGTCTTTCCTTGACTTGGTACGGCGTGTACCCAGTTTCAAATAATCCTGTATCAATTACCAGTCATGCACTGATCATTTTGGATTTGTTTTTTTCCAGAATGAGTCTTTGCAGTTTTGCCTCATGTTACTAAAGTGTAATGTTCTGGAGTAAAAATAGCAATACTTACAGTAACCATACAGATGTATCTTAACAACGCCCTGTTTTTTTCTGTTTGCTAGTGTTGGTCTATATCGTGGCTGGGTCTCAATGGCGTTCACATTGTGGATTTCCGGTTTTGTGTATTTCTTCATGTACCACGGCCTTCATTCCATATTCCTCCTGACCTTTGATCTTTCACCTGACCCTATCACCGACCTTCTCATAGCATTCCTTGCAGGTAGTGTGCACTTTTAAATTTAGTGTTCACATTTTTTAAAACGGTTAACAAAAATAAAAATAAAGTAAAATAATCTGCCAAGTAATTTTTATAATTTTCATAATCAAAACCCTGGTTTAATAGGTAATTATAATTCTGTCATAATAATAGATGGATTAATTAAATAATGATAAACAGAAGTTGACAATAAAAGCAGCTATTAGTATTTAGAAATATGAAATGAATAAAGTCAGCGTGTACGTTTGTTGAAAAGCTTTAAGGATAACTTCAATATTGGTGTTCCTATTCATCTATGTGTTGTATTGTACTATCTCAAAGATGAAAAACCCCCTTTGGGGTGCCGGGGGTTTCAGTATAAATAGTATCCCCACTTTCTGGAAATTTAGTGCTTTAAATTCCCACTGTCGCTGTCTTTCTCATTTGCTCTTTCTCATTCCTGCTCTTTTCTATCAATCTGCTATACTATCGTCTTCTTCGCTAGACCAGTCTCCTACCTTTTTTCTTGAAAACTCTTCCGGGACAAGACTCCTTGTTTGTGTATGAGGTCTGTTGGATCAGCTTGGGAATATTGGACGCTTTCTGCCAGGTGGTCACTAGGGCTTCCTATGATGTTATTATTTAGCAATGTAGGCATTTTATATGTATGTGTTTTGAATTGTTGATAATGTATAATGATGTTTGTATTCTATTTTGTTTTTGTAAACGGGGGTTCGATAAGTTGGGGTGAAGCCTCAGCCGTCCCCTGGGTGGGATGTCTTTATTGTAAAGTGACTGGCTGGTGGAGAGCTTTCGGTTTTACCACTAGGGTTGTTTTAGCAGATCTTTTATGCGGATCGGGGGTTGTCCGGTCCTGTTTTGGCTCGGAAGAGTCCGCTGGACCTAAAGCAATAATCATGTAATGTAATGTAAAGATGAAAATGCATTTTTTTTTAAAAATTGTACAAGTACTAAATATGGTTTTGGAACATTACCTAATTTTGTACATGGTTCATTCACTTCTTTTATTGATTTAATTTTCATTGTTTGCTACCTGTAGTTTATTTATTTATTTTGGAAAGGTAGCTTTATAGACAGGTTAATGTTTAGGGGTCAACTGTGTTTTTCTGTAAGTCTGTTGAAGCTTGTATTGTAAATAGTTTATGCCTTTTTTGTTTTGTTAGTTTTAAGTGATTGGTTGCATTAACTTCAAACAAAGTGTTTTCATGCTGGCTAAAGAAAGTCTCTATAATAAAAATTTTAAATGAAGTAACAATAGAAATTAACATGAGATTTTAAAAATGTACTTAATAACAAAACAAAAAAATTCAAGCCAGTAGAATCTTAATGAGGTGCACAGTGTGGCTTGTCCCTCAGACCCTTTCCACCTCTCTCTCCCAGTTCATACCACCCATCAGATCCCACCCATTGCATTTTAAAGACACTCTTAAAAGTAAAGATGTTTATTTTCTGTCTTTATGGTGTTGCAGGATGTGTGAATGTATTTGCAACAACACCTCTCTGGGTAGCCAACACACGCCTCAAACTTCAAGGAGCCAAGCTGCATACCAAGGCATACGACAAAGCCACAGAAAGATACTATGACGGCATCATTGGTACGGCTTTGAACCTTTGCAGAGTGCCAAAAATAGATGTTTCCGTTCAGAAAGAACATGTTCAAATGTTTTGCTTGGTGACACTTGCTTGGGTAAATTCAATGTGCGTCAAACTCAGAATGGTTAGTGTGGATTGTTCAGCGCTGAACAGAAATGTTATTGTCATTCGCTCTGTTTGGTAGGTTGACGAAATAACTGAGCTGCTCAGTTGACATGGGTGGATAGACAACCGTCAGTGAGTTAGAAATATACGAATGTGTGTGTGTGTTAGTGTGTGTGTGTGTGTGTGTGTAAAATAGGATTGAGATTAATTTTGTGTTGGTTGAGGATGACTAGGCTTTAAAAACCTAATGAAAAGTTGTGTAGCTCATCACAGTTTTGGTATGATCTACAGCTTGAACATTAGTCTGTGAAACCGTTAGTATAGTGCTGTTTGATGGTGTTGATGATTATTGGGGTCATTCTCTGCTAACATCCATGCTGTATGGTATGCTCAGTAAAGCAGTTTTGTTTCAGATTGTTTGCAAAAGATTATTCAGAAAGATGGCTTCTGGTCTTTATGGAACGGAACAGCCCCATCCTTGGTCCTTGCAGCAAATCCAGCCATACAGTTCATGATTTATGAAGCACTAAAAAGATATTTTCAACGTGCCTATCGCACAGCTGTGAGTTAATCCATTGTTTCTCGCTTATTTCTAAAAATGTTTTAGCTGTTTAATTTCGTATGTTGATTGTTCTGGCTTGAAAACCTTTCATACTGTCATCCACCAGTGCTTAGATTCATTGATGAAGAGCATTTGACCTGTTACACTCCGTTTGATGTTGGTATTTTTCTTTATCAGTATCTGATTCAGCCCCGATGCTTGAATTCCTGATAGTTGTGTAACTCAGATTCGTTTATTCACACAGCCCGTCCAAACAGCATACAAGTCACAAAGTCGACGTATGAAGTTTTCCACTTTTATTCAGCACACACCAACAACTGCATACAATTCTCAACTCAACTCAACAACTTTCACAGCAACTCTCCAAATCACTATCAACAACTTTTCTCTCTCAACAGCAACTCGGCACACGATTAAATAACCTCTCTCTCTTCCGGAAGAATTTCGAATAATGTAGAAATGACGCACTGCCACCAATCGAATAAAAGATCGTCATCACTGACTTACGTCATACATTATTATTTCTCCTTCTGAAACGACCTCTTGCTTCGACATGTATCGGGAAATTTCTATAGAAAGTAAACACTCAGATCCAGAAACTTCTACAGTAATATCGACCAAAGCAAATTATCAACGTTATACAAAGCCTCTCCTAACAACAATGCAAACTCAAATCAAAGGTAAATAAACTCCATTATTGAATACTTTACAAAACGAAACGATTAGATCTATCTTGCGCGTTTCTGACGTACTACCATTCGCGTTTCAACGTAACATAACCCCCCACTCAAGAAGAAATTTACCCAATTTCTTTCAACAACGTTGAAACGTAATGCACAAACAATGTACAGAATTAAAACTTACTTCAGACTGTCTCATTTACTGTCAATGTTCTCAGTTTATATACACAGAGTCCATGTTTTTCATCCGCAAGTCTTTCTGGATACTGTCAATGTTCACAGTTCATTCACACAAGGTCAATGTTTCTCCACACAGTCAATGTTCTTTCAACCGCAAGGAAACGACGCCCTCGTCAGTTGCGGTCGTCATCGGCCCAGGGTCAAAGACGATGATCATGTGGGCTTCCCTGGAATCAGTGCGTCCTCCGTTGTCTCCTTCTTCCATTGGATGTCCGACGCAGTCGACGTTGTCAGCTCCCAGGATGCATTCGCTGGGTCTCACGGTCAGGTTGGCGTCTGCGGGACGGTGGAACAGCTCCCTCGAGGTCTGCAGATGCTCCTTCCAGGTCTGGGTGTGGACTTCATGTTCGACCAAAGTCGTAGAGCCTGGGACATCATTGAAGCTATGGGGAAATTCGCCCATAAGGTCCTTGAGCTCCAACTTTTGACCTTCCGTCAAGCCTGGTCCTAGCTTAACATCATCGATGTCTTCTTTGCTGTGGAAGTCTCCAAGTTCCAACAGTTCTTCGCTGTCAAAGCTGTCGTCGGTCACGGCTGCTGTTGCTGCATGTACAGCAGGGGTGAGATTTAGCGGTCGCCCGGTCGCCCGAGGCGACTTAAAACCGGCTCGGGCGACCTCACTTTATAGTTGAGCCAGCCCACCTGGCGACCTAAAAAAAAATAATACTACTTGCAGACTTTTAGAAGCTCGGTCCGAAGCAAGAGCGTTTTTAGGTCACTGTTCGTCTGCTACGATTATGATGCATACGCGAGGGTTATTTCCCTTTGCCTACTTCCCTTTTGCGCCAAGCGCGCTGTCTGCTTTGTTTGTGAAAAAAACACTGCTACAAATTACGTGTATTGTCAAGGTGACGGTTGTTGATCCGAAAATGTGGAACTTTATTTCTGGGGTCAACGAACCCCCGCCAAAGAAGGCGAATTCTAGTTCGGAGAAGAAAGAGCATCACAAAGAGTATGAATCGAAGAGAAAAAGACATTTTCAGACTGCATGGCTGAAACGTTCAGATGGCGAAGATCGATCTTGGTTCATTTTCGATAAAGAATTTGGTCTAATGCACTGTACACATTGCCGTAAATACGCGATTGTCGGGCTGCCTAAAAACCATGCGGGCTACCTCACTTTACTTCCTAGCTAGCCCGGCGGGCTAGTTAGTCTCCTGGGTTAAATCTCACCCCTGTACAGTCTCTGATGGCCTTTCCACGTACAGCTTAAGGAGGTTGGCGTGGTATATCTTGGAATGCTGGCCGACCTTCACCTTGTAGTCGTTGATTCCCACCACGGTCTCCACTTCGTACGGGCCTTTCCACTGCATCAGCAACTTATTGTGATCAGTAGGTAGCAGCACCAGCACTTTGTTGCCAGGTTTGAACTTCCTGTTCACAGCCCTACGGTCATAGTAGTGCTTTCCACAGTCTTGGGACTTCTTCAGGTTTTCTCTGGCTATCTCGAGAGTCTGCTCCAGCTTCTCTCGTAGCTCAAACACGTACTGGTAGCTGTTCTTCACCTCTGGGGTGTCTACTTCTTTCGTCCACAGTTCTTTTAGGATGTGCATCGGCCCTCGGATGGTTCTTCCGTACAGCAGCTCGAACGGAGAAAAGCCGGTGGACTCCTGTGGTACTTCTCTGTAGGCGAAAAGTAGGGCATTGATGTAGCGATGCCATTGTCTGGGCTGCTCGCTGCACAGTTTCTTCAGGGTGGACTTCAGCGTAGCATTGAACTTCTCGACAAGCCCGTTGCACATTGGATGGTAGGGTGTCGTAGTTAAATGCCGGATGCTCAGCAGTCTGTTGACCTCCTTCATGCAGTCAGAGACGAACTGCGTCCCGAGGTCTGTCAGGATTTCTTCAGGCACTCCAAGTCTACTGAACATGTCCACCAGTGCCTCTGCAACAGTTTCAGTGTCAATCTTCTTCAGAGGCACTGCTTCTGGGTACCGAGTCGCATAGTCCACTATAGTCAGTACCCACCGATGACCTTCTTCACTCGGAGGTCTTATTTCGCCGACTAAGTCTAAGGCCACCCTCTTGAAAGGTCGGTCGATCAAAGGCATTCTCTGCATAGGCACTTTAGGGACCCTTCCTCGAGGTATGGTCTTCTGGCAAATGTCACATGATCGGCAGAAACGGCTGACGTCCGCATGAAGTCCTGGCCAGTAGAATACCGCCTGGATTCTATCCGACGTCTTCTTGATACCTAGGTGACCTCCCATGATTGAGTCATGCGCTACTTCCATCACCTGGCGCCTTAGGGGTAACGGTACCAAGACTTGACGTAGTGGTTTCCCTCCGTTGACCCTCGGGTGCTGGAAGATTCGGTACAGGATCTTGGCCTTCACCTCGAAATAGACCGTACCACTGCCTTTGGTCACGTGGTCTTGGCGGTTCCTGTACTTGTTTAAAGTACTATCAGCTTCCTGGAGCTGGATCAGCTTATCTCTGTCCACGATGGCAGCTTTAGAGTTGTCGGCGACCTTCAGTGGCGTAGACGTCTTGTCTCTCTTGGCCTGGGCCCTGGTTGTAACGGCACCGACGATCTCTGGTCGGCAGGGCTGAGCCGGAGTAGCCACATTATCCCGTAGCAGCTCTGTAAGGTCTCCATCGGGAAACGGCAATGGATCCTCCTCTACAACTTCGACACGTTGGGTTGAGGCAGGACTCCACTCTGGATCGGGGTCGTCGGGTCGTCTCGCGCCGTCGATGTTCCCGATCATCAAATCGTATAGCGGCTTCTTCAGGCAAACCGCTTCTACTTCGCCTATGTAGAAAGGGGTGTTGACATGAATCTTCGCAACTGGCGCTCTCACACATTTGCTGTCGGCCATGAGTGTCCATTTAGAATCGCCAGTGAATTGTTCTTTAGCGATTAGGTCTTCTCTGACGATGACCCCACTACAGCCAGAGTCTCTTAAGACAGTCACTTCATGATTTCCGACGCGTCCCTTTGAAACAGGCATGTTCTGGACGGTCACAGCTGCGCTGGCGACGACGGGGATGGATTTTCCGTTGGCAAGAAGAAGTTGGCCATCGGTCATGCACTCTTGCACGTCCGCAGGGGTAGCTGTGCGCTCGGTCTCACTCGGAAGAATGACGCTCCCGCCGCACACCTGATGGTCAGATCTACTGGTTTGCCGTTGATTGGAAAACCGCCTCTGCCGGTTGCCCGCCGCTGCGTTGTCCGTACTGCTCCGCTGTCCGCTACTTTTGTTTTGAGGACAGTTAGAAGCTCTGTGGTCTGTAGCGTTGCAGGTGAAACAGCCCATTGAATGCCCTTCCCTGGGAGGAGGCGTGGAGTCTGTCTGTCTCTGGCTCGTCTGGCTTCCCTGGATCTGGTTCACATGGTTTCCAGTCTTCTGAAAATGTTTCGTCGCGCTGGGTGGCCCCAGGGTTTTCCCATGAGCGATGAGATATCTTTCAGCAGCCTCAGTCACATCTTTAAGCGTCTGCAGCTTTTGTTCTTCTAAGTGGGTCGCTAGGTCCTTGTGACAGGCATTGAGAAATTGTTCTTTCACAATCAGGTCATGGAGACTGTCGTAAGACTTCATTTCGCCTGATAACTCCACCCACTTGTGTAGATATGACGACAGGCGCTCCACAAACTGCTTTGGCGTCTCGTCTGACTTAGGCCGGCATTCACGGAAGCGTTTACGGTAGCCCTTCTCCGTAAAGTTGTAGCACTGCAATAGGGCCTCTTTCAAGACGTCGTAGTCTTTAGCGTCATCGTCCGACAATCTGGTGTAGACGTCGAGTGCTTGCCCCGTCAGAAGTGCACTTAGTCGAATCGCCCAGTCTTGAGGTTGCCAGTTAGAGCTTTTGGCAAACCTTTCAAATCTCGCCAAATAACTGTCGATCTGGTCCTTCCCGTCGACGAAGGCTGGCAATTTTGGAGCCTTGTTGTCACTGATAACTTGTGGCGCATGCTGCTGTTGTTGGATACGCGCCAACTCTAGCTGGTACTGACGATCAGCTTCTAATCGTCTCTCTTCCATCTCTCTTTCTTGACGCCATATTCTCTCCTGGAATTTGAGGTACTCCGTCAGCTGTTTGCCTTTTAGATTTAGTTCAACCCCTTTCTGCCAGAGGTCCGCCATCTTGATGCTTTTCTGGAAAGTTCTTTTCTGGAAAGTTCTTTTCTGGAAAGTTCTTGACTGTAGAGTTCTTTTTTTCTGGAAAGTTCTTGACTGTGCTGTACCTTTCTAGACTGTTCTAGAACAGCACGCTTTCTGCAGTAGCGCTGATGCTTGCCACTAGTCGCCTTCGCTGACGCAGGCCCCGCTGTCCTCGTCGTATGCTACGCTGCACCACGCTGGTGTTGATGTATACGCTCCTGTGCTGAAGTAGACGCGACGTCCGCTCGCCGCTCTCTGTAACACTGGCGATGTAGCTCCGAGACTGTCCCTCGACGTAGTCCTGCGGCAGCCACGTAGTCCTGATCTGTTGTTCGCTCACGAAGCAACTCTTCAGCGACCACACGCCCTTGCAGTCAACCCGAACCTATCGGTGATGTAGTCCCAGTATGTTGGCCCCTCTCGACGCAACTCGTTGGCGGCTACCCTCGATGACTGCCTCTCGTAACGTTGACTCGCTTGTTGTAGCAGTTGAACCCTTGGCTATGGCGTGAATCCCGGCTTGGCCCCCAAAATGTTACACTCCGTTTGATGTTGGTATTTTTCTTTATCAGTATCTGATTCAGCCCCGATGCTTGAATTCCTGATAGTTGTGTAACTCAGATTCGTTTATTCACACAGCCCGTCCAAACAGCATACAAGTCACAAAGTCGACGTATGAAGTTTTCCACTTTTATTCAGCACACACCAACAACTGCATACAATTCTCAACTCAACTCAACAACTTTCACAGCAACTCTCCAAATCACTATCAACAACTTTTCTCTCTCAACAGCAACTCGGCACACGATTAAATAACCTCTCTCTCTTCCGGAAGAATTTCGAATAATGTAGAAATGACGCACTGCCACCAATCGAATAAAAGATCGTCATCACTGACTTACGTCATACATTATTATTTCTCCTTCTGAAACGACCTCTTGCTTCGACATGTATCGGGAAATTTCTATAGAAAGTAAACACTCAGATCCAGAAACTTCTACAGTAATATCGACCAAAGCAAATTATCAACGTTATACAAAGCCTCTCCTAACAACAATGCAAACTCAAATCAAAGGTAAATAAACTCCATTATTGAATACTTTACAAAACGAAACGATTAGATCTATCTTGCGCGTTTCTGACGTACTACCATTCGCGTTTCAACGTAACATGACCTTTGTAGATTGATGTATGTTTAATAGTGTCAGACACCAAAGGCTTGATGATGTACAATGTTATTTACCCAGGTTTTCAAGGGTGGCACTGTTTGTCAGTATTGGTAAGGCAGAAAGAACACAAGCCAACAATTAGGAGTTTGACACAAGCCAACAATCAGGAATTTGCAAAACAATGTGGTTGCTACAAATGCCAGTACCTCAATTATTCAGTTTATAACTAGAAGATATTTGGCCATGCTGTTCAAAATTACATATAGCCCACTTCTACATTTTTTGCCAGAATTTTGTATGAAGAAAATATATTGATTTAACTTCTTTGCAGGAACTGAGTGGTTTTCTGTACTTTGTCATCGGTGCAATTGCAAAAGCTATAGCAACCATTGTGACATACCCATTGCAAGTTATACAAAGTCGACTGAGGGTAATGTTTTCTTTAGTGTGTTATTTTTCTTCAAAGTAATGTTTAAATCCCTAGTAAAAGCAATGTTTCTTTTCAATATTGAACAGAACTTCCAGAGTAAATGACAGTTGCATTGAAAGATAATAACTGACCTCTTTCATCTGTTGTTAAAGTCATAATTTCCCCAGTAAATCCAGTGATGTCTGTTCTGAGGTTTTGTTTTAGTTTTGCTTTTACTAATTCTTTCCAGGCCGGTTTTGCAAAGAAAGAAACAACCCAGTCATTGCTACAGAATCTACTACATCTCGTCAAGTAAGCATACCCTTTTTTAATTGCAATAGAAAATACTTTAACCTTTTGTGGGTTTTTTTAATAGATGTTCTTTCCATTTGCAAAACCTAGAACAGGTACTGAGCAAGGACATTTGCTTAAAATTGCAAACGAGAGACACTGCTACTGTGCATGTGAAGATCTGATAATTTTAAGTCTGCTTATATTCAGTAGCACTTTTTTCCCAGCCCTGCTATATAGCCATCATTCCTTGCCTTTCTTGGGGAAAAAAACAAAACAAAGAAACCAACTAAGAAAACAGTGTTATCTATTTTTCAAAGATTGAATGTATTCAGGCTGATACTAGTTGAATGTATTCAGCCTGACTCTAGGTTATCAGATGCTTTATATCAACCAATCTTTATAAAGCAACAAAACCTTAGATCAGAGTGCTGTATGTCTTATTTGGTCCTTGTAAGTGCTCATTAACAATTGGGAACACCACTTTGACAGTGGGGGGAAACAGCTCTTGATTCATATTTTTAAAATGTTTGTTTATTCCTTTCAGTGTTCTGTGTATAGTGTAATTCATTGTTATTTTCTTGTTCAGGACTCAAGGTGTGGGGTCTCTGTACAAGGGCATGGAAGCCAAACTTTTTCAGACTGTGCTGACTGCTGCTCTCATGTTCGTAGCCTATGAGAAAATTGCTGCCGTCACGTTTAGGTTGATGGGTCTACAGCCCCCTCCGCCGAAACATTAATGACTGTTTATGCTTGTCATGACAAACATCTCACTTTTGTTGTTGTAATTTTGTCACCTTTGTTGTTTTTGTCCTGCCTTAAAGGAAAATCTCAGTTAACTTTTTTTTTTCTTTTTTTTTTCCTGTGGGTTGAAGGAGAGGGAGGGTAGGGAGTTGTCTTGTGTCTTGGCTAAACTTCTTAGTTCTTCCCTTTTACTTTATTTTATTTTTGTAAAAAAATATGATGTTATGATAGAGAAGGCTCATACGTTTTTCTGTGGTTTGTTTCAATTGTTTTTATCGTTTATTTGGGTGGCCTGGCAGCTCAGTGGATAGGGTGCTGGTTTCCTATGCCAAAGGTCACGGGTTCGAACCCCACAGCAGGGGACAAACTTACGTGACTTAGGTACAAGACTTTCAGGTCACAGAGGGTTTTCGCCTTGTACTCCTGTTTTTTTTAATCCTTTCAGTAATGGGATTGGATGCAGTCTGTCTAAAATTTCAAAAATAAATGTTTATTTCCCTTCCATCCATTACATGTTTGAGCGATGAGTGTGTGTATAAGATAAGGATAAGAATATGTAGGAGTGTCTGCAACATGTTAGTGGGTATGTTGGTTAGATAGATGGCCACATTTTGAGTCTTTTTTGTAGGAAGAAGGCGCTTATAGCATCCAATATATATTATTATGAATATTATTTTATTTTGTTTTTAGAAAAAGGTGGTTTATTTTGCAGTTTCTTCTTGTTGCGTCCAATTTTTTTAAAAGATCAGTCGTTGTGGGGTAGGATTGTTATGTTTGTTGTTGTTGATAATGCATTTGTTTTATTTTTATTTTTTTATTTTTTTTGGAGAGGGAAAGGAGGTAGAAGGGTGGTGGGAAAAGGGGGAGATAGGTGGGGGGGGGAGGGGGGAATGGTGAGCGGTAGGGGGAGTGCGATTTTCTTGTCCCATTTTGTTGTTTGTTCTTTTCAAATAAGCTTATCTGAGTGGCATATGCAATAATCAAGCAACAAGGGTACTTTAAAATTTTTGCATTTTTAAAACTTACAGACATTTATGTGTTTTGCAGTTTATTATCCCTTTCTGTCAGGGAAACTCTGGGCGGCCTCCCCTGGGGAAGACGTAGTCGCAGCTTGTGGCACGCCAAAACCCAACCTACGAGCGTTGTGGCCAAGTGGGCTAAGGCGGGACTAACTTGCCTTGTCCACAAGCCAGAAACCAATGGCGCCTGACAGGTGTGGGTTCGATCCTGCATCTGGGCGTTATGTTTCTCCGAATATTATTTACTTTCGACTCGGGCAACGTCTCAGGGGTTTTCTCCGGGTCCTCCGGTTTGCTCCCCCAGCAAAATTGTCAAAAATTCACAAATAATGTTAGGTAGGTAGGGTTTGGGCGCGCCACTGGCTGCGACTACGCCTTCCCCGGGGGAGGCGGCCCAGAGTTTCCCGATAGAAAGGGATAATAAACTGAAGCAAAAAAAACATTATTTGTGATTTTTTTGAAATTTTGCTGGGGGAGCAAACCGGAGTACCCAGAGAAACCCCCCCGAGACGTTGCCCGAGTCGAAAGTAAATATTATTCGGAGAAAAATAATGCCCAGATGCTGGATCGAACCCACACCTGTCAGGCGCCATTGGTTTATGGCTTGTGGACAAGGCAAGTTAGTCTCACCTTAGCCCACTTGGCCACATTGCTCACGATGTGTAACTCTAATATTGTCCCTGTTTTAAGACTTGTGTTGGATCAGTTCATTTGCTATATTTATGTCTAATCACATTTTGCAAGACAATATACATGCATACACACACACACACAGTCATACAAGCACTAGCATGTTTTGACATGCATGAAAATTCACACATAAGCAAAATATCTCAAAATTATTTGCTAATTATTTTGTAATGAATTTGGTAATGAATATGCTTTGCACAAAAGACAAGCAGGCAAATACAAAAAGTATTTAAAACCAGCGTCGTTTCTCTCAAATAATAAAATTATGTCTTTGTTTTTGTGTAATTGATATTTTGTGTTGGCCTCTTATGAATACTTTAGATTTTTAATAGTATGCAGGCAGTTGACAATCAGAAAAGGTGATTTGTTATGATACATTATTTAATTTAAAAAAAAAAAGACTTATAATGATATAATAAATCGAATCATCCGTCACCAATTGACAATTTTTAAAAAAAATAGTTTTATTGTGTTGTCCTAATAATCAAGAGTTTTGTATTTGTGGGTATGACAATTGCTCTTTTAATTTATCATGAACATGATGCTGGTATGGATTGAACAATTTGTGATGTGTGTAACAAATCTCAAGCAGCCTGAGGCACCAGCTTGCTGCTTAGGCGCATCGTCTTAACACACAATCCTGGGTGACTGGGAGTGGGCAGGGGAGAAGTGACCTAGTGCTTGCTGCCCTGGACCTTTAAATGTCCTTTTCCTTGCCATGGTAATCATGCGTGCACAACCTAACCCTCAGTTTATACTCTTATCCGCAAGACTCTGGTCATATGAGACTTGAGTAGAAGTATTTGATTTAGACATGCATACTGTATAGGAACCTTTCATAAGTCGTACGTTGTGAAATTGGTGCGTGTGTTTGCACAGTGCAGGTCATGGTGTGAATGTGAGAGAGAGAAAGGAGGAAGAGAGAGAGAGAGAGATAGAAAGATATGTGTTAACACCTTATTATTTTATGTACACTTTATTATTTTATCACAAGCATAATAATCAGAACTGTCACTTGAACAGTGTCAGCTGTTAAAATCCAGGGAGAATAAAATAATAGTGGCGTTGACAGGAATGTTTTTGTTTGTAATTTGTTTTCTTGGTCCATGCATGTTATGTTTCTTTCTGATAACTCTTTTTTTTATTCAGAGGATGAAATCCTTTTTGACATTTATGTTATCTGCATGCACACATGTGTGTAAATGTTTGGTTTTGACTATTGAGTTCAAAACAAAGATGTATTAAAGACAATTAGTGAATTTGAAAGTACGCAACACATATTTCTTTCTTTTTTTTAAAATTGTTTGCCAAATGGCCAAGTGAAAAGGTAAACAAGTACTTCAGTCTAATTGTAACAAATAAACATTTTACATCAAAGATGATGTGCATTAATTTATGTAATTGTAGTCGTAACATTCCAAGATCTATTTGCTACACATATTGTTTGTTAGTAGATGTGGTTCTAGTTGCATGGTCTGTACTGTAAAGTGAAGTTTTTTGAGAAAATTGGATGCCAATGTTTAGGATGTTTAACTTTTTTTAAGTTCTGAATATTAAATTTGATCCATGACTTTTTTAATGACTGAATTAATTTGTATTTATTAATTTTTGACAGTCTCCAGCTTGTCAGAGCTCTGTCTTTACTATCTTTATTTTTCTCTTGTATTTCTCTTTATATTCTATACATGTTTCTGATCTTGTGAGAGATAGGCCCAGATCGCGTGAGTGGTCCAGCTATGATTGCTGAAGGTTCACTGGACCCTATAAACAAGACATCCTATTCCTATTTCTCTTTATTATCAGCCTGGACGCTTATGTGATGTTTGATTAACAATCTCCTTGCCATTCAGTCTTTTCTGCTCTTGTTTGCAGTCACGTGCACCTTTATTTCTTGGTACTTGAGCACTATGTTTAGCACTATGTCTTGGCTTTAACAATCTCTTATAAAACATAAAAATGTCATTTAAGAAAGTACAGGTTGTTTGGGATTTCGAAATTATTTAACTCAAGGAATTTGAAAAGACCTTTTGCCCCTTGACTTCTTCGCGCGTGCCAGAGTTCAGCCCCCATAATGTCGTCCAGCTTATATATGTGCGTACTCCTTGTCATTGTAGGAACTTGTGCATTACAGTGCTATTAATTTATTAACACCTTGTTAGTTAATTCTTGTATATGAAGAGCCTCTTGTGTAATTTGCAGCCTCTGTGTGTTCTCTCCACTATCAAATCGGTCACATGCATGCACTTTTCAAATTAAATGGTTCAGTGATAATTAGAGAGAGAGAGAGATTAAATGAAAATGAATATTTGTTCTGAATGTATTATGTTACCCGTAGTATTTTTAAAAAACGCTCATGCGCGCACACACATATATATATATAGTTGAAATAAAGTCAAATTTTTCTCTAGTTAAAGAGGAAAGACAAAAGACTCCAGCTGTATTTTTTATGCCATTTACTTTTCACATTTTCGCAATAAGCTTCTTCAGGAAGAAATCATCAATGTCAATTGGAACACACACCTATATAGGGATATGTGAGCACAAATACAAAGAACCGAAATCACCTAAAAAATTTATTGCAATTATAATGATGAAAACATAACATTATATTACATTACATGGTTATTGCTTTAAGTCCAGCAGACTCTTCCGAGCCAAATCAGGACCAATAATGATGAAAAGTCTTCCGCACTAATCTATGTATGATGTTTACATTCATAAACTCTAAAACTACTCACAAACCATTTTCTCTCTTACTCTCTCACATATGCACACACACGCACTCTGTAAAGACCAAGAGAGGGGGGAAGAAGTGGTGGTGTTAAGGATAACGATGGTGAGAGGCAGTAACTATAAGTTTCACTATATCATGCAAAGTTAATGTTTACATCCGTAAATGTCTTTACGACTGTTCAATCCGAAGGACAGAGTGCCAATGTTGCAGGAATAGTAGAGTTCTTCTTCCTCCATAGCACTGTCCATGGGAAAGATCTGGAGAAAGTATAGGCTGCCATCAAGCGGGTGGGGTGTGTGACTGCAGTGATGAGCAACCATAACACTTTTTTACAAGTTGTTTCTTGGTGTCAGACTTATATATTAACTTAATACTTCCTTAAGTTAACTGATAGGATTTCTTTTTTTGTGTATATTATAATCATTAAATACATAAGCAGATAAAACTAATCAGGAAAATAACACAGGTCATATTGTATGACACATATATTCACACACATTATTTCAAATATTAATTGTTTCTACTGAAGTATCGTGCCTCTGTCTTTTTTGCACCGAGTTTCAGAACGCTGCATTTTTGCGTCTGTGGTGCCCCAACGACCTCAGAGTTACGGGATAGGATAGGATAGGATAGACAAAGACTGTTATCTACCGCTGCGCTACCGAGTATTCGCCCAACGTGCACTGTCCCTGTGGACTGAGCATTTGACAATGGATGGAGACAAGCTCGTTATAAATATAAATGGACCGTGTACCAACTATTGAGAAATACACCTCATTAGCTTTAGAAAAGAACATTAATCTCACAGTCCTTGTACGAATTTGCAACAGGGAAAAGCCCAAGTCTAGGAGCATGTACGACAGTACTTACGTCGTTCGCGTATTGTTTTGCGCATTCATAATTATAACTTATTATTTTAACGGCAAATTTTGATATTTAGGATTAAATTTGATTAGGGTTAAGGCTAGTGTTAGGGTTAACTGTAACACTAGACCAGACTATACCTATTTTCGCCAGCAGATTTTTGGCTTTTTCCACCTTCTTTGTGCTCGTTTCACATTCGTTTTACTTCCGGTTTCTACGCGGTGTCTTTTTATTTTTGATGCTTTACTTTTCACACTTTAAATGTAAACTAAAGATTGTTTTACATTTAGTGAGTTTACATTTCAACTAGTGGTAGAGAAACGTAATGAAATTTGACCATAATTTTTTCACTAAAGAAGTGTGAAGCAGATGGTTATTCTAATGCTTGATTTACCTTGATTCTTGCTTAGGTTGTATCAAGGGCCTGTAGCTCAAATGGTAGAGCGCTCGCTTAGCATGTGAGAGGTACGGGGATCGATACCCCGCAGGTCCAATTTTTTTAAATTAATAGTTTCTTTTTTTTTTCAATTTAAATAAATAATTTTTCTCCCGATTGCTCCTTTTTATTTTTTCCTCTATTGTTCTCAATATTTTAATAAAATAACATAATTATATTATTCAACTTTCAATGATAAATAATCCGGAACACAATAATAATAGAACTGGCATTACTCACTACAGTTAATAATAATAATAATAATAATAATAATGAAATAATAATAATAATAATTATTATTATTATTATTATTATTATTATTATTATTATTATTAACGTAAAATACCTAGAAATACCTAGAAAGCACCAACAACATCTATATGTTTGTCTATAAGTTCGTAGACTTCAAAAAGGCGTTTGATAGAGTCTGGCATGCAGCTCTGTGGGCAACCATGAGAGTGTACAATATCAGCCCTAAAATTATTGAAGTCATCAAAAGCCTGTATGACAAGGCTACCAGTGCAGTCCTCCACAACAGCGCCATCGGAAACTGGTTCCGAACAACAATCGGTGTGCACCAGGGATGCCTACTCTCTCCAACACTCTTCAACACATCTTCCTAGAGCGCATCATGTCAGATGCCCTTGCAGATCACGAAGGCACAGTCAGCATAGGGGGAGGAGCAATCTCCAGCCTTCGTTTTGCAGATAGCATTGATGGATTGGCTGGAGAGGACCAAGAACTTGAACAGCTGGTGCAGAGGCTTGACACCACCTCCAGAGCCTATGGAATGGAAATAAGTGCATAGAAGACCAACATGATGACCAACAACACCAATGGCATCAACACGGACATCAAAGTCCAAGGCCAATCCCTCAACACAGTGCATAGCTTTAAATATTTAGGAGCCATTGTATCAGACAATGGGTCCTAACAGGAAGTCCTCTCCAGGATCGCATAAACAACTGCTGCCCTGGCGAGGTTGAAGCCAATTTGGAAAGACAGGACCATCAGACTACATTCCAAGGTAAGACTGCTGCGCTTCCTTGTCATCTCTATCTTCCTATATGCTTGCGAAACATGGACCCTCACAGCAGATCTACAACAAAGAATACAGACCATGGAGATGAGGTGCTACAGAAGACTTCTGGGCATTTCCTATACCCAGCACATCACCAACGACAAAGTCCGACAGATCATCACACAAGCCATTGGACAACACGATGACCTACAATACAATACAATATAACTTTATTGATCTCAAACTGAGAAACTCAATACATGGTCTGCAATCCGACATAAAAATTAAGAGTACATGGACAAGAACTAAGAAACGTATTAGCATATTATGCATACATAATTATATAACACAACATATTCATTTCCTTACTACTTATAGACGGTACATCTACTGGACATTACTTTCAAGTTCTCGCACAGCACATTTACCATCACATTTATTCCAACATTTAACATGTCATTTCTCTAAGATACATAGACTAAATATTGCCTTTCGCACAGCACACTTACTATCACATTTATTCCAACATTAAACATGTCATTTCTCTAAGATACATAGACTAGATATTGCCTTTCTCACTTCATATTATCACAACGTTTATTCCAAAATACCTTCTCATCCTTCACACGCACACACACACCCACACATTAACACACACACACACATACACACACACGCGCACACCCATAGTAACTAGGAGCAAACATTATTAACTAGGATACGTTCCAAATATCACTTAAACATTGCATCAGGGGAAAAAAACAAAAAAACTAGTTTGTAATGTAAGCAAAAATCGTGAATATTTTTGTTTAGGTAGTACGTCTAAATTACAAAGCACATCTTCCGAAAACGTATATTTTGTTTAAACTCCAGGTAAACTTAAAATTAAAAAAAAAAAATCTTTATATATATATATATAATATATATATATATATATATATATATATATATATATATATATATATATATGTATGTATATATATATATATATATATATTAATAATAATAATAATAATTATTATTATTATTATTATTATTATTATTAACGTGAAAATACCTATAGCACCAACAACATCTATATGTTTGTCTATAAGTTCGTAGACTTCAAAAAGGCCTAAAATTATTGAAGTCATCAAAAGCCTGTATGACAAAGCTACCAGTGCAGTCCTCCACAACAGCGCCATCGGAAACTGGTTCAGAACAACAATCGGTGTGCACCAGGGATGCCTACTCTCTCCAACACTCTTCAACATCTTCCTAGAGCGCATCATGTCAGATGCCCTTGCAGATCACGAAGGCACAGTCAGCATAGGGGGAAGAGCAATCTCCAGCCTTCGTTTTGCAGATAGCATTGATGGATTGGCTGGAGAGGAACAAGAACTTGAACAGCTGGTGCAGAGGCTTGACACCACCTCCAGAGCCTATGGAATGGAAATAAGTGCAGAGAAGACCAAAATGATGACCAACAACACCAATGGCATCAACACGGACATCAAAGTCCAAGGCCAATCCCTGAACACAGTGCATAGCTTCAAATATTTAGGAGTCATTGTATCAGACAATGGGTCCTGAGAGGAAGTCCTCTCCAGGATCGAACAAACAACTGCTGCCCTGGCGAGGTTGAAGCCAATTTGGAAAGACAGGACCATCAGTCTACATTCCAAGGTAAGACTGCTGCGCTCCCTTGTCATCTCTATCTTCCTATATGCTTGCGAAACATGGACCCTCACAGCAGATCTACAACGAAGAATACAGAGCATGGAGATGAGGTGCTACAGAAGACTTCTGGGCATTTCCTATACCCAGCACATCACCAACGACAAAGTCCGACAGATCATCACACAAGCCATTGGACAACACGATGACCTACAATACAATACAATATAACTTTATTGATCTCAAACTGAGAAATTCAATACATGGTCTGCAATCCGACATAAAAATTAAGAGTACATGGACAAGAACTAAGAAACGTATTAGCATATTATGCATACATAATTATATAACACAACATATTATTCATTTCCTTACTACTTATACGGCACATAGACTGGACATTACTTTCAAGTTCTCGCACAGCACATTTACCATCACATTTATTCCAACATTGAACATGTCATTTCTCTAAGATACATAGACTAAATATTGCCTTTCTCACTGCATATTATCACAACGTTTATTCCAAAATACCTTCTCATCCTTCACGCGCACACACACACACACACACATTAACACACACATATACACACACGCGCACACCCATAGTAACTAGGATCAAACATTATTAACTAGGATACGTTCCAAATATCACTTAAACATTGCATCAGGGGAAAAAAACAAAAAAACTAGTTTGTAATGTAAGCAAAAATCGTGAATATTTTTGTTTAGGTAGTACGTCTAAATTACAAAGCACATCTTCCGAAAACGTATATTTTGTTTCAGCTCCAGGTAAACTTAAAATTTAAAAAAAAAAAGAAAAGAATTAAAATATATATATATATATATATATTATATATATATATATATATATATATATATATATATATATATATATATATATATATATATTATATATATATATATATATATTATATATATATATATATATATATATTTATATATATATATATGCTAATCAAAATAATACAAGGGCCACTTGGACATATGGGTCTCTCTCTTTAAATCAGAACACGAATTCGATTTATTAGTTCATCATATTTTATTGCAATCATTTCTGCATCAATAACAAAAAATATTTGAGACATCAGTCGCTTAAAATTCGAGTAAATTCAATTTAACTGGACATACCCCTCATTTACAAAATCAAAACTTTAGAAACCAAAAATCTATAGAGTCAGTATCGGGTGTGGCCACCGTTTGCATCAATGCAGTCTTGGCATCGTTGTCTCATGGACCGTATCAGGTTATGGAGGATGTTTCCTGGGATGGCCAACCACTCTTGCTGGAGAACTTGGGCCAGAACTTCAAGGTTAGCTCCTGGAGGGAGGTTTGCCCGTGTCTGTCGACCCAAGACATCCCACAGATGTTCTATGGGGTTCAAATCGTGATCGAGCCGGCCAATCCATCCTTATGACGTGCTGTTGCTGCAGGAAGTCATTGACGATACGCGCTCGGTGGGGTCTGGCATTATCGTCCTGTAGTATGGCACCTTCCCCAATGGCCCGCAGAGCTGGAGAAACCCTAGGTTGTAGGACGTCATCCCTGTAGCCAATACCGTTTAAGTTGCCATGAATTTGGAACAGGGGTGTTCTGAAGTTTAATGCGAAGCCACCCCACATCATGACAGATCCACCACCAAAGCGGTCATGCTCGCGCACCGTCGCATCAGCAAAACGCTCCCGTGGACGCCTCCAAACATTCACTCGACGGTCGTTGAAAGACAAGGAGAACCGAGACTCGTCTGTAAAGAGCACCCTTGACCGATGTTGCCTAGTCCACACCAAATGACGCCGAGCCCAGGCCAAACGCGGTGCACGGTGAGCTGGGGTGAGCAAAGGCCGTACTGCTGTCGTCGTCTTGATCGCAGGTTTGCCTCGTGTATACGGTTGCGAATTGTCTGGTCGCTGACGTTAACATTGCTGGCTGCGTGAAGCTGTCTTCTGATGATGTTTGCTGTAGCGGACCTCATCCTCAGAGCTGACAGGGTGATGAAATGGTCTTGTCTTGCAGTGGTAACGCGGGGGCGTCTGGACCTTCTTGGTTCTTGGACGCTTCCAGTGTTGTTAAAGCGCTCCCGCAGCCTTTGGACAATGGAGTGGGACACTCCCATACCAGCCGCCTGCCAACTTCTCTCACCCTCACCCCTTCCTGAAGCCATGCAATAGCTCTGCCTCTATCCGTATCAGTCAATCGTCGCCTTGGGGGCATGGTTAGAAAAGCAGCAAAAGCGCTGCCTTTTATACCCAGAAAAAAAGCGCCGTTTGTTGAACTGAACTCAGAAAATGCAAGCCTTTCGCGTGCAAATCACTTTTTAATGTTGAAAATTTTGCTTTATTAGCAAGACAACAGTAATCCTATCCTATCCTGCCCCGTAACCCGAAGGTCGTAGGGGCACCACAGATGATCGTTTAACCAGCATATTCCATCTTTCTCTGTTCTCAGCAGCCCTGATGGCTTCGCTCAGTGTCAAACCAGTCCATTCTCGAATGTTGTCCTCCCACCTCTTTTTCGGTCTCCCTCTTCTTCTACCTCCTTGCACTGTGCCTTGCAGAATAGTCTTTGCAAGGCCTGATGATCTGGTGACGTGGCCATACCATCGGAGTTTCCGTTTCTTCACCACTGTGAGCAGGTCATTGTGTTGTCCAATGGCTTTTGTGATGGTCTGTCAGACTTCGTCGTTGGTGATGTGTTGGGTATAGGAAATGGCCAGAAGTCTTCTGTAGCACCTCATCTCCATGCTTTGTATTCTTCGTTGGAGATCTGCTGTGAGGGTCCATGCTTCGCAAGCATATAGGAAGTTGGAGATGACAAGGGAGCGCAGCAGTCTTACTTTTGAATGTAGACTGATGGTCCTGTCTTTCCAAATGGGCTTCAACCTTGTCAGGGCAGCAGTTGTTTGTGCGATCCTGGAGAGGACTTCCTGTCGGGACCCATTGTCTGATACAATGGCTCCTATTCCTAAATATTTGAAGCTATGCACTGTGTTGAGACAACAGTAAATTAGGGTCTTTTTTGTGGTAAAAATTGGGTTTGTTTTTCAGCTCAGTGCAGAAAGTTCAAAACTCACACATGTGATTACTTGTCAAAATAAGATTGTCTTGAATGTTACTGTACAGGATACATTTTGAAATAAGCAATATAAGCGATATTATTGATAGCAGCAAAAAAATAATTAAACTACATGAAATATGAGTGGCCCTTCAATTATTTTGAGTAGTATATATCTATATATCTATATATATATATATATATCTATATATTATATATATATATATATATATATATATATATATATATATATATATATATATATATATATATATATATATATATATATATATATATATATATATATATATATATATATATATAAAGTTTTACCTGGAGCTAAAACAAAATATACGTTTTCAGAAGATGTGGTTATGGGGATAATCGCTATATTGAGTTCATTGAAAGTCATTTTAGATGTACACTTTAAACAATGAGGGCTTAATTGTGGCTCTAGAATAAGTATAAACTTTTATTCAGCCAGATCGAGTTCCTTCAGACATCCTTGGCTCTCAGTGTGCCAGAGACAGCTAGACATCTAGGCCTACTGTGCAAGTAGATTTTAGTGCATTCTTCCCAGACCAATCAGAAACGTGGGAACTGAAGAGGTCTGATAATCAGAAAGTGGAAGAGGGGGGAGATAGAGAGAGAGAGAGAGAGAGAGAGAGAGAGGAGAGAGAGAGAGAGAAGGGTGGTTTGGATCAGAGGGGAATGGCTGAAAAAGCTGCAAATGGAGACAGAGAGTGGTAGTCAAAGATACCGTATAATAGAAGGTTTTAAGGAAGGAGGAGCTATGAGTAGGACAGGGCCGGAGTAGGGAGGGTGATGGTTTGGTTGGGGTAGGTTGGATACTGGAGGAAAAGGGCGGTGGGGAGGGTTGGGAGTGTAGAGTAGGAGACTAAAGAAGGAAACACCTCGGGATAAGGATGGGATGCTGTGAAATTCGAAACCCTGCAACCTGCCCCCTCCCTGACAAGAGACGTAGCAGTTGATGCCAGACTTTCTTTCTGCTCAGTGAGATAACTTTCGTTGTGCATATAATATATTTATGTACTGAGAAACAGAGTTCACTGTATACAATAACTGTAGTACTGAGTGATAGGACTGGTCTATACCTCTCTGTACAGTACACCATCCTCTGCCAGCACATTGTGGTGGTGGTGCTGGTGTCGTCTGAAGTCTCGAATGCATTGGTAGACATTTTGGATTTGAAGCGTTTGACATACATGTGAGTACAATTAAGATTTTGTTTATAGCGTTTGTTTGAATCAGTTTAATAACTTTTCTGTTATTGCAAGTGTTTGTGGTTTTTTTTAGTATTGTTTGTATGTAGATTATAGTCACACGACACTTTCGCATATAGGTGACTACTGGACCGATTTATACTGACACCAGCGGGCCAGTTGTTGGTAAAGGGGAAAATAATATGATCACACGTTGACCAATCCGGGATTCGAACCAGCGACCTTTCGGTTACTAGCAAGACGCTCTTACCAACTGAGCTACCCGGCCCCACTACTTTTTTTTGTAATGATTATTAGTCATTATTGTTTTGGATTGCGTTTGACTTGTGAGAAGAGAAGCCAACTTACTTATTTTTATTTTATTTTAAACTTATTCATTGACAGTTTTGTTTAATAATCTATTTAATATTATGGTTTTTGGAGTATTTGTCATATAATATAGTAACTATTATGTGAACATAGTAGGATTGTAAATTTTTTTTTTTATATTTCGCGTTGCGTTCGTTTGAAACACTGTTTACACGTATTCTGTTTCGTTGTTAATTTGCTCCAGTAGACATCGTAGGTAATTTTGATTGTAGGCTAAGCCTATAAGAACAGCATAAATCGATGATGATGATGATGATGATGATGATGATGATGATGATGATGATGATGATGATGATGATGATGTGATGATGATGATGATGATTATGAATGATGATTGATGATGATTGATGATTGATGATTGATGGTTTGATGATTGATGATGATGATGATGATGATGATTGATGATGATGATGATGATGATGATGATGATGATGATGATGATGATGATGATGATGATGATGATGACGACAGTCATTTATTTTAACTTACGTTAATCTGATGTATAAAAATTGAACAACACCCGATGGGATTGTAGGTATTATAGTGCAGAATTATTATTGATGTGAAAACCTGTCTGTGTATGGTTTGTGCGAATACTTTGTTCGTGTAGGCTCGCTGTAATCACTTGTCGTTATGTAGAGTAGCCCTATATAAATATTATTGAGTTAACTTTTTCACTGTGCTCTAACCATAAACAAAGAAAACAAACAACCCCTCTTCACTCTCCTCCCTACCCCCCCCCCCCCCCCCAAAAAAAAAAAAAATAAAAAAAAATTTGTATTTTCGTTGTTTTTTAATCGATTAGCCAGATATTAAAGCGAGTATTCGACTTTCCTTTTTTTTTTTGGGCAATGCTGTGATTTCATGGTATGATTACTGTGCAACCTTTCTACTTAGTGGGGGTTACTTTTTTTTTTAAATCCATAATAAAAAATATATTAAAAAATGAACTCTCACATACATACACACGCGCACACACACACACGCACACGCACACACCCACACCCACACACCTACACACACAGTTTCCATTATTTTGCTGTGAAATAGTGTTATGCTCGCTTTCATAGCTTCGTCTGAATAGAATTATTGAATCTTAATGTGTATGAATTTAAAATATGATTCCGCGCCTGCTGTAACTCCTGTAAGTCCTTTTAGGGTGATAAAGTTATGTTGTACTGATGTATCGAAAAGAGTTCTGACACGAATGTTTGAAAAATATTTCACACATACAGTCTTTTTCTTCTTCTTCACTCTTTTAATAAGGATTATTTTAAAACTTCACACCGTCTCAAGGTAATAGTAAATGTTAGTTTAATAAGAATCCTCTCAACTCAAGTGTACCTAGTAATAAGTACTAGTATACCACTTCCAATGTTCTGTTGATCATGAACCTTATCAAGAGTACCGTTGTCTTATTAAACACACACACAAACATTTCATCAAGTTGCTTCAGGTCAATTATTATTATTATTATTATTATTATTATTATTATTATTATTATTATTATTATTATTATTATTATTATTATTATTATTATTATTATTGTTGTTGTTGTTGTTATTATTATTAGTTCAGTGGCCACTTGCGCAGGTTGTTTTTCCCGCGCGGTTTTCACTCTCTTATGTAAGTTCTCGCCACGCTACTTGACATAAAGAGACAGGTTTCAGGTAGCTAGTCAGATTCGCGCCAACAGCGGTAGCAACAACCACAACAGCAGCATCCTGCCGCTGTCTTTGTCTTTGTCTCTGTCGTGGCGCCAGGGCTCTCTCTCTCTCACTCTCTCTCTCTCTCTCTCTCTCTCTCTCTCTCTCTCTCTCTCTCTCTCTCTCTCTCTCTCTTACCCATGTGCAGCGTCTGTCATGCCATGGATTCTTCACATTGTACTTCCATGATTCTTCAATAGTTTGTACTTCCAGGGTCATGCTTAGTGATGGTACTAGTATAAACCATAGGCCTCGTGGAAATCAGGTCACAGGACTTTAATCTATTATTATTAACGTAATCAGATCAGACTGCGTAGAAACATTGACTGGTTATGCACTTGTAAGAATGTAGACCTATGCATATTTTATGATTTCGCTATTTGCATGTGTGAATCGCCGATGATTTCACAGCTTGCTCAAGGCGCATAGAAAAACGGGGAGACAGTAAAACTATCGAAGAGATATTTAGGTGTGTGTGGGGGGGGGGAGGTGGGAGGGGAGGGTTTGTTGGTGATACAGAAGGAAGGGAGAAGAGAGAGGGTGTTGATAAAAACGTTCCAGAAAATTGCCAGTGCTTAAACTATTACGTGGTGTGAAATGCCGCAATCTTCTTGAAGGGGCCATCAGGGAAGTAACTGAATTAACAATTTAAAAAACAAACAAACAAAAACCTACGATACAAGTCAACATACATAAATAATAGGCTTGACTGATCCTGCCAAGTCTCTAATTATGGGAGGTAAACTCTCTTCACTGACTGTGTATTTCAGCATTTAGTACTTACTGTGTTCTCTCCCTTGATTCAAGTTTTCTCTGTTGATGACGGAAGAACATGTGAGTATTGCTTCATTGGAGTGACGCTTAGGGGGTGTCACAAATAAACTAGCCTTAGTTTTCAAGCCCATCATCCCATATGGGCTTGACAGCAATTAGAACATACTGCCTGATGTGTAACTTTGTTCTTTTTATTTCCACTGGAAATAGCAAGACCGAATTGCGTCAACGCGTTTAAACGTTGTGATTGATACAATTTGCCTACTTAATTACAGATATTTACAAGACATATTGCGTCTAACTAAGCCAACAAGAGGATTATTATCATATATAAGCCACAATTACTCGCTCCAGTATGTCCGTTTGTGTGATAAGGGCTTATGTTAGATCCATTGTCTTCTATTGCGACTCCATGCGACTCATTATTTTATCTGCATTTCTTCCTTGTCACGTATAGCCAAATAAAATCTACATTCTATAGACACTAAATTAATGTATTGTATAATCCTTTCTTTTTTTTCTTTTTTTTTTTTGAATAAATTTACGTCCCCGGACACATTAAGCGTATAGGGGACGGGTAACATTGTATAATCCTTTATAAATCCATGTGAATTTGTCTTTTGCCTGTATTTCATTTTCCGCAATATATATTTTGCATCCTAAAGTAGCCTAAGTCTGTACAGCTATATGTTATTTCTCCTTCCTTCTGCGATGTATTTCAATCATGCAACATTTGAGGACGAGGGTGAGGCAAGGCGTGGGTGATAATTGTAACTTTCTCATACCAAACATATTTGAAATTTGGACTGGGGATAAATATCCTATTGGATCCTATTTTGTAGTATTTTAAACCAATATTGTTTGGGGGTTAATCCACCTTTTCCTCCGGTCCTGATTTGGCTCGGAAGAGTCCGCTGGACCTAAAGCAACAATCAATCAATCAAACCACCTTTTCCACATAGTTGTTCATTCTGTACTACTAATGCTACTAGTACGACAGCTGAAGTATTTATGCCGCATTCTACTTCAGACAGCCGAAGTAGTGCTGTTGTACACGAAGTTTACGAACGTGCAAATTGACGTTTGTAGTCCCTTTCTGTCAGTTGATCTCCTGTCACTGATCACTGGAATAAATCGTATAAGTGGGATTTATTGTTACGGCGTAACTACCACCCTGTTGCGTCAGAAGAACACCATGCTATGACGAACAGTCTCGTTATGTTATATGAACGTTGTTAAAATACTGGCGTGGATGTCCAGACTGTTTATTCTGCTTCTCTGTCAAAAAATAATCATGATGAGATGATGTAATAGATGTGCATAGGCTATTTATTGGCCTTTAATCCAAACTCTGCTACCGCTGGGGCCGGGTAGCTCAGTTGGTAAGAGCGTCTTGCTAGTAACCGAAAGGTCGCTGGTTCGAATCCCGGATTGGTCAACGTGTGATCATATTATTTTCCCCTTTACCAACAACTGGCCCGCTGGTGTCAGTATAAATCGGTCCAGTAGTCACCTATATGCGAGTGGGGCCGGGTAGCTCAGTTGGTAAGAGCGTCTTGCTAGTAACCGAAAGGTCGCTGGTTCGAATCCCGGATTGGTCAACGTGTGATCATATTATTTTCCCCTTTACCAACAACTGGCCCGCTGGTGTCAGTATAAATCGGTCCAGTAGTCAACTATATGCTAAAGTGTCGTGTGACTATAATCTACAAACAACAACAACAACTATATGCGAAAGTGTCGTGTGACTATAATCTACAAACAACAACTCTGCTACCACACTAAGCTCATTAACATTCAAAGTACGTCCTCAGAGAAAACACGACGAAATCATCTTCAGTGAGAATTAATTTTGATGACAGTACTTTCCGAGATTCAGACAAGTAAGTTATCATATAACATAAACAGACAAAAATAGACCATCGAACACAAAAATGTCAATATATCTATCTCAAAATTAGCATTTCTGGATTTGCTACGTTTTGTCATCGCACCGCAATATGGTACTTGGAACGCTATGGACAAAGAATTCGTTATTCAATTTGTATTGGGTGTTGGCTTTAATGTCAAGGTAACCCAGACTGGCCAGAGAGAGAGAGAGAGAGAGAGAGAGGAGAGAGAGAGAGAGAGAGAGAGAACAAGAACAAGAAAACAAAAGCCTAACCAGTGTCCATTATGGAGCGTACGTAGTGTGATAGAAGGTCAGTTGATTAACTTCAATACATTCTTATTCACACGGAGGATGGATGGACAATAATAATAATAATAATAATAACGGATTTTTATATAGCGGGTACTCCAGCCTATGACCAGACTCACCACGCTTTACATAGGCGTTACATATAAATAGATGCACTCGATAAAACATCGCTTTTGCTACAATACACCAAAAGACGGAACAGTAAAGATACAAACTATTTACAACTATGTACACAAATTACCAAAAAAAAAAAATTACCTCTTTACCTTTCTTTATCTCTTTCATTACCTCTTTCATCACTGTAGTAACTAATTTCTCATTGTAGCAACTAAGCTCTCACTGTAAAAAAAAGCTCTCACTGTAGCAACTAAGCTCTCACTGTAGCAACTAAGCTCTCACTGTAACAAATAAGCTCTCACTGTAGCAACTAAGCTCTTACTGTAACAAATAAGCTCTCACTGTAGCAACTAAGCTCTCACTGTAGCAACTACAAGCTCTCACTGTAGCAACTAAGCTCTCACTGTAGCAACTAAGCTCTCACTGTAACAACTAAGCTCTCACTGTAGCAACTAAGCTCTCATTGTAGCAACTAAGCTCTCATTGTAGCAACTAAGCTCTCATTGTAACAAATAAGCTCTCAATGTTGCAACTAAGCTCTCACTGTAGCAACTAAGCACTCACTGTAGCAACTAAGCTCTCACTGTAACAACTAAGCTCTCACTGTAGCAACTAAGCTCTCAGTGTAGCAACTAAGCTCTCAGTGTAGCAACAACAAAAACAACTATACATTAACAGCCACAAACTGGCAGCACCAACACCAGCTCCAGCACCAACACCAGCACCAACACCAGCACCAACAAAGCTGACACAGCAAAGAAAAAAAACACAAAAAAGCAAACAATAACTATTTACGTCTCCGAGCCTTAGAGACACTTGAAACAATACACAGTAAAATTATAAGGGAAAATGACAGGTAAAACATTATCTTGCAAAACTGTGCAAGTAAGATTACAGACTAAAAAAAGTTTTTTTTAATATATATGAAAAATAAAAACGCAAAAAAAATGAATTATACAAAACATAGAATTCAGTTGTTTTGAGGAGCTACAGAAGACTTCTGGGCATTTCCTATACCCAGCACATCACCAACGACGGAGACCGAAAAAGAGATGGGAGGACAAGATTCGAGAATGGATTGGCTTGACACTGAGCGAGGCCATGAGGGTTGCTGAGGACAGAGAAAGATAGAGTACGCTGGTTAAACGACCATCTGTGGTGCCCCAACGACCTTCGAGTTACGGGATAGGATAGGATAGACTGACAAAAAGTTCACGCCATTTAGTACTACAAACATTTTAAAGTTTACTGTAAGCTTGTGAAACAGAGAAGTCAATGTCGTCTGTCACTTCTGGCAATGTAGCCGCTACCTTAGCCGCGCTATCTGCCAGGTCGTTTCCACGTTTATCAGTACAACTTATGTTAATCTGATGAATAAAATTTGATACAACAAAACATTCCACGAATGTCAACATGACCGGGGATCCAGCACAACCTGACGCTGAACTGACGAACTGATTGGTGGTGGATAAGCTTAGTAACTTGGGTATTAAGTTCGCTCTGTTCCTACCGTGGCGGTTTAATGCCTGGAGTGCCGACTTAGATTCTGACAGCTTTGCTTTGCTTTGCTTGGGTAGGTTTTATGTCCCCGGACATAGAGCGTATAGGGGACTAAAAAGTCGAGTTGATTTATGTAAATAAAAGTGACGTAGATGGTGGAGCGCACGAAGCCGCTGCGACATTGGTGTGAAGAATGCACGTTGTATTATGGAGTGAAGATGAAGAAGGACTTACATGTACGTAGCGTTCGAAGCAGCTGCAAATCTGGTGCGAAGGATGACAAGGAAGACGAAAGGTCAATCAAGAGGAGATATGCCGATGAAGCCACGAGATATACGACCAAGTAGAGGCCGCGTGAGAGGGTGGGAAAGGAGGGGGGTGGGGAGAGAGAGAGAGAAGTAGTCAGAACGCAGGAAACCATTGGCGGTATTTAGCACCTGTATTCCGGAGATGGCCACTTTCGATGGAGATCCCTGCATCGCCCATTAGCAGTAAAAGAAAATGGACAGCCAGGGAATGGAGGGAACACTAGCCGAACGATGAGGGCCCTTCTTCGCACCGAAACCGCTGCCCAATCGAAGGAACCCAACACGTAGGAAAATGTAGTTTGAAGGATGAAGTGTAGTGTCGTTTCGGAATCTCCCACATCCGTTGTAGCAGCATCCACTTCTGGACTGCCAAAGTCAACAGCGACTACCCAGATCGCCAGAACGATGACAGCTTTCCTCATATCCGCAAGCTACAGCGTCTGTGGGTCTGAACGTCTCCATGAGCAGGTGTGAGCTGAAGCCTACTGACCGCCGCTAGGCGAAACTGAACTTGATCGCCGCAATGGAAAATGCAGGTCGGCGAGAGGGGAGGTGCTCAACACCATCAACGAATGTTAAGTGTTAGGGCTCTGATAAACAGATTCCTAGTAGCTTGCGTTCACTCGTCCTTAGCTGACAGACTCGGCCCTGCCTGCCGAAGTTCAGCTTGGAATTTACCCCCGAGAGCTGAGCCAGTCTGACAGAACTACTATTTTTTTATTTGTAGTGTCCGTCTGTTTTTCTACGTTCAACAGGGCCTGATATATAGCGAAAAGTTCTGCAGAGAATACGGATACAATATTATTTAGCCTAATGTTTTGCAAACAGATTTGGAAGGGATAACAAAGGCACAATCTACTTGACCACTGTCTAGTTTGGAATCGACTGTTGAGATCTTAATGTGGTCCTAAAAGCCTACTTGGAATTTTTCTTTTGCGACTGATTTCAACTTCAACGGTTTGACGTTCTTTGTAACCGAGGAAATGTAGACGTTGATGTCCGCTGTATTTAAAAGCCAAGGCGGGGAGAGTTCGGCGTCGGCTGCCGCTCCACTCTAATGGGATCAGCGTCAGCAGACTCTAGCATGTCCCGTACCGTACATAATTATCACACAGATCTAGAGAGTAAGCAAGAAGAAGAAGAAGAAGAAGAAGAAGAAGAAGAAGAAGAAGAAGAAGAAGAAGAAGAAGAAGAAGAGAATTTACCTTTCGGCTGCACAAACATAGTAAATGTAAAATGTATAATATTTTAAAAGAATGACATGTACACACCCACACACACACACACCCACAGCCGAGGTTACACAGTATTATCATGACTTTCCCGAAGCGCCACCTACGTTGTGCTGACGGGTCATATTTCGTCCCCATTTTTAAGTACTTTAAAGTGTTCGAACCGTAACCCAGCCCTAACCCTAACGGATCATTGTTCTGATGTCAAAACAAGTAGGTATGTCAATACAAGTTATGTAGATGTTCACTGATTTGTTCAGATAACACTGTGTAAACAAGGACACACACACACACACACACACACACACACCCACACACCCACACACACCCACACACACACACCCACACACACAAATAGTGTAACACATAATATATAATAAAACAACTACTACCACACCCCAAGAGGAAGAAGAAGAAGAAGAAAAAGAACAACAACAACAACAACAACAACAACAGAACAGTCCCCTATACGCGAAAGTGTCCGGAGACGTCAATCTACAAAAACAACAACAGAAGGGTAAGGAAGCATAATAATAATAATAATAATAATAATAATAATAATAATAATAAAAATAATGGATGCTGTATACGCACTTTTCGCCAATTCACCAATCAGGCTCAAAGCGCGGCAATCTGTACCAACATACACGCTCACATGTTTCACCAACTCTCACACATACAACAAAAACACTTCTATTACTCAAACATTTGGCGTAAAGGCTGGGAAATCCCTATTAGAAGACGGAAAGGAAATCGAATTTTATTTTTGAAATTTTTATTTTTGACTGCATCCAATACCATTATTGAATGGATGGAGGAAACGGGAGTACCCGGATAAAACTCTCGGTGGTCTCCATAGTTTCGTAGGCTTACCTAAGTCTCATACGTTCCTCCCTTGCGTGATTCGAACCCGTGATCTTCGGCATAAAAATCCGGCGACTAACCCACTGCCCCACGAGGTCACCCAAACTCCGGCCTACAACTACAAGGAAATGATTGTGAAATAACTTTTATTTCAATAACTGCATTTGAGTTTAAATTCCACATCCGCTTCACCAGGAAACCTCCAGTTTTGGGGGGGTCTTCCAAAAGTAAGAATCATGCAAAAATCCTCCTGAACCTGCTCCCTCACAGGCATCATCCATGTCCATCTTGAAGTTGTATGCGGTAGGATCCCCTTATCCCCACTCTCTTCTCCCGTTCCTCTTTTCACGCATATTGTTATTTCGCACATGACTTTATCGGTTCTTTTTTTTTTTGGTCGGAGATAGCTGTACATTCCCTCAAGGCGTTCTCTCTCTCTCTCTCTCTCTCTCTCTCTCTCTCTCTCTCTCTCTCTCTCTCTCTCTCTCTCTCTCTCTCTCTCTCTCTCTTTCTCTCCCCTCTCTGTCTCCCTCTCTGTCTCTTTCTCTCTGTCTCTCCCTCTCTCTCTCTCTCTCTCTCTCTCTCTCTCTCTCTCTCTCTCTCTCTCTCCGCAGAGATGCCTTGTTTAAAAAAGATTAATTCTATTAATCGCAGAGCTGCAAAATTAGTTATCCCCAATACTTCCATCACAACTGATTCAAAATGAAGAATAGCTGACATGCAGTAATAACAAGAATAACAGGAATTTATTTATTTCGCCAATTTACATGTAATAGCTACAACAATCGGAATATTATTTGGTGTTGGGCACTGGCAGAATGTTTTATATTTAACAACATCTCTCTCTCTTTCTCTCTCTCTCGTACACACACACACGCACGCATACACACATACCTACATACACAAATGCATGCAAAACCACACACACTTGCACAAACATACTCAAAGGCTCGCACACAGTCATCGCTCCCTCTTACCAAAACCTAACTTACAATAAAGCCGTTTTAATGTACAAAATACTGAACGATAAGTCTGTTTATTTAAAAGCTTTTTTGTTTTGGCAAAGCATCATCTCGTTATTCATATTTCCTATCCCTATCCTATCCTATCCTATCCCGTAACTCGGAGGTCGTAGGGGCATCACAGATGATCGTTTAACAACCGTACTCCATCTTTCCCTGTCTTCAGCAACCCTGAGGGTTTCGCTCAGTGTCAAACCAATCCATTCTCGAATGTTGTCCTCCCACCTCTTTTTCGGTCTCCCTCTTCCTCTACCTCCTTGCACTGTGCCTTGCAGGATGGTCTTTGCAAGGCCTCATGATCTGGTGACGTGGCCATACCATCGGAGTTTCCTTTTCTTCACCACTGTGAGCAGGTCATCGTGTTGTTACTTATTCTGTTCTGAATTGTTTATTAAGGACTAGCCGTAAGACAAGTCCATAGGACCTAATGCTATTATCCTAGTAAAGGTTTCGACTTCTCTCTCTCTTTCACTCTCTCTCTCTCCCCTTCATCTTTCTATTCCCTGTTCCTTTCCTACACTAACGCTTCTTTCTTTCTTTCTTTCTTTCTTTCTTTCTTTCTTTCTTTCTTTCTTTCTTTCTTTCTTAATATCTTTATCTTCTCTTATTCTTCTGTATGTCTTTCTCTTCTATTCTCTTTCTCGCCTGAGTATTCATTTTTGTTCCCACGAATATCTCTTTTCATGACTTCGGTTATTCTGTTACGGTTATTCGACTTTGGAGCCCCCTCCCCCCTCCCTGCCCTCATCTACCCCACCTTCCCCGTCTTCACAGGATGGTGGTGGTAACAAAGAACGTTATTTGGTGGTTCCCAGTAAAAAGAAGCTGGGAGAGGTAATTTTAGATGGGTATTGAACATCTTTGAAAGTGGATTTGAAAGGACTAAGTTCACCTGTGTAGCTGTACGGGAATGAGGAATAACAAAAAAATGGCGTGCATTCTTTCGTTTTTTCCGACTTGGCGACGGGATAGCCTGTCTAAGGAAAAGAAGCTGTCAGTTATAATTTAACGATGTATTGGACGTCTTCTTGTTCGAGTTGTCATGGCAGGAACGGTTGACTGGACATGAACCTGCCCTATACCGTCTTTTCATGTTTGTTCTTTTTCAGCGTGTTCTTTCTTTCTTTCTGTCCGCCTGTTCTATTGAATTCTGTTCTCTTTTCTTTCCACAGGGTGCAGTCAGCAAAAGAAAGCCGGGGGACGGTAATACAATCTGTATTGAACAGATACTGTTTGATGTCATGGTTACCATTGAAAAAAAAAGTTTCCTAGACATTTTAAACGGAATTTCCTCTTCTTTTTATGATCCAGAATTTTCTATTTTGTGTCCCTATCTTTATCTGCCTGCCTGTCTGTCTGTCTGTCTGTCTCTCTCTCTCTCACTCACTCTCATTCTCTCTCTATCTCCCTACCTCCTCTCTCTTTCTCTCTCGCTCACTTTTTCTCCTTTTTGCAGATCTGAAAAAATATTAACCTCTTTTAGCTCTGTACCTGAAAGATGCCTTTAGGCGTCATGACTTTAGGGGACCTTCAGCGATACCTAAAATGACACTTTCATACAAATGATGGAAGAGGTCAATTTACACCATCTTTACCTGCGTGCATATTTTTTATTTTAATTTTTTTTAATAGTTTTGGAAGGGGGAAGTTAGTTGGTGACAGTGACTGAATGGTAGCACGGTCGATACATTGTCACTATTGTTCAACACAGGTTCAGTGAGTCAGTTAGCATGCCCGACGTGGAAGTACTGATGTACTGCTGTCCAACGTAGTGATAGCGTCTCTTGTCAAGAATGCTGAAGAAGCAAGAATCGAATGTGTTAGACGCTGCAGAAGAAGAAGAAAAAAAGAAGCGGAGGAAGGTGAGACCCGGAGGCGTGTTCACAGCGTTTTAAAGAAATGAATAGAGAGAAGTAGAGGAGGAGTAGGAGGATTACTGAGAAGAAGAAACGTTAGAATTAAAAAGAGAAAGTAAAAAGAATAGGAAGAAGAGGGGGAAAAGGACGCTATGGATGATGATGATGATGATGATGATGATGATGATGATGATGATGATGATGATGATGATGATGATGATGATGATGATGACGATGATGATGATGATAATGACGATGATGATAATGGCGATGATGATTAAAAAGAAGAAGACTAATGAGAAGAAGAAGAAAAAAAGACAATAGGGCGAGAAGAAAAAAGGAAGATGATTGTTTTTAATTAAATATAAAATACTTTGCAACATTAATGAATGATTGCCCTTTGAGATCGGTACCGAACGGAAACATTGTATAACAGTTAAAATAGAAAGTCCTTATATATTAAAATACTTCTACACAACTAAATACTAATAAAAAATACATACTAATATAAATAAATAAATAAATAAATAAGTGTTGGTGCTCGATGGACGCAATACTGCTGGATTAGTCACTTGACTGGATGGACGGTAACATTTGACCTTACGATAGCCTTTCCTCACTTCTTAGAGAGTTCTGACAATGCATTATCTCCCTCTTTGTGAGGGTCTGGATGGCAGTCAGTTGTCAAAAGGAGGAGATTAATCACGCCGCGTCCCTCCACATCGAGAGGTTAGGCCAACAGTGCGTTGTATGTCTATCCCTGAGATGAAAATGGCATAATCTAATTTAATACTATTCTGTACTTGTCATTTGGCTTAGAATGTTAAGATACTGATTATTTTTGCATTAACAATATTGACTAAATAAATTCCTCTGATTAAAAAACCAATATATCACGTGGAACTTATTATGTATTCTGATTCTGATTGTCTTAAAATGTATTCCATCATAACAAGCAGGCCATTCAATTTAGAGAATGGCCTTCTTTGAAAGCACTAGAAAGAAGCAGAGTTTAGGGGTGAAACGAATGTAATGCTGACAAAGTCTCCTATCCTATCCTATCCTATCCCATAACTCAAAGGTCGGTGGGGAACCACAGATGATCGTTTAGCCAGCGTACTTCATCTTTTTCTATCCTCAGCAACCATCGTGACTTCGCTCTGACCCGGGCGACGACCGATCCGGTATGGAGTGAGTGGTTCTTTTCATCTGGCAGTGTGTTTGGGCAAGAAAGACCTGGCAGGGCCTAATCCTCTCCAGGCTGTTGGCTACAGCCGAAATCCACGAATACAGTGAGGCTCGCCTTGGCCCCGAGCACGTGGTCGTTGAACCTGTAGTAACATGAGGTTCCTCCGTCCTGGCCGGTGACTTCTGTGTAGAAGACTTTCGCCCAGTGAAGCCGTGCTGACATCACCCCTGTTAGTCGCCTCTTACGACACGCCGGGAAACGTTGAGTCTATTCTATTCAGTGCCCGAACCAACAGGGCAAAATAAAGACTCAGTGTGTTGATTTCATTGATTTAAATCTGATTAAATTTTTGTATTGATCACCCCAACCCGTTTTTTGGTGTTTTTTTGGGGGTGTGTGTGTCTAATTGTTATAGAATTTTAGTGAATGTGTTTGTTTAGAATTGGTTATCAGTACAGACACTGTCTAAACTAAAAATCGACATCTATCTGCCAGTCTGTCTTCAGTCTCTCTCTCTGTCTCTCTCTCTTCCAACCACTTCCCCCCTCACCCCTATATCCCCTCGCTCATCTTTTGAATGAAGACATCAGCTGTATTCACACAGAGCTGAACGGAACGTAAGGCCACGAGGTCAATAGCTGATCGGGCTGCAAAAGTAAAGCATTATTGCTGACTGCTGTCCTTGACCTCGGAAGTGAGCTTGACAACAGTCAGTGACCGTTGTACCGCGTGCATTTCGGAAGAAATTTGACGGCAATTTCCACTTTAAAAAGCCTTTCTTTCCCTGGCGCCTTATTATTATAGATGTTTCATCTGCTTATGTGTTTTGAGGAAGAGGAGGAGGACAAAGGAGACTTTAAACTTTAGACTTTAAACGTTTATTGCAATTACAACATGTTACAAGGATAATAATTTTAAGCTTACAGCTTATTCTTACAATTAGTCCTTGTTTCAGGCACCCACTCAAGCATAATACATTTATACAATCAATTAAACCTGCCACATGTTACATATATAAAATTAAAACTATAATAATTTCAAAACAAGAACTTTTTAACATATCTAAACGTCATCTGAACAATATAATATTATACCATTATAATATGTGGGTGAAAAAATTATGAATTTAAAATATGATTACTAAGCATTAATTTAAATGATTTGATTGTTTTGTTTTGTTTAATGATCGGAGGAAGTTCATTCCATAAAGACGGTGCTCTGAACCCAAAACTAGTCTTATATAGATCAATTCTTGGTTTAGGTAAGAGATAATTTTGGGAATGGTGTACATTAATACATACATACATACAGAAGAAGAAGAAGAAGAAGAAGAAGAAGAAGCAGAAGAAGAAGAAGAAGAAGAAGAAGAAGAAGAAGAAGAAGAAAGAAAGAAAGAAAGAAAGAAAGAAAGAAAGAAAGAAAGAAAGAAAGAATAAAAAGAAGAAGAAAAAAAGAGAAAAAATAAAAAGAAGGAGGGGAATGAGGAGAACAAGAAGAAGAAGACGTACAAGCAGAGTAAGAAGACAGAAAGAAAGAAAGAAAGAAGAGGGGCCAGGTACTCAGTTGGTAAGAGCGTCTTGCTAGTAACCGAAAGGTCGCTGGTTCGAATCCCGGATTGGTCAACGTGTGATCATATTATTTTCCCCTTTACCAACAACTGGCCCGCTGGTGTCAGTATAAATCGGTCCAGTAGTCACCTATATGCGAAAGTGTCGTGTGACTATAATCTACATACAAACAAACAAACAAACAAACAAAGAAAGAAAGAAAGAAAGAAAGAAAGAAAGAAAGAATGAAAGAAAAAAAGAAAGAAAGAATGAAAGAAAGAAAGAATGAAAGACAGAAGAACAATGAGAAAAGAAGAGAGAGACAGACAGACAGACAGAAAGAGAGAGAGACACACACACAGAGAGAGAGCGTTCTCAAAGGTGAGAAGGGGAAAGAGGTGGGTGGAAGAAGTGGGAGGGGAGTGTGGGGGGAATTGCCGTGTACACAGATATGGAAAAAGGTATGGGACGTGGGCTGGGTTGGGTTGGATAGATCTAGAGTGAGAGAGTCTCACAGAGGGGATGGAGAGGGGAAATTACAGGAGAGGGCAGAACGAACTGATCTTTTTTCTTCTCTCAGGCCAGCACAGAAAGGATCAACGACTTGTACAATGTAGCTTACATGCACGCTAAACAAATGAAGGAATGAAATCTTAGATTACAACTTACTGCTTAAGGCGTACAATTTCCTGTTGATGCTTCTTTCGTTGCACGATGGTGTTTTTTACACCTATTATGTCATCCTCCTTCCTCCCCTAACCCCCAATTCCCCTCCTTTTTTCTGTTATCGCACCCCATAATTCTAAAACACACACACATGTGTTAGTCTTAGAACTTGGTGCACACACACACACACAAACGCACCCACCCATTCCCTCTCTCTCTTTCACACACACACGCACACTCACACACACACACAAATAAAAGACTACATACACACACACACACACGCACACAAACAAAACAAACATCAATGGTGTTTAGCTACACATATTTCGTCTGCCCTTTTCTTGATCTTACTATTTTATTTTATTGTAATTATAACATCCCCGGGAGTGGTAGTACTAGGTCTACAGGAGTACTTTCCCTTGTACATTGTGTTTTGTGGGCCATGTAGATTAAACATTGTTTCTCGTCTAGTTTAATGCTTGGCAACATCACGTACAACATTTACGTAGCCCCATGTCGGCTGTCGTTCAGATCTTGTTGTATTAATTTTTATTCCTTTTGGCTGGCTCAACAGACAGTTCGAAGTGTTCATAATAATTAGAACGGTACAACTTTTAAGTTAATCTGATCAATTAAAAATTGATAAACATACTAATTATTAAAGCATAATTATAATGTTGAATAGTGTTTTACGCTAAGCTCAATATTTAAAAAAATTATTTCGATTTTTAATGAATAAAGGGTGCGATTAATGAATGAATTAATGAATGATTTGTAAAACGCATAAATATCTCCACGCCGACGGGTATGATCGCAGCGCTGGTGGGAGGGAGGTGACACACACACACACACCACACACACACCACACACACACCACACACACACATACACACCTACACACACACATACACACACCTTGTACATAATCAGAGTGACAGTTTGACTTACATATGGGTGGTATAGTCTATGGGCAATATGCGAGTTCGGTGGATGTGAGTCCCGACGTTCATGTCTTGGACGGGGGAGTGCCGGCTACACAAATACGCCCAGCACGCACTAGGTCCCTTCTCCCCATCCACGGTCGCCCATGATTATGCTCAGTCGTTTGGGCGTCAGACTATGCGTACAAAGTTTGCAAGTGGGCGCCTGGTTCGGCTTGAGTTAGATCCTGTATCGGCCAACGCCTTGAGCAGCCATATAAGGACCATTAAATAAATAAATTATAAATCATAGAGGGTAATATTCTACCTTACATTCCATATGGACTTTCACCAGTACACCGAATTTGTACAGGAACCGAGATTACCTAATTTGTAAGTGCTTAACTGAATAACCACGCCATAAAGGTTAACAGAACAGCGTGGGGCCCATAGCGTCCCGGCCCAAAACCAAGTGGACGCTGGAAATTTAACATTGATAGACCTGCCGTTGTTGAAAAAGTGTCAGCTAAAGCCATAGCAAACTTGAATATGAAAAGGACCTAGCACCTGCAGGTTCTGAACACGCCTTGGCAAACTTCATTATACTATTGTTTGCTATTACGCCGCACACAAAATATTAGCGGACCGAATATTGGAGTCACGATAAACTACGAGATAAGTCGAACCTTTACTTGTTTTCCAAGTCAAACATAATTTTATGCCTAATTTTGTTACAATGGTATGGTGATTGGTTTTGGACAAGGGGACGTTTGTCATCTGCTGAGCAAAGTTTTGGGTAAACAATTTGAAGTAGATTAATTGCGCAGTTTTGCTTCATTATCTCTCACGACAAACAACACAAACGACAACACAAAAACTGAACATGGTGGTGTTGAAGAAGAAGGACGATGAAAAGGGGCTGAAATGGCGTCGTCGTCGTAGAAGAAGCAGAAGAAGAACAAGAACAAGAAGAACAAGATCAAGAAGAACAAGAGCAAGAAGAACAAGAGCAAGAAGAAGTGTTATGCGTGCAAAGAAGAAAAAGAGTACTCCCACAGTTAATACTGACCAAAGTGCCAAAAAGAAAAAAACTTTGGAAGTCCTTTCAACTGAGGGCAGAAAAAGATGGAGTACGCTGGTTAAACGATCATCTGTGGTGCCCCAACGACCTTCGACTTACGGGATAGGATAGGATAGTACATGTTCATAATTTCATCAAGTTTCGCAAAGCTCAAGTCAGAGCAAGTTACTGAGTGTCTTGGAATCTTGGTGAGACTTGTTTGTCCACTACAAGTCCTTTGAGATGTCCACTTCTCATCCCCTTCAGTTTACAAACAATCACTTTGCTCGTTATCAGGGAGAATTACGGACTTGGACTTGCCTTGACCCTTCTTTATACATAGTCATTGACTTCTCAGAATCGCTAAATAATATTTTAATATATTGCACTTTAAACCCCCCAAAACACCTCAAGACGCAAGGCATAGACCAAAACCTATAATCTAGTAGGGTTAGTCCAAGTAGAATGCCGGTGTCAGAGTAAACTCCACGCTAGAATGCTATGTCATGTAGTACAGTAAGCCTACGTAACTTCACTCGCATTACCTTTATCAGAGATAGACCTACCTGCCTGAGGTTTTTTCTCTTGGACATTGTGAACTTTCATAGATATCAGGGATTACCTGCGCTCGAAGATCCGACATTTTATCAATGCAAAATGAGTTCTTTTAGAAAATAATTGTTCTTTGTGGTGTCATACTTCTCTTATCAAATCCGGGAAGGAGGGGCGGGAAACACACTGTTTTAGCAAAAGTCTGAAAAAGAAGTTCATTATACTATTAAAAACCTCACACTCTGCTTTTAAAGAGATCAATCCATCCATCAAAGAACAAAGGCCTTGCCACAAGCCTGGTCTAGCGCTATAGCGTAGGCGAATTTTTCTGTAAACTAAAGTGTCCAGCTGAATTGTAAACAATGTATTGCCCAGTAAACGAAAGTTGTATAAGACCCTGAATTTCATTCTCCTTTCTCGAAGTGTTTCTTATCCCTTATCACATGTCAGTGACGTGGGACAAGTTAGTGGGCTTATCCACCCCATGTTAGTATTTTGGCAGTTTTGGGGCAAAGCTTCGGTAAAGAAGACCACAGGGGGTGGGGAGAAGGGGTGGAGTGGTCATTGTTTGTCCAGTTCAGACAGCCTACAGTTCCATGGAGATTTCGTATCGAAGAGATAACGCAACGCCCAAGGAGGTCTACGTCTACTTCACAACTAGGAGCTTAGCACGTGGAAGGTTTAGATTATGTGGAGAAGAGTATCAGAGATGAGTTCCGAGGTGCAATAAATTCTATATCAAAGATGTAGACTAACAATAAAGCAGCTTCCACCTAGACCTTTCTCCACAGACAAGTACTCAGTACAGATGTAACGTATGGATATTTGGATGTGTGTGCCTTCGTTCGTTCGTTCGTTCGTTTATTAGATTATAGTCCCCGGACACTTGCGCATATATGGGACCTAACTAAAATCACTTAAGTGTGTGCCTGTTTATAGGCTTACTAGCTAAGTGAATGCAAATGTAATTGACTCCTAGATCAAAACAAATTGTGCGTGCAAGTCTCTCTGTTTACAACCTCACCCGCAAATTCACAGATGCTCACGAACACAGGCAAACACCAACACAAATACAGGGGCGGATCTTGTTCTTGTGCCACTTGTGCACGTGCACACACCCCTGGCGGTCCAAAAAAAAAAAAAAAAAAGAAAAGGAGGGAGAGAAGGAGGAGAAAGAAGAGAAAAAAAATTACTTATTCTCACTCACCACACAGTTTCATGTACCTCCAAATTAGTTTTTTTTTTTATTTGTGTGACCAAACTTGAACATGCATCAGGTCAGTTTTGAATAAAACTGATGTGAGTGGCTATTTCTTGTTTTATTTGCAGTAACTTTGTCTTTGTATAAGCCTTTATGCAAGATGTTCTGCTATTGTAAATTTTATCATCAGAGTTTGCAGAGGGGTGTTTGTGTGTGTGTGTGTGTGGGGGGGGGGGGGGGACTAAACTTAAAGAGGACTTTTAGCACAAAACAATACTATTTTCAGTCCTTAAAATAATGCCCAAAATGCACCAGATTGCACAGATTTTAACCATTATTTTCACATTTTTCCGGACTTCCCTAGTACACTCGCCTGCTTCGCAGGCTCGCGCTTGTGGCTACGCCACTTCGCATTAGTGCACTGTGCACACCCCCTCAACAATGGAAAGATCCGCCCCTGCAAATATATAAGCTCCACGCTCTCAATACTTTATATAAATAAACACACTATGTTACAGCAATCTTTCACACCGATCCTTTTTACATCAATATTTTTATACTAATATTTTTACACTAGTCTCTCACGCCTCACTGTCCAGTCTGAATAACTACGAAGCTCGCACGGCCGGCATTCTCATGTCCTGAGCCAAAATAAACACAAAAAATCGTGTTACCTCTATAATCTACATATCCTGACACCTGTGAATACAACACTGCCAGTTATTCATTATTCCATTGGATCAACAATTTTAACCAATGAAAATAATAACATAAGATATTCAAAAAAATACTCACTTTCTAAAAATAGACATATTTATTAAAAAACCGGAAAATTCACGTTCTCTACAACAGACGGCGGTTCTTTGGCATTATTTTAATATTCACGCTGTAAAAGATGCATAAGTCCAAGGATACACAGTCTATAGATTCCATATTCCTATCCTATCCTATCCCGTAACTCGAAGGTCGTTGATGATTGTTTAACCAGCATAGCCTACTCCATCTTTTTCTCTGTCCTCAGCAACCCTCATGGCTTCGCTCAATGTCAAGCCAGTCCATTCTCGAATGTCGTCCACCCCGCATTTTTCTGGCCCCCCTCCCCTCTTCTTCTGCCTCCTTGCACCGTGCATTGCAGGATGGTCTTTGCAAGGCCTGATGATCTGGTGACGTGACCATACCATCGGAGTTTCCGTTTCTTCACCACTGTGAGCAGGTCATCGTGTTGTCCAATGGCTTGTGTCTGTCGGATATCGTTGTTGGTGATGAGCTGGGTATTGGAAATGCCCAAGAAGTCTTCTGTAGCACCTCATTTCCATGCTTTGTATTCTTCGTTGTAGATCTGCTGTGAGTGTCCATGTTTCCAAAGCGTATAGGAAGATGGAGATGACAAGGGAGCGCAGCAGCCTTACCTTGGAATGTAGACTGAGGGTCCTGTCTTTCCAAATGGGCTTTATGAGATTCCATATTGAAGATTTAAAATAATTCCCATAGAGACTTAAAGCACATTACTCTCTGGTTAGAAGATAACGCTGTACACTCCTCTTCACAGGGGACGCTACTATGTGGAAGAGGGAGAGGGAGAGAGAGAGAGGTGGGGGGGGGGGGGGGGCGGAAGGGAAAGATATATTGATGGTCGGTGTCAGCATTGCTTTCGGCTATTAGGACCCAAACACCTTTTTTTCTTTTAAGAGTTTTCTGCTGTTTTTGTAACGATATAAAAAATATAGCCTGCAGTCACATCTCGTTTTAAAGCATTGTTAGACATAATCTGTTGACTCAAACTTTCTGATTGTGACGTGTGATAGTGATAGTGTTCAGTAGCTGATTGTCGCACGGCGATGACAACGAAATCTTGTAGGTATAACGCAGATACCCACAATGTCGTGCTGATTGTGCTGAAATGACGTTTTCCCGTACAGTGCTTTCACTTTTACGTCCATACTGAATGATTGTCAGGCCTAAACACTGACCAACCTTTGAAATATATTTCCGATATTCAAGTAGATACTAATTGGCTTATCACTTTTAGCAAAGAACGTACAGCTTGTACGTTCTTTGCTTTTAGTCAGAAAGCTACTGTTCGCCTGGCTCAGAGGTTATACAGGGGCGGATTAATCTGTTCATGAGGGGTTGGGTGGGTTGGTGGTTTCCTGATTACATTATGTGATATTATTAGACTACTAATAATTATGTTCCGCTGCGTACTGCTATAGCAGATTTTTGTTGTCCACTAGACGGTAAAATAGGACAGCCGTTAATTTGCCTTTTTTAAGTTTTAGTCATGGTTCGGCCAAAGCTTGAAGTCACAATCTAACCTGATCTGCTTCTGCTGGACTGCCAGAAGACCCTAATTAAAAAAATAAATAAAGTACTGGTAGGCTTACATATGTGTGCATTGTGAAATCAAAACAACTACATTTTGCGTCTATTGGCTCTTAAAAACTGGACAAACGATTACTAGACCTACAGTCACTTTTGCATTTTGCTAATTCAAGTCTGGTTTGACATTAAACGAAGCCATGAGGGCTGCTGAGAACAGAGAAAGATGGAGTACGCTTGTTACAAATTTACTGTCGTTGGGGCACCACAGGTGATGTTACGAGATAGGACAGGATAGGAATTAAAACCTAAAACATTGTCGGTCATTCCTCACCCATTCTGAACGCAAAGAGATGAAAGTACTAAAATGGGATGGAAGAGGGCATGGAGGGTGACTATCAGAGAGTAAAAGATCTATTTCAGTCATAGCAAGCCTACAACACTGGTCAATAGGCTAACTGGGAACCAAAACTACACTAAATTATTTAAAAATCCAAATTAATACAGAATTGATTAAATATGTCGTCATAGAACGCATACAAATGTGCAAGGGACAGAACCCTAATATCGCGAAGTTTTACCGCAATCTTGTTCAAATCATGAGAACTCTGGCCAATAACACAGTAACTAAAATGATGTATGCCATAATGGCATTGGAGATTTGATGGGTGTTGGGAGGGTAGAAGACAAGCGTATGTGCATTGTGTGTGCGTGTGTGTGTGGTGGTGGTGGTGGTGGTGTGTGTGTGTGTGTGTGTGCGTGTGTGTGGGTGTGTGTGTGTGTGTGTGGGGGGGTGTTTGTGTGTTTCGCCTGAGGGGGGTTTCCGTGCTCATTGGGACCCTATTCTCCCGTTAGTTCCCCATAAGTTGTGGAGATTTTCCCTCGCATAGTGTCCTGAAGAAGAAGAACAAAGAAAGAATGAAAGAAAGAAAGAAAGAAAGAAAAGAAGAAGAAGAAGAAGAAGAAGAAGAGGTTCGAAATTGTAAGGTAGCACGCTTGGTTGGTTGGTACCTTCGTGACTGTGTGAAATGTTGACCTTGTGAGTACTTTGAATTGATATACAGATGTGCTTAGGAAGGTTCTTTCTTCATCAATTTTTTTCAGATCGACTGAGGGAAAACGGCTTTATGCAGGGTTATCGTTTGTGTGTCCACTTGAAGGCCTTATCATCACTGGCACTTCTGTATACCTCATTTACCTGGATGATTCTTAGGTTCATTATATACTTACTGTAAGAAAGCAGGTTTGACAATAGAAGGAGAAGCAGACGGACGGAGGACATCCTCACAATTCCTAGTATCTTAGCTTGGCTGGGAGCGAATGGGAGCATTCTGATTGGTCGACGCGTTACAAAATTCGACGCATGCGCACAGTGCTATCATAGTCTTCGTAAGGGTTAGGGTTAGGGTTTGGGTTAGAGTTAAGAGTTTAGGGTTAGGGTTAGGGTTTGGGTTAGGATTAGGGTTATGACGCCTAAGAGCTTCGTGAAAAAGCCGGCCCGACATAACCTAGCGCATGCGCAAATGCGCTCGGATAAAATAGGAGACCCGGAACTTGAAGGATGTGACAACGGACCCTCACAAGAAGGGCAGGCAGAGGAGGGAAAAATAAAGCGTACGCATCTAATCATACACACGCGCACATGCAGAGAGAGAGAGAGAGAGAGAGAGAGAGAGAGAGAGAGAGAGAGAGAGAGAGAGAGAGAGAGAGAGAGAGAGAGAGAGATAGAGAGAGAGAGAGTGAGAGAGAGAGAGACAGAGACAGAGAGACAGAGACAGATAGAGACAGAGATAAACTTTTTATCAGATTAACTTGTATCAGATTTTACCTTGATTTGATTATTTATTCATGTATTTATTTTGTTTTATTGTCATATATTGGAAGTTATAGTATTTTGGCCGTTCTTTTAATATAGGGAGTTTTGTCATCAAATGTCTATCAAGTCATAGTTTTACTTGAAACAGATTTTAACAGATCGAAAGCTCGCACCCTTGTTTATTGCTTTGATCTTTTCAAATAAAGAAAGAAAAAAGAAAACAAAGAAAAGTGAAAGAACACGCAAGGAAAGGAAAGGAAAGCATAAAAAAAGGGACGGGGAGGAGGGGAGGGGGAGGGACGAAGAAGAAGAAGAAGAAGAAGAAGAAGAAGAAGAAGAAGAAGAAGAAGCTTTCAGTTTCATTTTTACCTCATTCCTTAGTTCATTCCTTATTTTGGCCTTGAAGAAACTTGACAATTATTTCGTCTTAATATTGCTTAAAATTGATTGTTTACATTAAGCTAAAAATACGAAGAGGAAATCCCGGATTTTCCTTCGATGACGCGACGCACTCGCCAGTCTGTACTTAGTGGGTCAAAGGCCAGAGGGCGTGGCGAAAGAGATTCCGTCATTCTTTTAGATCCCTTTTATGGAAAAAATACTTTCCGGTGAATGACATCTATTTTGTAATAGAGTGTTGCAATAAAGACGATATTGCTTTGAGTTGCTTAAAGATTTAGTGTGTATTGGCTTGTGTATTGCAGAGAACGAAGACAGTTGGACAGTGCACAGTAGGGAGGGCAGAGAGTAGCGGAGTGTAGTGTGTTGGTGTGTTTATTTTTAGACTGTGCTGCGACTAGGGCTAGGGGCTATCCCCTAAATCCTGCGCGCGTGTAGTGGTAGTGGTGGCCTCGTTTCCGCTGTAGTTGACAGTCGCAAGTAAAGGGAGCGAACAAAAGTTTGTCTGAGCTGTGCTGTCGAGTGAGGGGTGAAAGCACAAGCGAAGTAAATTCTTATCAACTTTTCGTCGGTCGTTTTCGTGGTTAAAACTACAAGGAGAGGAGAACAGGAAAGATAAAAGAGTCAGTCCTGCAATGTAAGTACCATTTTTCATATACTTGGTGTCGTTTTATCTTTGTTTTGTGTCACGAAATCTGAAGAAGTCTTTCTCGAGCAGTTCAAAATAGCTAGCGAGAGCATTTCCCTCATGGCGGGTTACTTCGACATAACGATTTAGGCAGAAGGCTTGATACTCAATGCATTCCCACTGCTAAACGACACCAGTGTTTATCGCTGTCTCGCATTTCATACATGTGTATAGATCTTGTAAAAGAATATGCGTAACGGTTGTTTTAATACGTGTGAGCAAATAAAAATTCTTGACTCGTTTGGAACTAAGTCTACACTGACTATAATCATAATGTAGCACACTTCTCTTGAACTGCAAGACCCTTATAAGGAACCGTGCTGACGCACCGGGTGTTATTTGTCTGTTTGCTGTAAATAAAGTTGTATAATACAATTTGTTCAAACATCTTTTACTCAAGTTACGGTGTGCAGGCAACTTTGACATGGCCTGTTGGTAAAAGATAAGAGCCAAGAGGGTAATAAAAATGTTTAGAAAAGATAAAGAGGGTATTTATATTTTCTTTCAGTTTCATTTTCATTTTTGTCTTATTCCTTTTTGTATCCTTTAGTTTTCTCAATATAACATACATATATGTCTGTAGTGTTATTAATAATATTTTATTTATTTTGCTTTTTGTTTTGTGAATGTGCATTTTATGTTTAGTTCTTTTTTCTTTAGTTCTTGTGAGATTATAATTTATATTACAAAGTTGCATTAAAGTATTATAAATTCTCAGCTGTGTGTGGGTGTATATATGTTGTGAATTCTTGATGTTGTGTGTTGTTTAAATTTAATTAAACTCTTAAACTTTTTGTGTACCTTATGCGCTATTCCATCTATAATTCAACAATATTTTAAATATTTATTTCATTGCACTCTTATTTTGTTTCCACAACAGTAAGAATAACAATAAAACTATAGTACTTAAAGCAAAGGCATCAGCATCTGGATATAATATTATAATACCAATGCTCAAGTGCCTGTTAGTGACTTAATGTTACTTAAAATAATTGGAGTGATCATTTCCTGCAGTCTCTGTTGGCAATATTAATTTAAATTTGCATTAGTATTTCAATATTTCCTGATGTGATTGTTGTGTGGTATCGAGCTGTCCTTTTGCATTTGATTCCATCATATGATAAGACATAAGTGAGCAATATCCTGACATAATAATTCACATTGGAGATAGAATACGTGCACTCCCAGTGTATCCACTCATAGGTCTATGCGAGTCCTGGATACTCTGCATGTGTATCTCACATATATTTATATTCTGTCTGTGAATGACTATGCAAGATAGGGGCAAAAATCCCAACTCTAGTGTTACAGTGTGAGACAAAGTGATAACTCATGGAAATAGATGGGAATGATTCAAATGCATTGATATTTAATGAAACGTTATGGTTAGGTGGGTTTTAAATAACATGTTGGAAAAGGGGTGTTTAAAAAAAGAACTAATAGTGGGAGTTGTTAAATGTAATTGATATCAATTATCAATGATATGTTGTGGGAAAATAGACTCTAGAGTGGGAGAGAGGAGGGGGTGGGGAAATGTTCCAGGTGTTCAAGAGATCCCTGAAGCCTTATTATATGTTCTAATACTTTATCATGAACCTCAGAATTATGTACATATCAAGGGTGGAAGGTGTGTCGAGTGCCCAAGTAAGCTTATGTATACATATCAGGGCTCAAAATTAGCGGGGGCCGAGGGGCCAAAAACCTGCAAAGTTGATTTCGGGCTCGGAAAGTTGAAAAACGAAGGGCCCGCTTGGCCCGCAAAATAATTCGTCTGCTACAGCTAGCTCTACTCGGCTGTTTCGTATTTGGGCCAAGGGAAGCAACCCACACCGGTGCCCTAAATTTGGACAGGAAACCCCCCCCCCCCCCCCCCCCCCAGAAAAGAAGCGAAAACCTTTTAATTTTGCACTCAAAAGTTTAATATACACTTCAATATCTTTTTAATATAATAAACAGAAAGCTATGGCACAACATAAGCGCAAAATGTCCATTTTTGCAAGTACGAAAGTATGGCTACATATCGTCGCCATACAGTTGCTAAAACAATCAGTGATGGGGTATTTTCCAATTTTCAGGCTCACTAGTCACTGGAATGTGTGTGTCACTGAATGTGTGTGTGTGTGTTCTCCCCTTTTTTGTTGGTAATGTTTGAAAGTGAAAGAAAAGGCAAATAAAAATGACATCACTCAGCAAAATTGGAAATTCAATTGTTTTTATTTTAGATTATCAGACAATTTGTACTTTCTACTTATTAATTTATATTGTCAATAATTCTTTAACTGTTTTTTGTTTGCATTATTTTTCAAGTTGGGCCCCGAAAGTTGCTTCTGGGCCCTCAAATTTTTCAATCAAGGGGCCCGGTGGCCCCCAAAGAAAAAAGTTAATTTCTAGCCCTGAATATCATGTACATTCCTTATTAGTGTGTTTTTTTGTTTTAAATATTTGATGTCCGCTTCGCGTTATTTTTGGATCGCTTTTTTTGTTTTAACCTTCCATGCGCAATGAGCATGTCTATTGGCGTGGAAGATCACACTATACAAGACATCATCAACGTCAACATTCTCTGGGCCATGACCAGGAAGAGTGGTGTAGGGATAAGACAGTAACAAACTGAAGATCTATCATCTTTGGTTACAGAGATCCTGGTCTGAAGCAGATTGTTTGAGGTATACTAGGGTATTACATTCTCTTTAATCGCTTTGTATTTCTAATAGGAGTTAGTGCGACTTTTTGTGTTAGAAGTGGTGAGGAGGGGAAAGGTGGTAAGTTTATATGCCACAAAAAATGTTGCAGACTATGCTTTTTTGTTGTTTAAAAGTTAGTATTAACACGTGTATATATATATATATATATATATATATATATATATACTCCAGTAAGTACAGTCACCCCCTCCCTCCCCCCTTTCCCATAAATACCTATAGTTAACAAACTCACACATTATCTATAATCATGTATGATTTATGAATACAAAATAACGGACTGGAGATATCAGTAGAATATCTTGAATTGATAATGATAGATCTATCATATATTAAGTGGTAGATTTTCTGGGAATTCACCCTTCCTTTAGGTCTATTAAAACTTTAGTAGGAAAATCCATATTGGTAACCGGTTACTGAGATTAATGTTGTATTAGTAGTGTATAGTAAATGACTAGACGATACAGCAGCATTATTTTTGGGGCTTGTATTATCTTTGTTTATGAGTGGACAACATGAAGAAGGGGGAATGGGGGGGGGGAGGGGGAAATAGTGAAGTTCTAAGAACATTTACAAATAGTTACATTGATGGAACAGGGGCCCAAAACTAAATTCACCTCCTATGTAGAGTGAAGAAAAGTTGTCCAGAAAGACAATCCCCTTACCTTCAAAGTGTAAGATAGTGTGATACTGTCCACTTTGTTCGGAAATATATCTTTATTGGGAACTAAACTAACCTTTGCCCTTTCTGGATAAAATTAAAGCTGAGTCATAATTTTCGATTTAGCTTTCGCAGGTAATGAGTTAGATAAAACAACTAGCTGCAGTATTAGCTGTCATTTTGGAGGTAGTTTGCAGAGATGGCAGAAGAAATTGAAAAATCATAAGTTGTTGCTTTAAATTATGTATTACAATTTGCATATGCCAGATTTTGAAGTGGAATTACTGTATTGATGGTTCAGACGTCAACATTATGATTATGTGCACTCTTTTAAAAAAAAAAAGTGTTTTATTAGGTCTGCCCAACTGGTATGATTTAAAAAAAAAATTGGTTTGTTTTTGTTGACTTTCAGGTACATGCCTGTTTTCTGTAATTTTTTAATAATTTCAATTCAGACATTTATTTTAACGTCTTATATTGATGTATGTGTGGTTAAAAAAAAAGTAATTTGTCATATTAGTAGTAGAGGTAGTAGTTTTTTATTTTTATTTTTATATTATTGGCAGGTGGTGTAGGGGCTTTGGTATTTTTCTAATTTTGGATAGGTTCCGTCTTGCCCAATTGTAAAGTGTATTGCCCGTTTCATGGACTGAATTGCAAGGACAGAAAAACGCCGAAGAAGCACCTAGCTCTTATTCGTTAGCAAGTGTCTGATTTTATTTTGTATGAAGCCGGTTGTTTAGAATGAATGCTTGAGTACTGCGCTTTGAACTGATATTGTTCATTTGGAAAAATCACTATATAAATATCCTTATTATTATTATTATTATTATTATTATTATTATTATTATTATTATTATTATTATTAGCTACGTGTACACTTGGCGTAAGCTGGGGGACCTATTGTTTGTGTTTTATTTTATTTTTCTCTAGCTCGAAGAATAAAGTGTCTGCTTATGTTTAATAGTATTCAACATTTTATTTAACGTTAACACCGAATATAAATAGCTTGTTCTTCACCTGTTACGTGCCTTTGTACAATCGGAAATGTGTGTTGGAGAAAGATGGACAAGGCAAGACAAATTTATTCCAGAAAAGACCCATTAAGGACTTACTTGCCTTACTCCCCTTTTCCATCTAGCTAATCGATAGCAGTTTAAGTAAAAAATTCGTTTAACTCAGCTTTTCGTGATCTCAGTCGGTCGTTCTCTTGCCAGATGTCACTATTTCCCTCACTCCGTAATATTAATAATGCTGGATGCTAGCCTATGTAATGCTGCAACGTTTCTTTGTAGTAAAAAGTAAGGGCCAACAGAGAATCCAGTGGAAGCACAGCCTCCCCATCCCTGCACTCCCTCTCCCACTACTCCGCTTCCCCTTACCCAATATAAACGGAGACTATCCCCATTCCCCCTCACCTCTTCTTATATTTGACTTCAAAGGGCAATGATATAGCTTCAGGGCAGTGTACGAAATTACCCCTAGGGAGCGTAACGTATCTAGGACTGTGGCCTTCTACTTTTAGCTGGAGATCTTGGCGATTCCTGTTGCTGACCGTAGTGGGGTCGGCATGTTGAAAGTAGAGCTGGTCAGGTGGGCTTGTGTATAATTGTGTCGTGAGTTTGGTCATCGTGAAGGTTTGCGTTTAGAATGAGGAGAGATGAGGGGCGGGGAACGTTCAAAGAGCGTTAAGAGTGAGGCAAAAGGGAGGGGGAGAGGGGGGGGGGTAACGGGAGGCGTTGGTAGAGAGTTCCTTGGTCGGTTTAAATGTGGTCTGGGTCAGTTCTAACTGGTAATAGTTAACAAGATACCGAATACATTATTGCTTAGTGAACGCGCAAGGATTACGTTTGGTCCTTGCTGCAGCATAGTACACATAACACACTGAGTGATAAACAAGTTGACTGCATTACAGCAATTAAAAAAACCCATAAGATAAAAACGATAGGAAGTAATAGAAAAGCTTTTACTTTAAAAAAAATTATTATTATTATTATTATTATTATTATTATTATTATTATTATTATTATTATTATTATTATTAAATTTTGTACCATACTAGTTTTGGCTGGCGCATGAGCATTTTTACCTGCAGTTGTGTTGCTTCTGAGAGAAACAGTTTTGTTAAATTGATGTGCAAGTTGCAACTGAAAGTTTGAAAGAGGAGTGGGAATGAAAGTAGTGGGTTTTGGTGATGGTGTAATGGTAAGATGACTTTATTTTAAAACAAAACTGGTGTTATAGCCCCCTCTCCTGATTCGGTTTGTTGATAATTTCATTTAATTGGACTTTCCTCAGTTTCCGGAGATAAGCCTTTGAATTTCCTCAGCTAAAATCGAGGACTAATTATCAGGTTAAAAAATCTCTAGTTTGGGGGCCGAAGTAAAGGATGTTGCGTGATTACAGCCTTGGAAGGGTAATCCTTATTTCATAAGATGAATAAATGAAATAACGTTCGCCAGGATTCTTCTAACTGCTAATAACATTAAAATAGCGTGAAGTAAAGGTTTAATTAGTATTATTCTATCTGGTCCCATTCTCGGCCCCGTAGCTTGGGTCCCAAATCAAGGGTGGGATCTAAATTGACCATGGACTCCCGGTTGTCATCCCCGCACCCCCCCCCACCTCACCCCCCACCACCCTTACATTTTTACGTAGCGGTCGGTACTTTTATCGCGGGAATAGTGTCCAAAATCCTCAACAGATGTTATTCAATCGTTTCCATCTTGTTGAAGCGTTTACTTGTACTATTTGGGGTTAATTTTATTTTGTTGTGTTGGCCAATAGGAAAAATAGTTCGGGGGGTAAACAATGTACGTAAGCTTAGATTTGGTAACTAGTGAGTTAGTGTATAATGTATATCTCTCAGTGATTATATACCTGGTCCAAAGTAGCTCGACGAATTAGAATGATCGGATTTTGAAATCACCGTCGACGTGATTTGATTAATTTCTGAGTGTTCGTTGGTTGACATATTGATTTATGTGGCATTCGTCAAACATTCCTGCTGGAAGGGTCTGGATAATAGCTAGTCCACTCGATTATGACTATTCTACAAACATATTCTGTCCTATATTATCCCGTAACGCGAAAGTCGTTAAGGCACCACAGATGATCGTTTAACCAGCGTTCTCCATCTTTCTATGTCCTACGCAATCCTCATGGCTTCTCTCAGTGTCAAGCCAGTCCATTCTCGAATGTTGTCCTTTCACCTCTTTTTGTCTCCCTCTTCTTTTGCCTCCTTGCGCAGTGCCTTGCAGGATGGTCTTTGCAAGGCCTGATGCTCTGGTGACGTGGCCATACCATCGGAGTTTCCGTTTTTTCACCACTGTGACTGTGAGCATGTCATCGTATTGACCAATGTCTTCTGTGATGGTCTGTCGGACTTCGTCTTTGGTGATGTGCTGGGTATAGGAAATGCCCAGAAGTCTTCTGTAGCACTTCATCTCCATGCTTTGTATTCTTCGTTGTAGGTCTGCTGTTAGGGTCCATGTTTCGCAAGCGTATAGTAAGATGGAGATGACAGGGGAGCGCAGCAGCCCTACCTTGGAACGTAGACTGATGGTACTGTCTTTCCAAATTGGCTTCAACCTTGTTAGGGAAACAGTTGTTTTTTGTGCGATTCTTGAGAGGACTTCCTGTCGGGACCCATTGTCTGCTACAGTGGCTCCTAAATATTTGAAGCTATGCACCATGTTGAGAGATTGGACTTGGACTTCGATGTCCATTTTGATGCCTTTGGTGTTGTTGGTCATCATTTTGGTCTTCTCTGCACTTATTTCCATTTCAAAGGCTCTGGAGGTACCCATTAAGGATATTCTATGAGAAAGCGTTAGGTTGCACTGCTCTATTGCAGATTTTTGGGTCTTGATGCTAGGCGGCCATTCACCCTTTGTCATACAAACTAGTAAACTAATATTTTAACAGCATCCTCTTTGGTAACGGTATTAAAATTGCCAAACGAGAGGAATAGTTCTGGAGTTTGGGATGAACGGCGGGGTCCATTGCCTCTATTTCCGGATTACGAGTTGATCGTTTCGTTTCGTTTGCTAGATTAGAGTCCCCGGAAACTTTGCGCATATAGGGGACGTAGCCGAGTTGATGGTACAATTTTTTCTTTGGAGACAAAAAGTTGGTGTAGTATTTCAAGTAGTAGGTGTCTCGCTTGACGTTAACAATGTATAGACGGTACCTTGAGTAAGAGAATGGCGTGACCCTCTTTCAATAATGTTAATAAACAGGTAAGTATCCATTCACTCAAGTATCAGTTGTACATAAATGTCAAACGTAAGCAGATATATTAACTACAGCTCTAGTATGGCAGTTATCGACATCTTGTTTTCTAGGAAATGGTTAGGAATGGACTTGTACCGTTGTTGTTCTTCGGTTTCACACGTTCCGAAGAGAGATTATACAAGTTTCTTAATAACGTTTCAGTATCCTAATAATTGACAATGCTTGTATTTTTATCAGTGACTTTAATTTCCATACTTAATCACACTTGCTCGTGATTTGAAGCTGGTTCTAAGTTAATACAAATATGTAAGGTCCTGTTCAAACTTTAGGATTGACAATGAGTCTAAATGTGTCATTATTCGAAAAATCAACCGTGTTCCGCTATTCTAAAGAAGGTATCGTTCGTGACGATGAAGTGATTACATTCTGCTTTTAAGTTTTTGTAATGGATTCTTCTAAGTATTGTTAATTGTATGATTCTATTTCTCCATTTATTTATTTCTGTTTTATTTATTTTGGGGGGAACGTTTCGAACTAACCCCTCCTGTTCACGAACCACCAATACAATACACAATTGCGTTGTCGCTGAGTGTGGGTGGGCTTACTGACCACATAATCAAGTTTCTCATTTTGTTATGTTTAAATCTTACTGTAATGTGTTGTTTGGCATGTACAATAATAATATGTACCGCCCCTGTCACATTGCCAGGTGCCCAATGAGTACAGTCATAATCCTGACGTTATTACACGTTGCGTACAACTGGACAGGCCTTGCTTGTTCTACACCTAAAGGATTTGGCACTGAATTTAAAGGTTGATTCAGACATATGCACAATGTAATATTGTATATAGCTTACAAGATATTCAGACATATGCACAATGTATATAGCTTACATGATATACAATGGACAAGTAGACGACAAGGATATGTTATATGGAATTTAATACAAAGATTTGTCGACATAACGAGTGTAAAGTTGTATTTCGTTATTTTGTTTGTTTGATTCCTTCTCTGCTCTGCTCTCCACCTTTCTCTTCTCGCCTTTCTTTCTTTCTCTCTTTTGTTATCTTTTCGTTCCTACCCCTTGGGGTCATGAGCAATCTTGCCACTGTAGATTGTTCAAACCTATAAAGGGAACAGTGAAAGCCACAGTTGAAAACCTGTCTTTCCTTTATAGGCAAGACGCTTCACTGCGGCAACAGTACCCCCGTTGGAGTGCCGGGGGTTTTCAGTATAAATAGTATCCCCACTTTATGGAAATTTAGTGCTTTAAATTCCCACTGTCGCTGTCTTCCTCATTTACTCTTTCCTATTCTTGCTCTGTCCTTCACTCTGCTATACTATCTTCTTCTTCGCTAGATCAATGACCTACCTTTTTTCTTGAAAACTCTTCCTGGACAAGACTCCTTGTTTGTGTATGAGGTCTGTTGGATCAGCTTGGGAGTGTTGGACGCTTTCTGCCGGGTGGTCACTAGGGCTTCCTATGAATGTACTATTTAGCACTATAGGCATTTTATATGTATGTGTTTGGTTGATGATTTATAATGATGTTTGTATTCTATTTTGTTTTTGTAACCGGGGTGTTCGCGTAGTTGAGGTCAACCCTCAGCCGTCCCCCGCGTGGGATGTCTTTATTGTAAAGTGACTGGCCGGTGGAGGGCGTTCAATTTTCCCACTGGGGTTGTTTCAGCAGATCTTTTATGCGGATCGGGGGTTGTCCGGTCCTGATTTGGCTCGGGGGAGTCCTCTGGACCTAAAGCAACAATAAATCAATCAATCAATCTTTTCGTTCCTTTTTTTCCCCCAAAGTTAGGCAATTTGGTATCCTGAACGAAAGCATGGCAACAGCAGTGCAGCGACATCTCGGACGAGGAAGTAAAGAAGAGGCCACTACTTTTTCACCAGTAACTTGTTTTTTTCTACATGAAGTTGGCACCGGTAGTTATAATTCTGTGCTCTTTAGAATACGGGTTCAACACACGTCAGTGTTCTGAGTACACACAATTTAGAAATGTTATCTATATATATATATAAATTGCTTAGCCGGAAGTCCTTCTTTGCCTCTACTGTAAAGTTTGTCCGGTATGGACGCTGATCTGGGCAGGTGGTGGGCGCTGCGGATCGGCCTGCTGTGCGCTCAAAACCCGCGAAATCGTTATAGCCGACATTTCCTTACCGAACGTTTAACCGTTTCTGAGATAAATAAATAAACAAAATGTCCACAAACTGCAATAGCCTCATTCCGTGCGGCGCTTCCGATTTAACCCGTGTCAAGAACTGCCGTTCCGTAATACCGCAAATTTTGTTTTATGTCCATTCAAAACACTTTTGCACTCATGTCACCAATCTTACAGCTGAAGGTTACCTGTTCACTTTCTTTTTCATCCATACGTATATGAGCACAAAAATTCAATTTGCATAAAATCTTCCATTACTTGAAGCAACTGTGTCATACAAGATCTGTGCTGACGAAAACCATGTTTGTAGAGTTGTAACACGGTTACTTCCCTCTAACTAAATCACTGTTAAACAGTGTTTATGCAGTACCTATGCGCTACCGCGAATACAAATATACCGAAGTATTATGGTACCAAGAAAGATTACTTGCATGCCTAATATGTTTAAATAAAGGTATGACATTTAAAAATACGTTGCCTAACATAAATACTAAATTACAATAAAATATTTTAGTGCATTACTCAAACATGCACCTATACTCTGTTCTGCAGTACATTGCAATTATCATTTTAAATTAAAATAGTTCAATGCATTGCTCGAGTCGAACATCAACATGTACCTTTTAATCTACTCTGTTTTGCAGTGCTTCATCATTCGACCCCTGCAAGTAAACTATTGCAATCATTTCAGTGCATTTTTAATGTTTAATGCTAACTCGCAGACAACAGTTGTCTCTCTGTCTACATTTTAAACAGCAACCTGTGTACCCTGGCTTGCCAGGGTACAAAACCACTAGTTCATATATATTTATGAAAGTCGAATAATATTGTTTCAATGGACTCCCGTAAGCTCCCTTTTCTCTTGTTCCCGTTTTCACACAGGATGCCAGTGTCTTAAGTGCTCAAGTCTACGTTTGTTACGATGGAGGTGGAATGATCTTTGTTCCTTGCTGACAATGGATCAGCGATAATCAAGTGGCAATAATAATCTGGAAATCGCGATACGGTGTCAGTGCGGGTCAATGTGTACCGTGTAGCAGTAGACATCAAGAACATTTCCAACGGTTATTACTTAGTTATCTTTTACGTCAATATCACGCAAGTAATATTTGACGGTGTAATGCGGTATTTAAAGCTAGAATAGTTTTTCGGCTGTAAAGATTCTTGAAAAAAAAAAGGATAAAGAGTTATGAAATTATTTTCTTCTATCGATAATGGTACAGGGTTTTGCACGAATCACAGTTTGTAATAAATAAATCAATTTAAATGTAAAAGCTAGCATTTTTAAAATGGAGATTATTGTACATGGTCAAACGAGATTTTTGTGTCTACGTTTTACAAATCCACATGCACGCTCGCACACGGACCCACATTTTTTTTCCTAACAGCAAAAGAGCAGCCGCTAAACTAAACTGAAATACACTGATCGAGTTTCATCGAGTGTCGGGCCGCGGCCACGCATCTAGGCTCTCGTGATGCTGGGTTTTGCCTCATTTAGGAAGGGCGAAGAGGAACTCGCATAGCTGTGAGGCTTTTTATCTGAGCTCTGTTAGTTAGGCCTAGCGCGTGGTATTAGATCCCTACCGGTTCAGATCTTTGGTGTAAGTTTGCTACTTTGCTGAGAGGCAAACACTGCACTGTAGGTAGGATGCCGATTAGCTACATAGGGAGGGGAAAATAAAGCACAGCATCACGACACTGCTACATTTTCACATGTATAAGCGACAGTGTCAGATTCTCGCTGTTAAAAGGACCCACTTCGACCACGCCCGGATTCGCTTAAAAGTCACAGTGAATGCTGCCCCACTTGGAACACAAATCAATTCTTTCGAAAGAATAGTTATTTTTTACATCAGTAAAATCCGTAGTTTTTGTGCCTATTAATAGCAACTGCTAACTATCGCTGTAGCGCTAAAAATATCATTTTGTAGATCGTAGAGAACGTAAAAGTGTACTGATAATAAGGGGAAATCACTCTCTGTCATAACAGAAATGGAAAATTCTAATTTCAGCGGTTGGTTTGAGCAAGGAAAGCCCACTGTATCATTGTTTAATACAATAACAATGTGAATGGTATGGTAAAGTCTTTTTCTCCCCAAAATAAACAAAGTCTTCGACATGGGGTCCTTTCACATAGAGTCACTCTGAGTGTAAAGTTTTAGCATTTTGAACACCGCCCTGTAGCATTTGGAACAGCAGAGAAAAGAATGTAAAAACGATTGTTTGCAATTACGAATACCGTGCGAAATGGTGAAAAAATGAACATTAACTAACGTTTAAAATGACGATCGATTGTTTGGAATGGTGGCATTCTCCAGTAACTTTGAATTCTTCGAGTCGACGAACCCTGCATCCTCTTGATTTAGGCCTCACTTTTTTTTTAATCCCTTGGTGTTTTTGTTGAAGGCTATTCTGGTCGCATGTACGATCGTTTTCTCTGTCTCTTTGTCAGCTTTCTGCTGTTCTAGCTACACCATCATAGAATTTTCTTTTTGATATAAAGTTGTTTTTTTACAAAATGAATTGTAGTAGTGAGTAGCCAGACCTTGAAGGATTGTGATTTTGTACTGCGTTTGGAAGACATTATTTTCACAAGGACTCAACACAGATCTCAACATCTCGCGTTATATTCCGTCATTTGTCGTCTTGACTACGTACAATCCAGGCTAAACTGTATTTGATTGATAGTAATAAAAGCTGTCTTTTTCTTCGTCCATGTCCTTGACGTCACTTAATGTTTTGTTTTTTTAGTTGTTTTTTTTTACTTGGCCTGAGTCCAACCCCAAAGTCACTGAAGGGTCATCTCAGGGCACAAGAATATTACAGACATTAGAACTTTTCTTTGCTATGAACTTATACTGAAAGTTTGTTTAAGTTATAGGTACAAACTTTTATAAGTAATCTGAGATATTGAGCTTGATAAAAGGACACAGTATCATAGGTCTGCACTTCTATCTGGATGCAGAAAATTTACGTTATACGCTCTCACGATCATATACATTCAGTTTTGTCAAGTCGAAAAATCTTTATTCCACAAAACGGGGGAAATTTGTGTCACAGTGAATACATGGCTAAAGATAATAAAGAAATATAACAAGACACTAGAACACCCCTCTTCTCATTACAACAGCAAGCTAAATACAATCTCTCTCTCTCTCTCTCTCTCTCGCTCTCTCTCTCTCTCTCTCTCTCTCTCTCTCTCTCTCGCACACACACAAAGACACGTACACAGTACATGCACGCGCGCACACACAAAATAACAAAGCACCAGATTTTTGTTTTGTTTTGTTAAAGTAATGTATACATTGTTAATACATCAAGCAGCAGACATTGTTAATACATCAAGCAGCACTGGCTAGCTGTCTGCTGGTCTCCACACTCCTCCCTACTCCCATCCACCCTCCTGCCTCCATTAATATTGTATAGATTACGTTGACTAATTTATGAACCAGTACTTCTTTTCTCTTTTCCCTTAACCATACCTCTTCTATTCACTACACACCCACCACACGCTTCTCATATCTATCTATATCTATATATCTATATGTATCTATATCTATCTATATTTATTTGTATCTATATCTATGCATTGCAGCAAGTTCATATTCGTGGGTTGTTGTCAGTAGGTTTTATTTTCCAATATTTATAATTAAGTAAACCAGTGTGCAGCGCTTCTTCGGCGAAACATCAAGTGAAATAATCTTAGTTGAAGTCTCGATCTCGTTCTTTTGTTCTTGGCTGTTAGCCTTGGTTTAGACAGTGGGGGCACACAGTATTGACCTTGATGAGCCGCGGTCCAGTCTATTTTACAATAAGGATGGTACATACATGGTGTCGAGCAACATGGGAACTTCCGAACTGCAAGGTTATTGCAGACGCTGAGCGCAAAGTTAATAGTCTTTTTCAAAGCCTTTCGTCCGCTTGCTGTCTGAATTCTGTCGGAGAATATTTAAACTTTCAAACTCGAGAGGCCTGATGTATGGTGGCGTTGTCCTAGGCTATCACAGCGGTTCCTGTTCAAAACGATGGTGTTAGCCCTAGGTGTGGTCTCAGATGTCTTATTGCCTGTGCAGCGCAACACCGGGTCCAAAATCCGCTGTTAAAAAGCATGTCGCCTGCTTGCAATGTGAACGTCTGAGAATTCTCTCCCCTTGTTTGTTTTAGGCCGTGGGACGCATTGTCTCTTCTGGTTTTATGATTTGTTTGTTTATTTTTAAATATAGCGACATTTCTGTCGTTATAAATGGGCTATTGTAGTGTTGATGAGTTTTATTGCACAGTTTAAGAGTCTTCTCACCACTTTCTTGATCCTTCACTTTATTTTAACAGTTTTTGTACACATATAATGTAGATCTATGTAAAATGGGGTGGGGGGGTGGAGGGGGAGGAATTATAGCACTAGCTGAGCATGCTATTGTGGCATGATATTGATAGATAAACAATTTTTATAGAGTCCAGCGGATTGCTAAGAGGTATGATGTTGATGAATATCACTGGATGACTTCAATCATCATCATCATCATCATCATCATCATCATCATCATCATCATCATCATCATCATCATCATCATCATCATCATCATCATCATCAATATTTGCGTACTTTTTCGAGTGATCTTTTTTTTTAATCGATCTGACCAGTTTGTTTAAACTTAATTTTTGTCGTGGTTAGCATTATTGGAATTGTTACAAAATAATATGCAATAAGGTTTAATGGAAAAAGCCAAAATTAATAACGAAAATAATCCTATGGGAAATTGAAAAAAAAAATCCACCATGAGCTCGACATTAATTATTAGCATGCAAACATTAGTCATCAACCCGTGTTCGTAGTTCACGAATTTGGGACTGGCCCAAACAATGCTTTGATAAGAGTTCAGACTAAAGTCATTCTGGTGCAGTCAAACAACATGAAAGATATTACTACTTATATAGGTATTAGTAAAGGTACAGAGATATTGTGTCTCAGTCAATTAAAATAAATTATTGTAGTGCCGCAATGGTATTTTGCCAGAATGTCGACATATAAAATTAAAAAAAAGGAACTGCAGGTGCAAATGAGAGGCACGACCTTGTAAAAATGTGTTAAATAATGAAGACTTGAACGGGTCACAGATATGTATTAATTTTATTTTTAACAGTTTTCCTTTTGTGTGTGTGTTTTCCTAATGAGAGCCATACTTAGTGTCAGAGATCTTCCAGTCCTGTGTAGTTATAGTTGTAAGCACCAGCAGTCTCAAATACTCGTTGTTAGTGAGCACTTGCTTGAACTGCAAAAGAATAATACAGTGCACATTGTGATTCAGTAGACTATTTGTTTGACAGACGCGAAACATTCCCATATTAAATAGCTTTTATGCAACTGTTCCGCCACCGCTTTCTGTTGTGACAATTTTCACTGTATTTAATAAACGATGACAATTTTCTTCGTTGGGGTTTGTTTTAACTGTATTTTTCAAACTATCACAGATTAACTAGCTTTTAGGTTCATTCGTGTTTTTCGCAATCTTATACAGCTGCCCTCGTTTTCATTGCGCTTCCAACTTTCAAGGTCCTCATCATTAATTCTTAAAGCGCGGCCTCTCCTTGTCTTAATACCTTCCCCACTAACAAGAAAAAAAGTTGAGGTTAAGTCATCCATATCCACTTGTTTCTTTCACTCACGCAGAGTAAAAGGGATGTTTGTCTACTCATTAGTCTCCATACGAATAGACGTGTCGTGTTAAGGTTGTATCATGACGTTTCCTGTTTGTTGACAGTGGCATAAAGGGCGTTGTCAAGGAATGTGTTCCCTCAACCTGGAGAAATCTTTAGCTCAATTTAAAGATACTAAATATTTATAGTTCTCACTGTTTTATGTATTTTAAAATTTTTAAACATTGAAAATGCATTTTTCAATGTTTTGGTACAGCAAGATGTCTTATATCTTATGATATCTTTTCGGTACAAGAAATAACGTTACTATCATATATCAAGGTTTTTTAAAAAAAAATTTACAATAACAACAAAACTTGGGTTGTGAGAAAGCGTTCTTGTAAGGGTGGGAGTTTCTGAATATTTTTTTTAAAATGCTGGTTATGAGAGAGAGAGAGAGAGAGACTTTTGACATTTTATTGAATAAACAACACGTTCATTTCAAATGGGAAAGTGGGGAGGGGATGCATCGAAATATCAGGTCTCACAATATTTTACAAACACATAGGCACTATCGCCAAAAACAAAACTATCAGCTGGAACAAGAAAGTGGCTAATTAACTTAGATCTAGAGTCTTCGATTTTTCACACGCACAGTCTTCCAATCTATGGTTGGTTGTTTAACATCATCTTATCATTTTCTTTTCTTAGCAAGTGTTTTACCAACTAGAAGTCATACCAAGTTTAAACGTCTTACTTATGTGTGCAACATTAACAAACTGGTACGTGAAAGCAAACTGCGCTCTTATCTTCATTCTCTTCTTTAAATGAAAACAGTTTATCTACATTGTATTTATAGCGACATGCGCATGTGTTGTCAGTTAAAACGATCCGAATGACCCTTTACAGACAAAAGGACTTGGCGTTAGGTACAATCACTTTGCTTATTTGTTCATTTCACACATTCGCTCCTTCATTCTCTATGGAATAATAACGTAGAAAAATACAAAATGGCAAACATAATGTAATCAAAAACTGGGTTGTTCAGAATAAGGAGAATGTTATGTAAAGCTGATTAACATGCAAGCATTCACACTATCTTTAATCCCCAATCAATCCTCTTTCGTTCCTTCTCCTGTAAACTTTATACAAATAACGAGACAATTCAATTATGGACAATTCATCGCCCGCTGACATCACAACTGATGCATCATGGTTGTCTTCTTGGATCAGCGTTTTCAGTATTTGGACATTGTCTCTGAGTTCATCATAGGCATTACATTCAAATAAAATATGAATCTCGTCTTCGAGACGCTCCTCGCACACAGGACAGAAGAACTGCTTGATAGACGCATCTGTCCTGTAACGCTTCCTATGGGTGTTAATGGGTGAGATACCAAAACGGAATTGAGTGTAGGCGTCTCTGAAACATCTTAACTGGGGATAATCAAAGTAAGATTCAGCTTTAAAAACTCTTTTAAATGATGCATAAAAGTCAAATCTGTCGCTTGTTGTTAAGGCAACGCTCCAATCCTGTTTGAAACGGTCAATTAACCTTTGACGAAACAAATTAATAAAGGCAGGAATATCTCCAACACTCTGTTGAGTCCAAGCGTCTGCGAACCCATTATCAAACATGAGGTTCTTAAGGTGGTACACCCAAGTTTTCTTGCCTGCATCACACATTTGGTCTAACATAATATATGCCTTCTTTGGAAGTCTTTCCCGGGGTAACCCCATTAGCTTTATCCAATATTTCACACACCTAATCGCTGATGTAATATACAAAGGATATCTTCCCAGATCTCCGAAAATCATTTTGTTTGGCGTCTGTTGACCGACATGCAAAAATCTCTTGCAAGCAAAAAGGTGGACCTTTTCCAAACTATCGAATTGTTGAAGTCCCCAGATTTCCGCTCCGTACATGAGTACTGGTAAAACTTGAGCATCAAAAATCTTAAAAAATATATCTCTACGTATATCCCCAAGTCTGAAAAGACATCTTAAAATGTGAATAGTTCTTACTTTAGCCTTAGAAGCTAATTCGCCTACGGCCAATGTCATTGAAAGTTTTGTTGTGAAGTGTAGGCCTAGATATTTGTAACTATTCACAACTTCTATTGGTAGGTTACCGTATGACCATTTTTCTATTTTAGCCAAAAATCCACCTTTCCTAAAAACAATTACTTTAGTCTTATCCAAATTCACTTCCATGCAAAACTGGTCAGCAAACTGTTTTAAAATATTGATTTGGTTTTGAAGTCCAACTACAGAGTACGATGTCAATGCTACGTCGTCTGCAAACAACAAGATCAGAATTTGAATTATATCTGGGGATAGTTGTATTCCATGCAGCCCTTTATTTGCTATTTCTAGAGCAAGTTCATTCACTAAAAATGAAAACAGGGTGGGAGAAAGCACACAACCCTGTCTGACCCCGAAAGGACACTCGAAAAAATCTGTAAGAGTATCTGGACAGCGAACACAAGACTGGACACTTCTGTACATACTTTGCAAGACCTTCAGCATTTTACCACCCACCCCAGCCTTCCTAAGAGTGTTCCACAAAACAGCACGGTTCACACAATCAAATGCTTTTCGGAAGTCAACAAAGCACACATATACTTTGCCAGACCTTTTAAGTAAATATTTCTGAACGATAGAAAAAAGTACGTATATGTTGTCCACTGTTGAATATCCTGCCCTAAAACCGCTCTGTACTTCGTCTATTTTACTGTTCTCCTCTGCCCATGAAGTCAGACGCCTGTTCAGAATCTGTGCAAAGACCTTACCTAGAATGCTCAGCAAAGACACTCCACGGTAGTTATCTGGGCTTTCTGTACTACCAGCTTTGTGTATAGGGACTACAATTGCTCCTGCCCATGCTTTTGGGTAAACGCCCGTGTCAAAAATGTGATTAAAAAGTTCGACTATAAATGGAAGGCTCTGAGTGACTGTGCTCTTTAGCATTCCCGCAAGAATACCGTCAGGTCCAGGAGATTTGTTCATGTTCAAATGCTGTATTGTTGACAACACTTCCTGCCAAGTAAAGGGCCTATCCAAATATTCAATGCTTGTTGGTTCCTCATATATTTGAAGTGACGGAGGTAACACGTCTGCCTGATCATCACCCTTATTAAATACATATTTAAAATGATTGAACCAGGTATCAGAACTTATGTCAGGATTGCTTCTGGTAGACTGGCAAATAGACTTGACTTCACTCCAAAATAGTTTCGAGTCTTTGGCCTTTGACACTAAATTGAGAATCTTGTTTTCTTTGAATAATTGTCTTTTTGTTTTCAGCAATAACCTGTAGTTCTTCCTACACTCCACATACAACAGTCTATTACGTCTCTTAGCCTCTTCGCAACTGGTGCGACGAAACTGCCTCCAATGCCGCCGTGTATTACGTTTGGCAACTTTACATTCCACGTCAAACCATTTACTGTGTCTAGGGCCTACATACAATTTTTTATGCATACATTGGGATGCCTGCAACAGGCCTACATTAAAACGTTCCACTGCATCGTCTACTGACGCGTGAAGTAGTGCTGTCGCTTCCGCCACGCAAGACTGGAACTTGTTTCCTGTGACTGCCTCCAAAAACAACGTTAATTTTGTGTCGTCCCACACCAGCTTATTAATAAAGAGTGGGTGGGCTTTAATTACCACCTCTTTGCAACCAAAAAATATTAACTCTACAGGTAAGTGTTTGGAGTCAAATCGTTCAGCCACTCTTAGTTCAGCCGTTGCCGACAATACTGGTGAGGCGACAAAGTAGTCGATAGTGCTACAACCGGCTGAACAAACATAAGTAAAATGTCCTTTTTCGTCGCCCTTACACGCCCCGTTTAAAATGCTTAAGTTACAAGCTGAACACATGTCCAGCAAAAGACGACCAAAGACGTTGACTACCTTATCTTCTGACTGGCGAGTTGAATACAAGTCTGACCGAGTTAACTGTTGGACTTCTTCCATCATATCAGTGTCTATAGCATTCAAAGCCCCAGTCCTGGCATTAAAGTCTCCGCAGATCATAAAATAGCAAGAGTTGTCAAATTGATCTATAAAGTCCAAGAGACGCTGCTCTGTAATAAGGAGGGTCGAATGTACATTAACGTGATCTTGTCTATAATAAGGCGAGTCATATGGACACACATACAGACAGCAGAATACAACGTCTTTGCTTGCTGAGAAAACCTTCCTGCACATTTTTAGCCAGATCATATTGTCTAATGATTGGTCAAGAATTGTGACGTATTTTTCCAGCCTACGCTTGATCATGATCATGACACCGCCACAACTACGACCATGATGAGTAATTTTAATAGCGGGGTTAAGAAACTGAACAAAGTCTGAAAAACAATCAAGGGGACGCCTATATTCAAGAAACGTTTCTGTAAAACACACAATATCAAAGGAGTTGACGTACTGCATAAAATCAGCATCGTTAAGTTTACTACTCAAACCTTCAACATTCCAATTTAATATTCGAAGTTGTTGACCCAGGGAGTGTGTTACGAGCTGCCTCTGAGTCTGAGCATTTACAAATGGAGTTAAGGATCTGTGGTTAACGTCCCCACCACTCGAAATTTCATTACTGCCTACATTACTAGGGGTGGAGACTGCAAACCTTCATTGCTGACCACGTAGCATGTAGTCGATTCTTCCCTGGGACAGGCTGCTGCCTGCCGTTGTTCCTGAGGGCCGCACATCACGAGACTGAAGTCTTGTCCTTGGACGACAAGCAGATGTTTCTATCGCAGGAAGCAGAGTGTTGTCAACCCCATCCTTATCGATATGACTTTTAATAGCCCGCACTGGAGATCCACGGCCAAGGCCGCGAAGAACCACATTGTCGTTTTCGTCACCACAAGTACCCATCTCGCAACCGTTTCTGTCGCCTCTAGGAGAGCACTGCCTGCCACGTCCACGTCCAGCCGACCCCGGAGTCAAGCGACGTCCTGATGAGTCTTTCACGCTTTCACCGGTCCATTCCGCCGCCTGTTCGACATTGTCTGCTTCTGCGCCGAGAGTCTGCGATGACGGTATCCAGTCTTCATCAGTCGTCAGTGGTTGAGATACTGGTGACTTAGGCTCGGGGCCCCCTTCACCCCTGCCGTTGTGATCTGTGTTACTTTGTCGACGCGCAGATTCATTTCTCTGCAACATCTTCTGAATCAATCTTGGTCCCCGGTAGTACGCCAAATAGCCGTCCTTACGCAGCGCACTCAGTTTGGTTCTTTGCTTCTTAGTCAGGTCGTCGTCCATGCGAATGCCCACTTTGCCCAATCTGCTTCTCATCACTTTACTAGCGATTAGGTTTTGCTTGTCTCTGTACCGTATCATTTTCGCTATCAAGGGCCTTGGGCGTGTTTCTATGTTGTCTTTCTTGCCGAGCCTGTAGGAGCATGAAATATCGCCAGCCAGCCATGTTTTCGTCGAGTCATGGTCATTCAGAATTTTTACTACTGTTCGTACACAGACATCTTCTGTTTCCTTCGTGCTAGCTTCTTTGACGCCGTAGAAGATAATGTTGTTATGTTTCATCATGATTTCGTGATTCTCCAGCTTTTCTTTGAGTTCCTCCACGTTGTCCTCCAGCACTTCATTTCTGTTCATCATGGCCGCAATGTCGGATTTGTTCTGTTGTAGCTCGCCCCTCAGGACGCTCATCTGTGCTGACAGGGATATCAGATTCTGAGACATGGAAGCCACCTCACGCGACACTCCGTCGATCTTCGCTGATAACGTGACACCGAGATTTATGATCAAGTCGTTTGTGTTCTGATCCTGAGGCCCTGGGTTCTCCTCAATATCACCTGCCAGTAGGAGAAATTCGCAAGTCGAAGGGTTCATATAACTCGTGGTAGACATGTTTGATGCCATGAAATCAAGCCCCGTTGTCTTGCTGTATGTGGCGACAGTGTGTTGTAATACTAGCATGAGGCACAGTGTAAATACGCCCAGCTTTAACCAGCTAATTCGTAGCACTATGAGAGAGAGAGAGAGAGAGAGAGAGAGAGAGAGAGAGAGAGAGAGAGAGAGAGAGAGAGAGAGAGAGAGAGAGAGAGAGAGAGAGAGAGAGAGAGAGAGAGAGAGAGAGAGAGAGAGAGAGAGAGAGAAGAGAGAGAGAGAGAGAGAGAGAGAGAGAGAGAGAGAGAGAGAGAGAGAGAGAGAGAGAGAGAGAGAGAGAGAGAGAGAGAGAGAGAGAGAGAGAGAGAGAGAGAGAGAGAGAGAGAGAGAGAGAGAGAGAGAGAGAGAGAGAGAGAGAGAGAGAGAGAGAGAGAGAGAGAGAGAGAGAGAGAGAGAGAGAGAGAGAGAGAGAGAGAGAGAGAGAGAGAGAGAGAGAGAGAGAGAGAGAGAGAGAGAGAGAGAGAGAGAGAGAGAGAGAGAGAGAGAGAGAGAGAGAGAGAGAGAGGGTGGGGGGAGGTTGGTTTAAGTACATTGTAGTAAAGTGAGTTTACTATTTAAAAGAAAAAAAGTTCAGAATAGGAGTTCAGCGGCTGCAGGCAAAGCATGGAGATGAGGTGCTACAGAAGACTTCTGGGCATTTCCTATACCCAGCACATCACCAACGACGAAGTCCGACAGACCATCGCGCAAGCCATTGGACAACACGATGACCAGCTCACAGTGGTAAAAAAACGTAAACTCCGATGGTATGGCCACGTCACCAGATCATCAGGTCTTGCAAAGACCATCCTGCAAGGCAGTGCAAGGAGGTTGAAGAAGAGGGAGACCGAAAAAGAGGTGGGAGGAGAACATTCGAGAATGGACTGGTTTGACACTGAGCGAAACAATCAGGGTTGCTGAGGACAGGGAAAGATGGAGTACGCTGGTTAAACGATCATCTGTGGTGCCCCTACGACCTCCGAGTTATGAGATAGGATAGGATAGGCTGAAGGACGGGATAAGCGAGTTTTGATGTTGAATTTATTTTATTCTATGCATAATAATGACGTATTGTAATAAACGTGATAGTTTAGTACTCTGTCTTAAAAAGTAATATTCCATGACGAAACTAAAGGCAACAAATGGAAGGAAATGCGCTTTGTTATTCATACGGTCGGTTTGGTATGCACAGAGGTTTTAAATTAAGATTCAGTCTTTGCAGAATCACTTCCCAGAGCGCGCCCTTTGACGTCATTGCTGGCCCATCACATTTTAGTTGATGCTTTAAAAGAATTTCATGGCTTTTCCCGTGCCTGCATTTTAGACGATTTTGTTTTGGCGTTCTCTCACCTTTTATTAGAATACAATAGGCCACTTCCTTTTGTCTTCGGTTCGTCCCCTTTGGCCTTAGATTATTTCCCTTTCTTTTTGGTTTGCTCCCCATTTCTGTCGGTCGCTTTCGTTTCGGTCTGCTGTCTTGATAAAAAGGTTGAGGTTCGTAAATATAAACTTTATTGTATTTTATGGATTTGTACGAAAATATTACACAAACAGATCTTTATTTGTCCTGTAGCTTTACAAGGGCAGTTGTATGCTGAACATGCCATATGAACCGTTGAATAAAAACAACAACATGCAAACAGCCGAACTAACCACCAAAACGTTGGAAAACATTACAGAGGTAATGTACCACAACTGCAAGTTCATCCTGTAAGAGTCGTGATCCAACTCCAAGACATATTTGTTATCCCCCATAAATTACAAGGAAATTTGTACGTAATAACTGTAAAAACTGCCCCCTATACGCTCAATGTGTCCAGGGACGCTAATCTATCCAAGAAGAACGTAATAATATAATTACAAACACTGATTAGTTCTAGAGACTTGAAATAGGGAAGTAGGATGAGGGAGAGGATGTTTATGGAGAAGAAAAAGAAACAGAAGAGGCGATTGTAATAATGATGATGAGGATGATGATGATTCAGCGCTTTCACTTCATGCCCAAAACAGGCATGACAAAAACAGGATGAACGAAAAAAATTTTCTAAAGTGAATTCAGTGAAGTGCTAGTGTCATCTTTTAGCATTTAAACATGGCCGTCAACGTAAAGGAAAAGGCATGTCTCATTTCAACTACATTTCGGATCACTCCCTCTGTTTGAAGTCTAGGCTGTGCCCTAGAGGGGTTTCCTTTTTATTTTACAATAAAATATGCGCTATGATTTGCATTTGATCTTCTTCTCGTGGCCGTTTGTGGGCTTTGAGGGTTTTCCATGGTTGTGCTTTCATAACTCAGGTTTAAATGTTTACAACATTCTCTATGGAAATTCCGAGCTTTGCTGTGATAATCGTAGTCTTTTATTTCTGTTACCCATAGCTCCGTTTGGCTGCATGCACCTGCATGAATTCCACGTAGCATTGAAATCGTCTTATTTCATTTTCAACAAAGCAAGATTGATGCACTGTTGTCCTGGCCTGTATTGCCTTATAATCATGGCCATGGTCGAGAAATGAAAACAGCAAATTATGCATGCAACATGTACTAAGACCGTTTCTTAAACATTGATGTTATGTAATTATTGAATTAATAATAATAATAATAATAATAATAATAATAATAATAATAATAATAATAATAATAATAATAATAATAATAATAATAATAATAATAATAACAATTACAACAACAACCACAACAGAAGCAATATCCGATCAAGGATCAGCAGAGCTGTCTGCACATAACAGACTAATCCCTAGTCTGCGTTAAATATTGTGGATTATATATTGGAGTGTTTCACTGCTGTGTAGAGTCGACATTGGCCGCGCATGGACCTTCGTCCTTGAGAAGAGATTTAACGTTATACCTTCATAATGCCTTTAGAAGTCCTTAGTACATTAACGCCTTTTTATTGCTCTGTATTACGTAGTACTTTAAGGGTACCGACTTACTATTATTCATAGAAGAACTATACTACTATGTACTACACAGAGGGCGAATCAAAACAATTGTACCATAAAATAAATAAATAAATAAATAGACAATGGGGAGATTCATTGAAAAACACTTTTCCCATTTCGCTTGCGTCCATGCTTTGTTATTGAACCGTTCACTTTAGTATTTAAAGGGTATCGGGGTACTATTACTTAGATCAGTGGGGCCGGGTAGCTCAGTTGGTAAGAGCGTCTTGCTAGTAACCGAAAGGTCGCTGGTTCGAATCCCGGATTGGTCAACGTGTGATCATATTATTTTCCCCTTTACCAACAAACTGGCCCGCTGGTGTCAGTATAAATCGGTCCAGTAGTCACCTATATGCGAAAGTGTCGTGTGACTATAATCTACATACAAACTATTACTTAGATGACACAATTCCACCTCGGTTCTATTGGTTAGCACTAACACACGAAAATTTCCCGTACAATTTTATCCGTAGGTGAAAGAAGAGATAATGACCTCTTTTTGTGTCAGCTTTGTGAAGATGGAGGCAGCAGAATTTTTTCTTTGACGAAGTTTGTTTTAACATGTCGTATTAGATTGGCGTAACTTGTTAATTTCACACACTTAAAATGACGAAGTGTTATACACTTTTGTTTTTCGACAGGATTTTCAAAGAGTAATCAGTTGTCGCACTTTTATTTCAACTACGCCAACAATCGTTGAGTTTCATTATCACCTCATTCACAGATTATAGCGTGAAATGTATATCGCCTGTTTGTAGATTACAGCGTGAAGATCACTAAGCGGCATTTGTTCTACTTCTTGTACCTACTTAAGGTTTCTCAATCCGATAGCTTTGTCTACGCTGTCAGTGTTGATTAAGACCTCTGAGTAGAAGTTCGTGCTCTTGATTCTTAACCCTGAGAAGACGAGACCGAGGACTGAAGGCCAAAGGAATTATAAGACAGCAGATTAAAGGTTCTCCATAAACACATATCTCGCTCAAATCTCTTCAATAGTTCAAAGCCAATACAGAAAGAGTTCACCTTAAAGTAAAGTTAATACCTAAATTGGGGCTCAAAGTAATCTTCATAATGCTTTATGTTTTAATTTGTAGGTGTGAACTTTTCCAGTATTTACAATTAAATAAAATATTTTTTTTATTTAAAGTAATATTTTGTTTGTTGTTTGAATATAATGAATTTGTCTTCTGTCACGATATTAAATTTGCAAGAAAATGTCTGTTTATATCAGTCCATAAATTTACTTGAAAAAGATTTAAATAAAATAAACATTTGTACCTCAGGTGTTTGTTGTTTTTATCTGTTCATATTAAGTTTTAATTTACATGCAATTCCCTTTTAACTAAAGTGTTTGAGATAGACATAATTAAACGTTTATTTATTAGGGACGGAAAATAAATTTAGCTGAGCTTGATTACGTGTAACAACTATTACATTACCAATCAGTAATTTTAAGTAATTGTGATATTACTCTTTTATATGAGGTAAACAATCATTTGAAAACAAAAACCTCTCTATTCAACAAATTCAGTGAAAATGTTGGGTGGAGCGATGCTTTCCCAAAGCACGAGTTTAAACTACCAAACTATGTCACAGTGATAACTAGCGGTAATCGCTCACATGAAATCATGATTGCGCCAGATCTGTTTGGCGGTGCTGTATTACATGAATGTTATCTTGGCGAAGAGTAGATTTTCATTATGCTTTTTTGTGGGTGTTATTATTACTAGTCATACTTGCATAAGTTGACAACTACACTGTTCACGAGATAGCCCTGCAGTCATTGTTGACGACTAGTGAAAAGATTACTTTTCGTACCACTTCGAATGACTAGACAGTAGACATGTTATTTACCGCTGGTAAATAATCTGCGCTACCTGATACGAGAAATAAACATATATGCACGAAATAAGTTAATACGTTGAGATGAAATAAATTAATACGTTGAATAGTTTTTTTTAGAGAAACACGGCTCGTTTAAGTAGGCTATTCGTGTTACATTTTTAGACGTGACGATTTGTTAGGGATGTAAGTACGATTAGTCATGTGTAAATGTTTTAAAATCATCATCATCATCATCATCATCATCATCATCGTCATCATCATCATCATCATCATCATCATCATCATCATCATCATCATCATCATCATCATCATCATCTTTTATTAAAAGTATTTATTCGTTCATTTATGTATATATTTAGATAATCTTTATACGTATCGACATGCTATTTCTGCAAATTATTGTCGAGCATGTTTGTGGTTTTTTAAAACTCAAATGTAAGTTTGAATCAGGAAAAGGTCCTGCTTGTCGCTGTTTCGTTGGACAGGAGAAAGTGTTTTGGCAAACAGGATTTGAGATAAAGAAGATAATGTGGTACGAATGGACGTGAAAATAATGTTTCTCGTAAAACAAGGCTTGACGTTTTGTTAAAAATGAGATAACGGAGGCAAAATAAAATCTTTTTTTTTGGGTCATGAATAGATTTGTATATTATATGTGTGTATGCAGCTATTGAGGACCTCATAACGATAAGGACTTGATACATTTTAAAGTTGAACCGATGTGCATGTTAAGGTCAAAGCAAGATAGGACTAGGGTCTGCTAAAGCACTATAACTTCCAACCGCAAAAGGTCGAGCCGCCATTGGTGTTTTGCCAGAACGGAAATGTTGACGATCAGTGGTGATTTGCATAACTGCAGACAGTGCTTTATTACACTGTAACTACGGACCTTTTTGGACAGTGATTTGCACAGGCAAATAATAAGCTTGTCACACTATTAACTGCGGACTTCAAAGTGGTTATCACATTGAGACTTTCCTTTTAACATTGTAGGATGTTTCGCCGATTCCTTTCGGCACTGATTTTCTTAAATGCATAGTACGTCTTGTACATTGCAACTGCAGGCTTGTTGACGGTTTTTTGGCAGAACACTTGTGGCTTCATTTCAGATTAAATGATGCTCCGGCCAAGAGATTTTACTAGTTCTTTTATAATGTCCGGTTTAATTTTATAGAATGACACTCTTAATGCGACTAGGAGAAGAGAATGAGCTTCGCGATTACTATCTTAGTTTGAAAGCAAGAGTCCAGGCAGCGTTATTATGGGCGTGCATATGTCCTATGTCCGGTTTTTGAATCTTAACTTTGGGGACACGCACCACGAAACTGTGGAGAGTGTGGGGTGTGGTTTTGGGACAGAAGCAGACGAAAACGTGACCGGTCTTCTTTGGAGACCCACCTCGTTGTATTTTTTAACTGGATGAGGTAGTGTAGTGAGGGCATAGGACAGTGGCAGACAGACACAAACAAGAGGTCAGTGTACCGAGTGGCTGCTGCACCCCATTCTTTTGCATGCTGCAGACGAAGCCTTGTGCAAAGTAATTGAGTCAACGGGACAGTGACATTTGACTGTTTGTGCGGAGGAGAGGGCGGGATGTGTATACGAGAGGAATGGAATGAAGAGAAATTGAAAGAGATTCACCACGTCAGCTCCCTACTCCCCCTCCCACCCCATCTCTTCGCCCAGCTTCTATTCTTCAGCCACACATAATGTTTGTTTCATCCCCTCCCCTATCATTCTCTTACCTCGAAGACCAAAAGAAGAAGAAAAACGGTCTTTTTACCTCCCACTCCCATGCCAGCAAAAGGAACCTGAAGGTGAAAAGGAAAGAAGCAAAGAAATAATGAAAGGAGTGGAAACAGGTAGAGAAAGAAGAAGGAAGATGAGTAGGAGGAGGAGAAGAGGAAAAAGAAGAAGAAACCAGAGAGAAATGAGCGCACTACGGATGAAGTAAATAAATAATGGAAGAGTGGGCACGGAGGAACGAAAGACTTGCCGCACACTTCATTCAAACAACGTACACCGTACCTCCATGCCTTCACAAAGCCACAGTAACGCCAAACTGGCAAGTTTATAGCAGGAAAATGAATCCACTTACGTTAGTGATGGTGGTTAATGGTCATTCCTAGAAAAACGACAAAAACGTCTTTGTTCGGGCTGCAGATTTATTAGTACGTGCACATAGCAATCATAAGCGGAGAAATCATGCGTTCCAAGTCTCGACAACAATAGTTTAATGAATCATCTTGACATTGGGGTCATGGCTGACATTTGTTGTTGTTTTTCATTGCGGCAGTCATTTCTATTATATTTCGAACAAAAGGCTATTTTTATTTGTTTGTTAGTATTTATCGACATTTTGCCTCATCCAGGTGGACAACGAATGACTCCTAGTACTCGTGATTTTGATTATTTTAAATGCATTTAAAAATACGTTAAAAAGGTCAGACCTGTCTTAAAACGGCCAGTCGTCGTTTATGTTGGGTTTAAACGTAAATTCATTGACATAACTCTACACATAAAGGACTCGCAACTGCAGTACTTATACACCCATGATTTTTTAAGGTGTCTCATATCACATTCTATTGAGAAAAAAGGCTTTAAACAAACTCTTGAATTAAAATATCGTTAAGTTGTTGTTCCCTTTAAAATAGATGTTCCTTTTAAAATGTATTGGGAGGGTCAAACTGACCTGGGCTGCAGATGGCTGCGTTTGTTTGCATGAGCCCGTTGGCTTTTTTTCGCCTTCCGGCTCCGCGTGTTTGTCCAATTGGTCATTTGGGTTGTTAATACAACGGTGGAGAAACCGTCCATTTTGTTGAAGAAGAAGAAGAAGTCAACAACAACAAGTTAATGTTGATTATGCGTGATAAAAGAAGAACTTGATGACGATTACGATGATGATGATGACGACGATGACAACGATGATTCCGTCTATAGGAAAATTGATGATGACTGCGTGAGCCACCGCAAGGTTTTATGTTTTAGTCATGGTATTCGCACTTGCATGTACGTAAGACTAGTTTTTTGTTGAAGAAAAGGGGCATGTACCTAAGACTAGTTTTTTTGTTGAACAACGGAGTCACAAATAAAAGAGATAACACCACCTTGCTATTGGACTCCACGTACAGTCGTTACCGCGCACACACAGTTGTCATTAAGTGACGCACACATTTGTCTCGCTGATGCACCTAGTACTTACTAAGTAGATGTGTTGGTTCAACATGAGCTTAGCTGTCCCTGTTGGCTAATTTGTTTTAAATGAAGACGCACTGTACATGACACCTTGACATATTTATAAAAGATTTTTTTAAAGTTTGTCTAATATCAGGGATGTAAATAGAGGTTAAATTAACTAAAAAAAAAATCAATAAAATTTGTTTAAAGTCCAAGGTGGACTGGGATGAATATTGATGTGCTAAATGATTAGAAATGTTGTACACACTGCTTATCAGAGATTGAACAGTTTGTACTGCGCAGAGCATAGTATACCATCTCATATACTGCGCAAGGTTATTGTCGAAGAAGCTCCATCTCAAGAAACTCAAGATTCCAGCTAGCTGTAAGCTGCACATACACTAACGCCATCCACCAATGGGATGGTGTGGTTTTTGTTTTGGCTTGTACCTATTATTGCGTTATTCGTATCAAATTATTTGTAAATAAATCACAATTTACTAAGTCTAGATATTGTAGACAACTTCTCCCCATTTTTTATGTTCCTTGAGTATTTATTTATGGCTGGCTGTAACTGCGCTTTGAGCTTCTCCTGAGGGAAAGGCGTAGAATTTTAAATGAAATAAATTATTATTATTATTATTATTATTATTATTATTATTATTATTATTATTATTATTATTATTATTATTATTATTATTATTATTATTATTATTATTATTATTATTATTTCAGGCATGTTACAATGTATTGGACTTGAACTGATGATGGTCACCCACTGATGCTAGGTATAAGATGTTAAGCTGCAACACTTCGATGTTAGGCCAGCTTTGGAAACAACCAGGGGCTACTAAATTTCGCTGCTTGAATTCGGTTCAAACTAGAACTGATTAAATTAGCGTTGCTCAATTTAGAGTGGGGACAATTGTTAATCCTTGTACTATGACACACTCGAAGTGGAATGTCGTTTGTCTGACTCAAGGATTTCCGACTACTTTGCTGTTCTCACTGTGACTGTGTGATTATACAGCACAGTACAATACAGTTACGAATAGAAGATACACTAGGTAAATGGAATTACAAAAAGCTGAGGGATAGAAAATAGATAAGAAAAGATAAGTCAACTTTATTATCTTTTACAAGAAATTTCAATGTGGTGTACAATTACAATCAACAAAGACTAAACATCACAATAATAATACCAACAACAATAATAATGACAATGAGGATAAAACTGTCACACATTAATATAATTACACTTGTGCATGCTAACATTAAACGACAGCAAATATTACATGAAATTATTTTGGACAAATACAAAACACACACACTCATACACGCACACACATGTCATTTATTAAGCAATGAGACAGCCTTTGGGATAAAACTGTTTTTCATTCTGAGAGACGAGTTCTGACCCTTGGTGTTCGGTAGCGCCTTCCACAAGGCAGGAGCTGGAAGTGTAACAATGTCTAGCGTTTATTGGTTCTGCGAAATGATTTCAGACTGAGCACCGTTTTTGTGTTGTTGTATTTTGAGGAGGAGGGGGGGGGGGGGGAGGAGAGAGAGGAAGGGATTTTGTACGTGTGTGTGTGTGTGTGTGTGTGTGTGTTTTAATTCTTAATGTAGACTTTAACTAAATTGTTCAAGACAGTTAAAATATCAAATAGCCACAATATCTGAATATGTAACATAAATTACATCAGCTGGTAGATATGAAATGGCGCAACGTTGTATTCAGTTGATTAGGTCTGCATTTACATAATTTTGAACTGCAAAAGCCACAATAGGTAACAGCATTATATTAACTCAGATTGAAAAAGCCAAACGTTTCATAACAAAATTATGTTAAACGTTCACAATTAATTATTAGTGTAGAACGTAATACTTTGCAGAATGTAATAACAGTCCATAACTTTTGCAATATGTTATTAGTATGTAACTTAATCACTTATCAACATTTAGAATTGAAGTAAATCATTTTATAACAGTAAGATCTAAAACTGACTGAATTTAGTAACTGTCCGAGCATACACAATTTGATATTAGGTACATAAACTTATAAAGTACATTTATTCATCGTTAAGTAGAACGCTTCACACCGTTCATATATACTACTCAAAATAATACAAGGGCCACTTGGACATATGGGTCTCTCTTTAAATCAGAAACACGAATTCAATTTATTAGTTCATCATATTTTATTGCAATCATTTCTGCATCAATAACAAAAAAGATTTTAGACATCAGTCGCTTAAAATTCGAGTAAATTCAATTTAACTGGATATACCCCTCATTTACAAAATCAAAACTTTAGAAACCAAAAATCTATAGAGTCAGTATCGGGTGTGGCCACCGTTTGCATCAATGCAGTCTTGGCATCGTTGTCTCATGGACCGTATCAGTTTATGGAGGATGTTTCCTGGGATGGCCAACTACTCTTGCTGGAGAAATTGGGCCAGAACTTCAAGGTTAGCTCCTGGTAGGAGGTTCGCCCGTGTCTGTCGACCCAAGACATCCCACAGATTTTCTATGGGGTTCAAATCGGGTGATCGAGCCGGCCAATCCATCCTTATGACGTGCTGTTGCTGCAGGAAGTCATTGACGATACGTGCTCGGTGGGGTCTGGCATTATTATCTTGTAGTATGGCACCTTCCCCAATGGCCCGCATAGCTGGGAGAACCCTAGGTTGTAGGACGTCATCCCTGTAGCCAATACCGTTTAAGTTGCCATGAGTTTGGAGCAGGTGTGTTCTGAAGTTTAATGCGAAGCCACCCCACATCATGACAGATCCACCACCAAAGCGGTCATGCTCGCGCACCGTCGCATCAGCAAAACGCTCCCCTGGACGCCTCCAAACATTCACTCGACGGTCGTTGAAAGACAAGGAGAACCGAGACTCGTCTGTAAAGAGCACCCTTGACCAATGTTGCCTAGTCCACACCAAATGACGCCGAGCCCAGGCCAAACGCGCTGCACGGTGAGCTGGGGTGAGCAAAGGCCGTACTGCTGGTCGTCTTGATCGCAGGTTTGCCTCGTGTAGACGGTTGAGAATTGTCTGGTCGCTGACGTTAACATTGCTGGCTGCGTGAAGCTGTCTTCTGACGGTGTTTGTTGTAGTGGACCTCATCCTCAGAGCTGACAGGGTGATGAAATGGTCTTGTCTTGCAGTGGTAACGCGGGGGCGTCCGGACCTTCTTGGTTCTTGGACGCTTCCAGTGTTGTTAAAGCGCTCCCGCAGTCTTTGGACAACGGAGTGGGACACTCCCAGCCGCCTGCCAACTTCTCTCACCCCCTCCCCTTCCTGAAGCCATGCAATAGCTCTGCCTCTATCCGCATCAGTCAATCGTCACCTTGGGGTCATGGTTAGAAAAGCAGCAAAAGCGCTGCCATTTATACCCAGAAAAAAGCGCGGGTTGTTGAACTGAACTCAGAAAATGCAAGCCTTTCGCGTGCAAATCACTTTTTAATGTTGAAAATTTTGCTTTATGAGCAAGACAACAGTAAATTAGGGTCATTTTTTTGTAAAAATTGGGTTTGTTTTTCAACTTGGTGCAGAAAGTTCAAAACTCACACATGTGATTACTTGTAAGAATAAGATTGTCTTGAATGTTACTGTACAGGATAAGTTTTAAAATAAGCAATATAAGCGATATTATTGATAGCAGCAAAAAATAATTAAACTAAATGAAATATGTGAGTGGCCCTTCAATTATTTTGAGTAGTATATATGCACGTAAAATCTGAATGGCGTTTTGTACAAGCGATCTGCACGTCGGTTTTACACTAAGAATGGCAGAAGTGATGCGTTTGCCGAAGGTCATTTGCCCAAGGCGACGAGGGGTTTGTCAGGAGTCTTTGCACGAGGAAGTTGTAGAATGTGTTGAGGAGGAGGGGGAGGGGACAAGGGAAGTGATATATATATATATATATATATATATATATATATATATATATATATATATATATATATATATATATATATATATATATATATATATGTGTGTGTGTGTGTGTGTGTGTGTGTGTGTGTGTGTGTGTGTGTGTGAGAGAGAGGGAGAGAGAATTTGTGTGCGTGTGCGAGTGTGTCGTGTAGGCATTAAATTGGGAAGAGAGGGAGACGTCAGTAGTGGTGATAGTATGAAGGTGCGTGGAGGGATGTTTTCACAGAAGACCACTGTTCTACTAATTTTAATTTATTGTCGACGGAGGTTGGCCAAATGAGGCGTAAAACGACTCGAGGTGAGAAAATACACGACCTGAACACGCGCCTTTCTCGCTCCGTGCACTCATTTGACTATTGTCATTTAAAAAATATATATATTACCTGTGAACGTTAAAGTCAAGCAACTGCCTGATGTTTCTTGTATACAATTTAGTTTTTATTTTTATTTATTTATTTGTTTTTACTATGCAATGGTGCACATTTTCCCCAACGACTAAAGATTAAAAGACACAGTTAAAATGTTGCAAATAGGCCTAGTTGTATTCTAAAATGTTTTACCAAAGACCTGATAAATACAATTTAAAATGCTGTAAACAGTTGAAACTGTTTAGCCCTCCTACGTTGAAAGAGAGAAGGTGAAGAGCATAGAAGGAGAGGGAAGAAGAAAAAAAGTGTTTGCTCAAACTTGATACGTTGAAGCACGTTGAAAAACGAGACGGAGGAAACGAAAAAAAATCACCATGATCGTGAAATTGAATTGAGAAGATAGAATAACAGGAGGACAATGATGATGGAGGAGAAGAAAGAAGAAGAAAAAGAAGGAAGGAAGGAAGAAAGGTAGTTGTGTTTGCTCATACTTTATGCATGAAAAGAATCTTAAAATAAGTTCATTGCCTTCTTACTTCTTATGCTTTGGGCGTACACTAACTGCAGTGGAAGGTCCACATTTTGACTCTTCCCACGCAAGTGTCACGGGAGGGAGGGTTCAGCTATTGTTATGTGTGATAATGGACGAGGAGATATTTGACTCTTTTATAAAAAGAAATCGTTTGGTCTATATTATATACTTATACCCCTTCCCCTCTAGCTCTCCATTCTCCTCCCCCCCCCCTCTTTCAAGCAAGCAGGAACACGTTATAACTTACAAAGCATGTATGTCAGGGCCATACCGTCTTTTGTATGATGGAGGTGATGAGAAAGCGTGCCAAAGCCCCCTTTTTCAGCACTAGCCTAGTTTTATTTGAACGGGATACCCACTAATCCCATTCTACAGGTGGATGCATCGTTACATCTTCTGAAAAGTAGAGTTTTATTAAAGGGAATGGGTAGGTTTAGAACCGTTATGTACCACTTAATAATTTTTTTAAAATCTGCATTGAAGCGCATGAACACTGTATTTATGATACAATCGTGATTTGTAAACATGCATGCTTGTGAAATTTAAAACAAATTATATTAGACAATAAAATAGAACCGATAGATAAATGCCTTGTAATAAATTAGAATTTACTTGTATAAACAGAAAAGTAAATAATTGCTGCTGAATTATTAAAGTTTCTTGCACCACTTTATATCCTAATTATATTTGAGTAGATTTTGCCTTTCTGTCTGTTCATACACCAATCGTTCAATAAGTTTGGTCTTTCTTGATGGCCATTCTAATGAGAAGTACTTTATAGGTGTAGTGGTAAACTCCTCAAGACGTGATTTGAATGGACAGACAAGCTGCGCAGATGGTTTAGAAACCCAAGGCAGCGTGAAATAGTTATATATGTTGTATTTCATGCCTTATTTGTAATGGTCTAAATCTTTGGGTCATATTTTTAGGGAAGACTTTTTTTTTAAAATTTTTATTATTATGTCTTTCACCATGACGGTGCATGTAATTGTAATGCTCTGGCCGGGGTTGAAAGAGTATGGGCACAGAACTTACCCAAATACCTATGAAAGCAACACAGAAACAAACATCGTTTAACATTTGCGCCCATCGGCTCAAAGAACTTCTCAAGAAGCTGGCCTAAATTTGGATTGGACCTTCCCCGCCTCAAAGAACTGCTCAAGAAGTTGGCCTAAATTTGGATTGGACCTTCCCCGCCTCAAAGAACTGCTCAAGAAGCTGGCCTAAATTTGGATTGGACTTTCCCCGCCTCAAAGAACTGCTCAAGAAGCTGGCCTAAATTTGGATTGGACCTTCCCTGCCCAAGACGCTTGTTTGCTACATACAATCTTACTTGATCGACTGAGCCAACCCGAACCAATGCAATGCGTGTTTATTTTGAGGTTTGCCTGTGTACTTGGACAGAAATTGCCGGGCTCATTAGAGTGCCTTTGAGGGGGACACTGGGTTGGATGAGAAGGATTGGTAGGGAGATGTGGTTCACCATCCAAACAACTCAACCAGAGCTGTGTACTGTATGGATTCTGTTCTAAAAACATTCATCAAGACTAATAATTACGTTTGCGTTCTCTTATTCCCCCTACCTCTCCCCCTTCACCCTCATCTCCCCTTCATTTGTCAAAAACATGTTTTCCAAACTGTTAGGCTATATTAGCAGCTATGGCTTGCACCCGGAATCCCACCGCCTTAGCTCAAGAGGTAGAGCGTTCGCCTGGCCTGGCACACCGATGACCCAGGTTCGAATCCCGCGGCGGGCGAAATAAAAATTGGCCATTATTCACTGTCCGTTTTAGCAGTATGATTGCTCTAGTGGTTCAGTGTTGATGTAGGTCCATATCCCTTGTTCCCTGGGATGGTTATTCCCGTCTGCCATATCGCCAATGGTGGGTGTAGACGTTGAACCTCAATTTTCATTCAGCGCTCACCCGGTTATCCGGAGGACACCGAGGAAGCGAAATCTTTATGTGGGGCACTGAGTTATTAGCTTTCCCTTGTTGTATTGCCGAGCAGTCTTTTTGTGTGTGTGTGTGTTCACCATACTTAATGACTGGTCAGGTGGATCAAAGTGCCTTTCTTTGGCACTTCGGGTGGACTGCATGTGACAAGATAATTCTAGTGTGTCACCGACACCAAGTCATCACACGCAGCTTCTAGATACTTAAAAGTTTGGTTCAAACAAGTTACCATTGCCATGCTCTTACACAATACGACTATACCTATTGCGTCATCTCAGTCAGTCCCAGTATTAGTTCTTGACCGAAGCTGGGGAATATTTAAAGCAGTATTTTGCTTTTATTTTATGCCTACGTCTTACGTCCGGGAAAGTTCAGTCTAAACAGCTGGAAATATGTCTTTAGCGGACAATAATGCGCTGCCATGTAATATCTATTGTCGATGAGTTACTGCTTTCGTTTTATTTCCTGGTACACGAGAAAGTGATTAATGTCCGTCTGAGAGATGTCACAGTACACATCTCAATGTAATGTGATACGGCACAACCGTGAACATTTATCATCCTTTGTATTCCTATATCCTGATGTATAATTAATATTCCTAGCGTTTAATTCTAATTTAACGACAGTAATTTGTAAAACAAAAACAAACAACAAAACACACACACACACACACACACACACAAACAAACAAAATATTCCACTTCAGCTGTGCTTTTGTTTAATATTATAGTATTTATTTATTTTATTTAATTTAACGTCTACTCAAGTCTTGTGTGATAGTATGCAATTTGTATTAAATGAGATTAGAAACTCGGCTATGTTTACAAGGATTTTAGGTTTATGAATAACCTTTTCACTGGCAGTTTGGTATTCTCGAGGGTAACGCTAATTGAGTATTCTGTCAATCGTAATATGATATAAGAAGACGGTAATGAATGGTCGGTGCTCCGTAGTACAACATCACAGCTTAGGAGTGCGACCACTAGCCAAACCGGACATAGTGTTGACACAGAGAACCCCAACAAACATCGTCATACTATACAAACCGCTCCTACTTTACACGAACACACTAAAACTGTACCGGCGCTGGTCTTGCTCTATTTCTCCAGCATACACCTAGTTTTCCATTGACACATTGTTAATCGTACCATGAAGGTATTATAGATCCTTCAGTTGTACCGCAGATACGTGTCCCCTCTATACGCTTCATGTGTCCGGGGACGTTAATCTACACAATCAATCAATCCGCAGATAGGGACAGTGGTCCTGTGGCGAAGGTTTGTGAAGAGGTAGAAACTGGAATAGTAAATGAGTTGGACGTTTGAAGGCGTACTTTCTGTAGCAAACAATCTTAAAAGTATGGTGTAAGTTCAAAGTTGAAAGGGCGCAAACGAGTGTGAACGGTGATATAATTATAAGAAGTGTGGCCTTCACACGAATTGTTTCTTTCTATTGCTTTAGGAGTTAAACCCCACTCTCGCATTTTGTTGCTTCTCCAGTTCAAGTGCATTAGTAGCGTGTGGTGTTTGTTCATAACCCCCTGTGGGTGTGAAACTAGTAGTCACGAGACTGGAGGGTTATTTGGGAGAGTCAGCGTGGATTGCGAAGGCGGTGACAATACAATTGTGTGTTGTGTGGGATTTGTTGTTCAAGGTTTGATCCATGTAAGTAACTACAACATTGGTGTTGTTTTAGTATTCTTTGCAGTATACTATGTCTGAATGTACTGTAGAATGTGGAGTATCTTCCTCTTAAATTAAATGACGATTGGGATTGGTGGCTGAATATTATGTCACTTATTATTATTATATACTATCTACTAAAGTGGCTCAAAGTTCTCGACGTGTTAAAAGGCGATGTTCATGGAAATTAATGTAACTAACGACACTCCGTTTGGTATGATTCTGTCTTAAATATGCTGTTTCCGTTTACTGAAATATTTTAACATCTCCTTTAAACTAATTGCGATGGGGACTTAAGAGATTCGGTTTTGCACCGCGTATACTGGTTCCAAACGCTGCGCACTATATATTGAATTAGGGGTTAGCTGTACGGTATTTTATTTGTCCGAAGGCAGTTAACATTGGAAGCACATCTAATGTTGGAGAACGAGAGGGACGACGGTTAGAAAACAAAACGAACAAGAAAACAAACAAACAATCGGGTGACGTATGTTACAAAACGGGCAGACAAACAAAACTTTCCATGTGTTTTTCTTTGAATTTATCGGCGTCTAGTATTCCAAGAGGAGAGCTTACTAAAAAAAATAAAATGCTTTTCATTCAAAAGTGACACTCTTTGTTTTGTTTTGCATAGAACGCGTCATTCCACACTCTAGCATTTGTAGATTTCGCCTTACGCTTGAAAACAGATTTAAACTGCGTTTCTGGTATCTTTGTATATCAATCATGACTGTAAAAAAAAAACCAACTTATATAATGGATTCGTATTTTGTAAATGACTTGAAAATATATTACAGGTAGTACAGTATGTATTTTGGTCTACTGAGAGTGTGATAACAGTTATTACTTTAAAAGAGGGAAGAAGACTTTGTATTTGGGTCTACTGGGAGTGTGATAGCAGTTAGTACTTTAAAAGAGGGAAGAAGACTTAACTGAGAATTAATATATTAGATTGCTCGTGGTCTAAGGCACACAGTCACTAGAACTCTCATGCACACAGGAAAGTGACGGAGGGAGACTGAGGAGACAGTGCTGAGAAAAAGGATGTGGGAGGTTGGGGGTAAGAAGGATAAGGAATATTGCGCTGAGTGTGAGAAAACCGTGTTATCATAGTCATGCTGAGTGAAGACCGCCAACAAAATGGCGACGTACCCTTACAGGGGGTGTCGGATAGTGCAGTGGTTGGAGCACTCGCTACTGTGTCGAAAGTGAAGCACCGTCCGGTGCGGTTAGCACTTGGATGGGTGACCGCTAAGGTGTGAAGCGACAAACAACAACGCCCCCAGTTGACTCAACTGTGATTGAGTACCTACTCTCTTGAGGGTGGGGAAGGTAAAGCAGCGAGGGAGAGAGTTGGGCATTACCCTCATTACGCTGGCCCAAGATAAGTGTGATCTCCAACATCACGCTCCCCTACGGCCACAAGGCTATGGGACTACCTTTACCTTTACCTTTTTACCCTTACAGCTTCATTATCCTCACTATACTTTCAAGTCGCGGGGTCGTGGTTGGTTGGGGGAGAGAAGGAGTCGGGGGAGAAGAAACAACGTTTAAACCGTTGTTTTGTTTTGTGGTTGTAGTAAACTCATATACTTATATAAAATATACTTCTGACTGCACACGAGCTTTATCTTCAGAAATCCATTTACCACGAGTAATTGGTCCGAGTGTATTCAAGTGCAGGGTCAGCGCATGTCTTTAGCGCTGTGCTTATCAAATGTAGAACTCATGTTTGAACCTGTGGCATAGATTTGAACTAATATTACTGTGTAGTCGCATGTCTTAAATGTATGTCAATTTGTCTTTAAAAGTATTGCTGTGCCCGTATAAGGATGGATAGTATTTTAAAAACAACAACAACAACACCAAAGAGAAGTTGGTGATAAAGGGGTACAGAAGAAATAAACACTCACCCAATGTGTTAAGCTTCAGTAAACATTATTGTTTTTGAGTAGCGCACTTACCAACTCACAGAGTTGCATAAGGCGCTGAGGTATAACTAGAATAAACTGCTCACGCTAAACACGCCACCTTCCCTTCCTCTTAAATAGTAGCTGAAGTGAGAACTCAGATTTATAGTATCGGTAGTTAAACTCCATGTGATAGTTAACCCAATAATGGTATTATTTACTTGCATGCGTTTTTATGCTTTGGGGACCTATAATGGCAAAAGAAGTGTTGGATATATCATATGCAATATGATTCCTGTAGTAGGCAATCATGATTTGTTGTATCGCATCGCATCGTATCGTCTCGTACTGTTTCTTATCGTATTAGAGTTTTGTATTGCATTGTAGTGAAACGTATTGTCCTATCCTATCCTATCCTGTCCCGTAACCCGGAGGTCGTAGGGGCACCACAGATGATCGTTTAACCAGCATACTCCATCTTTCTCTGTCCTTAGCAGCCCTGATGGCTTCGCTCAGTGTCAAACCAGTCCATTCTCGAATGTTGTCCTCCCACCTCAAACGTATTGTATTGTAATGCAAAGCGTTGTTTTGTATTATATTGTATTTCATTTGTATTGTATTGTTTTATATTGTATTTCATTTGGATTGTATTGTTTTGTATTATATTGTATTTCATTTGTATTGTAGTATATTGTATTTCATTTGTATTGTGTTCTTTTGTATTATATTGTATTCCATTTGTATTGTATTGTGGATTCGACAATGATGAGACACATTTCAATGTATCTTAACGTTTGACTTAATGTCGTTGACCATTTGTGTGCTTGCAGGTCTATAGCTGCAGTGATTGGCGGCGTTCCGTCGCTGAAGAAGCTTCAGGGAGCCAGTAATGATGATTCGATTGACAGACTCAACCATGTCTGGACTGTTTTCCTTTTCGCCCTCTTCGCCATCGTCGTGTCTACTGGCCAATTTGTGGGTGATCCCATCCACTGCTGGTGCCCTGCTGAGGTGAGAATCAGTTGAATTATGTATTGATAGTCTCATTATTTTTTATGGGGGAGTTTTATAGAAGAATGATATAAAGAGAAACACGCGGCCTTAAGAACACGATATGATGGTATCACGATCTTAGTATTAAGTAAGTTTCATTTTAAAGCATTCTGGGTAAGAAATTATTTAAAAAGTAGAAACGCGGAAAACGGGTAGCGAGTTGACTATAATTTTAGGGGACCCACAGAAGATGGAGTAATACAACCCAGTTACGAATTTACCAGGACCATTACTAGCCATTACAGACTTGCCATATTTACTCCTTCGCAAAGCCAGGGTAACCGAAATATGCAGTTCAGTTCTGCTACCCCTTCGCCTCCCTTCTCCCCAAATCTGCTTCCCATCTGACATAAGCTTACATCCCAAGAAACTCCACAGACCCCACCTATCCACTCCCTAAAACAATAATGCATATTTAGGTTTTAAACCTCTTCTGCTTTTTCTTGCGCAGTTCACGAATGCCTACGTTGACTATGCCAAGAGCTACTGCTGGATCAAAAACACTTACTACATTGCCATGGACGAGGCGATCCCTATCGAGACCATCAAGAGAGAGAATGAAGAGCTGACCTATTACCAATGGGTACCCTTGATCCTGCTCTTCCAGGTGAGACCGACCGTGACATTCTGCTTTAATGATGAAAGTAGTGGCTAGCATGCCGGAGTGCTGTTAATATACCAGATCACATGCCCTGTTGCTGTTAATGGACTAGATAACTTGCCATGTTGCTGTTAGTGGACTAGATAACATGCCACTTTGCTGTCAATTGTCGATGTAGTAGAACCTGTGGCCGGGGCAGTTTTTCACAACTTAAGCACTTTTATGTAAATGGAGACTTTTGATTACTTAAGGCCCCGCCACACATACCGGTTTGAAGGCCAATTCTAGATCGGGTTTTGGATCCGTTTCGATTGAAGTGCGATCGGGCCGGACTCCAAAACCGATAGCACTGCCACACGTTTCTGATCAGGTCGACCCGAAACTTCCACACAATGTGCATTGTTTATATTCACTTTCACTAGTGTCAGTGTACACGATCCCCAACCCCATCCAACAGTTCACCATCCCCATCCAACAGCTCACCATCTTGTCTGAAACCACAGCAGAAATAATGTCTCTACATGCTACAAAAACTATTTAAAAATAAAAACGTAATGGAAAACCAAATCAAAACCATACAAAACATCGCGGGTTACATCACAGGCTCTGAAGTCTTTATTTCGTCTTTGTAAACTCGTGGGCCTGCGACATAGGTACGTAGTATAGTATATATAGTATGTAATTGAGGCCTACGAAAGACGAGACTTCCCAGCCTGTCACCTGTCATCAGCTTCGTTTGTGCCGCCAAGTTGACAATGAACACGGGACGCATTCTGATTGGTTGGAAGTTTACAATCAGGGCCGATTTTGCACAGCAGAATAGAACAGGCTCTAATCGCACGATACCGAGCCGATTGCCATCGGACCGCAGACAAGTAGGAATTCTGACGTCATCACGTAGCAACCGGGATCGGATCGCAAACAAAATCGTTGCACGATCGGCATGTGTGGCGGAGCCTTTAGTGTGAATGTTCTTATGCATTTTTTTCCCCCGGGTTTTGTGATTCATGGTTTGGGTGTTATGTATAATCTGTTTGTCTGGCTGTCTGCCTGTTTGTATCCTAACAGCGTTTGTGATTTGTGTGCCTTTGTCTGCTCTCGTCAGTTTTATTCTGAGAGAGACAGCTTTATTCTTTCTGATGATGGCCCACAATCGTCTGATCTATCATCTTTTCTGGCTTCATACATTGAATCGTGTGCGTGTTGAAATTAATCACGTTTCTTCCCCAAGTCAAATGCCTCAATGTGTTGCAGTAAGTAGTGTTGTGAATGCGTTCTTGTGCACATTTCAGTAAGTGTTTAAAGAAAATTCCAGAATTATTTATGGTTAGCCTCGTTTGCTGTCTATTTATTGATCATTCACGTTTTAGTCAATGTCTCAATATGATGTAGTAAAAACGTGCATGTGTTTGTGTCCATGTCAGAAACCTGCTAGATTATTAACTTTACATTCGTTCGCTCAACAGGCGTTCATGTTCAAATTCCCGAACATTGTGTGGCGTTTGTTCAACGGTGGCTCTGGCGTCAACCTGGACAAGATCGTAGAGATGGCAGAGAAAACTCAGCTAGGATCTCCAGACGATCGTAACAAGACGATCGAGCACATCGCACAGTACCTGGACCGCTGGCTGGAAACCCACAGAGAATATCACTGGAACATGTTGGTCAGAGCCAAGCAAAAGGCCGCACGCCTATGCTGTTTTTTCTGCAATAAGCGAGCTGGCACCTACCTGACAGCCTTCTACCTTACCGTCAAGGTATGGTTTCAATGTGATTGGTTTGGTTCTTTATACTTAGGTCTCTGGTTCAGTCATATACCCCTAACGAATTATGGGCAATGTATCTCTTTTGATCCTGTCCCATTACAAATAAATACTAACCGTGAATGAAAAACATTAGTCTCGGGTATCGTTAAAAACCGAGGATCATAATTATCATCACCATCATCATTGTTACTTTTAAAGTGTTGAAGGTATATGTGCTTCTCTTTTTTCTGTCCAGTTACTACCAAGCAAAATGTGTTATTTTCTGTTTGGCTATCAAGATCTTGATCAGTTTTCCTGTTTGTCCGAATGTATCAGTGTTAGTTTTGAAGGTCATCCGCTTTCTTAGGAAAAGCTTAATATGGGCATATGGTGAACATTTTGTGCATAGGCTTCCTTGTTGTCATCGCTCTTTGCACGAAATTAAATTTATGAACCAAGTCAAATGGAATGGGCCTTTTCTGTGTTCGCAGGTGTTGTATGCCGCCAACGTCATTGCCCAGTTCTTCATCCTGAACGCCTTCCTGTCCACGGACTACAACTTTTACGGGTTCGAGGTGATGAGCAAACTGGGCTCGGACGAGACCTGGAAGGAATCCCCCAGGTTCCCCAGAGTCACGCTATGCGACTTCCGCATCAGGCAGCTGCAGAACATCCAGACATGGACCGTGCAGTGCGTGCTGCCCATCAACCTATTCAACGAGAAGATCTTCATCTTCATCTGGTTCTGGCTGGTTCTGGTGTCCTTCCTGACCTGTCTCAACATGGTGGCCTGGGCCTACCGCACTGTCTTCAAGCGCAACCGCGGCGCCTACATCAAGAAGTACCTGAAGATCAACAACGAGCTGCACACCGGCTTTGAGAAGAAACTGTGCCAGCAGTTCGCCAACCAGTACCTGCGCGACGACGGCGTCTTCGTTATGCGCGTCATCGCCAAGAACTCCACAGACCTGGTGGTCAGCGACCTGATCTACAAGATGTGGAAGATGTATAAGGACAAGACTGTGGAGAAGAATCCGGAGCCTACCATCGACCCTGCCTCTGATAAAGAAAAAGAGGCGCTGACGGGAGAATCTGCTTAGGGAAATTTGGAAAGTCTAAGAGATTATTGAGCTTGCTTTTTTAGACTTCAGTGATTTGGCATGCTGGGTCCATCTCAAACGATAAAGACATGGGCGGGACTGCAGCATGCATCATTTCTTGAGTTTGGAACAGGTCTGTTCATCTGTACACCTGACCATCGTAAGATCATTCGAGTGAAAAGAAAACAAAACAAAATCCTGAATACAACCGGTTTCAATACGATTTTTAAAATATTTTGCCGCCATATATCTTTAGTTAAATATCTTTTGGACCTTTCATCTTCAAACATCAAATTCTTATTCTTCAGTTTTAAACTTAATCTAAACTTTTATTGGAAATACAGTCTTTAAAATAAATGTGCAGGAAATCAAAAAAATGGAACGTTTACTTTTTTAAAATTCCTCGGATACAACAAAGGCTCAAGTATGGGAAATTAAAATTGCAGTTGATGCGAAAAATAAATCCTGAATAGAATTATAACATGGTGTGAGAAACTCTCGTCTGTATGAGAGAAAAAAAAAGAACACCATTTAACATCATCGAATAAACTGAATACATTTGTGATGGTAGTGGTAATTCGTTATAGAGTCATTACGTTAGTCCATCTTGAACTTGGGAATGAAATGTGACTTGCAGACAATTGAGTAGAGTGTCTGTGTATAGTAGCAGTTGCATTTGCGTTTAACAAATGGCACTGAATAAGTGAATTTTTTTAAACCTTGTGTTTTAATGACGAATGAATGGTGAAAAGTCATTTTCCCAGTTGATTTTAAAGTGATTTGGTATGCTTGATAACAAAATGCAAGGTGAAATTTGGGTTTTTTGGCGATTGTGTGCGTGTGTCCTCCTAATGTATTGGCACTAGTAAATTGTATTATTGTTACGTTTTCCGATACATCCGACCCGTTTCATAGCGTGGCATTCCGATACAGCCGACCCGTTTCATAGCATGGCAATGTGTGTGATCTAGTAAGGCAGTGTAATGCATTAAGTCTTTCTTTTAAAGTATAGAAAATGTGATGCTAACGTAGAACAGTAAAGCGGCAGTAGTAAAATGGTCTAATGTGTGGTCGATGTGGCTGATTGGTTGCTAATGCATTTCTAATAGTTAATACATTTTAGTTTGAAGCATGAAGTCCTGCAGGACTAAGCGTAGCATTACGTTTTTGCATGATAAGTTTGAACGTAGCACACGGACCTTCATTACACAATAATCCTGGTGCTAACATTGATTATATTTAAAAAAAAACACCATTTCACTGCTTTTGAATATATCTTAGACATATTCATTTCTAGCGTCTTCCGTAAAAACCACATTTTAATTATTGCTTTTAACCAAAAAAAAAGTTTGTCTTCATTAATGCTACCATGAAACCATTAGTCTTTGCATTCATTGAAACATCACCTCCACTCACCGACCCTCGTTTAAAAAAAGTTTATTTATCAGCTGTCTTTCCATTTCTTAAAAACCTAACATTTTAAAGAATCTGGCAATATTGCTGTACAATACTTATTAACAAGTCTTCCATCTTTCCAGTGCCTTGCAATTTATATTATATATTCATAGGAACAGTGTGCTATAGTTTTGTTTTCTCCAAGAAAATGTTGGAATGTTTTTTAAATGCATGGTGCTAAACTTATGTCATGATTTGCGCATTGGGATTGCGCATTAACAAACACTGTGTCTTGAAATGTAATGTAAAGCCTCTTCAAAATAACATGTGTTATGAGTTAGGAAAGAATGAAATGGTCAATTTGATGGGTGTCTTTGGTTCGGTAATTTATGATTTTATTTAAATATTAACTAGCTGGCGTGCCACATGTTCTAGTGTCGCAGTAGCGAGAGCAAATTTCAAATCAAAGTTTAAATTAAAAAAGAAAACAGTCAATAACAACAATCAAAATTATTCATACTAGAATTGCAATGCTGTGTGTTTAAATGAAGAAGACGAATCAATTGAATGCAACTGAAAGATGTGTTAAAGATTGAGAGTGTTGAGCGTGTTATTTGTTTCCGTTGAATTTATAGTCAATTTTTCTTGTTTCATTTAACATTCTCTCGCTTTAGTTCCTCATTTCATGGTTTTCATCAAATCTTTATATTATTTGATCAATGAACTGTTTTAACATTAAAATGCCATTGAAAACATTCTCCTTTATGAACCACCTTAAAGAATTCATTCCTTGGGAATCTTGTTTATTTTCTCAATATATTCCAGGAATTTTTGAACATTCTACATTTTGTATAAGCTTTCGCGGATTGGCGAGCTATTATTCATAACATACGTTGTATTTTAAAACATTTTATTAATTTTCATTATAGAATCGTTTTAGGGTAGTTTTCATTACTAAATCGAAATGTTTGTTGTAAACTCAACCCCATCAAGCTCAATCGACTTTATTTGTTGGCTTAGTTTTTCCATGGTCCACTACGCACAACGAATGTTATTGCTCGATCAGGTTGATGTTTTTTCTTTTGTATGCTCCAGTATGGGTCTGCCTTAACAGGGGTTCAGAGCAGTGAAGCTTATTTCTTTTTACAAACCGAGCTATGCAAAAATTAACTATCTTACTCGCGTCACTCACTTCCATGGCTGGTGTCTAAGACAGTTTTTGTTTTTTAAATGAGGCAACAGAGTTTTATGGTACGATTACCATTATGTATGCTGTGAAGTATTGAAGTTGTTTGAAAACCAAGGTTCTTTGTTGATACAGCGTTTTGTTTCTTTGATGGGGGCTAAATGTCCGCTGGAAATGATTAATAAAATGAATTGGTTGCTGGTGAGATAATATACGATTGTTGAAAATGGGAAAAGTTTACCTCTGTAGACATTTCTGTGGGTTTTGTGGTGTGTGTTTGCTATTGCTTGTATACGATGTTTCTCTGCTGTTGTGTCTTCAATGTCATGTCATTTGTCTCATTGGATTTAATTGTCTTTGTTCAATGTCATGTCATTGGATCATTGGATTTCTTTGTCTTTGTTCAATGTCATTTCATGGGTTCATTCGATTTCTTTGTTTATATTTTCGTAACTTCTGTGTCTTCAGTGATTTTGGGATGTTTAATTTTTTGGTTTTATTTCTGAAAGCCGTCAAATATCTTCGCTTTCATTGTATTTATTTGTAAAATTAAGAAATGACCTGGCCAGTTTGACTTTTGTGTGTACACATAATTAATCTTCGAATGCCGCATTAATTTCCTCTCCTTTTTTGTATTTTGTGTCTTCTTCATAGCTTTGAGTTTACCTTCTATTTTTTTATTATGTTAGATGATGGCACAGCGCCTGATTTATATGTAAAATATATAAGGAAATAGTGAGACAATGTTGCTACGAGAAAGCCAGTGTATTTTTTAAAAAGTTCGTTTAGTTTCTTCTGGCCAAATTATGGCATTTGCTTCAAATTTCTTGAGTTTCTTGATAAAATAAGACACTGAATATATTGGTCTGCATATAAAACGACGTTTGATTCAGTGATTGTAAACCACATCTGCGATAGTACACGAACGATGTAAATATATGAGCCAATTTGTAAATATTAAGCAAACGGGTAAGATTTTCAGTTACATGGATTTTTAAAGGTTGTGTAATATGGTGCCGTGTCTTGTAAGGGCCTTGGCAGGCTTTCTAAGTAGACAGTGAAGTACCGTTTCTTTATTTTATCCCCTTTATTGATAAAAGTTTTTTTCTTACCGATCATACAAACAGTTGTAAATGATTCTTCTGGTTTCATGTAACTATTCTAGTCTACAACGTTTCTCAAGCCAGGAAGTTTTTTTTCTTTCCCGAATTGACTGACGTGGGTCAGTTTGATTAAAAAAAACAACAACAGTGGTAAAGAGTATTTTTCTTTATTGTAGTGAGATCTGTGTTTTTAAGTTAATGTGTTAGAGGTGTACTTATCGTTTAAAGCGCAGCCGTCCTTTGTACTAAGCGTCACCAGTCTAAATGCTTGATGGCAGGGTAGAAGTCTTTCAAATCAGTTGATAATGTCCAGTTAGAAGACATCACCCATTATCTTATTTCTCTGATCGAAGTTTAAAATTGTTTTCTTCCCCCCTTCCCCCCTTCCCCCCTCCATCTCATCCACCGCCTGTTTTTCCTATCAAATTGTATTTCATCTTTCCAGATAGCATTTAATATACATTCCTACTAGAGTTTATGACTGGCAATTACGGTGTTATGAGGACCAATTAATTGTTGACGTGCTCTTTTACGACAAAACATACCAATCAAAACCATTTTTTGTTGTTGTTTTGTTTGTTTGTTCATCTTCAAATGCAGATGTGCTGTTTCTTTAAATATGGATTGGTAGAAATTGTTGACTTGTAGTATTGTGAGGGGGAGGATCAATTAATCAATGTCCTCTTTGTTCATTCCTGACATATTTCTTCTGCATTCCCCTTTGGACATTGTTTTATTAAAATTGCGTTGTTATTTTTTATTTTTTTTAAATGACCACCTTGTTATACATAAATGTATATTTGAAATAACTATCAAAGTCACTTCTTGCCAACACTAGGACCCACCCAGTGCAGCACTACAAACCAGGCTTGTGTTTGGGTTCCTGAGAAGAAAGAGTCAATCTATTACCAGCATGGAATCGCCTATCCATTATCAAGAAGAAAACGCCCACCCAAACATTCAGCAATATAAAACCGATGTTTATCATGTTAAAAAGGTGTTTCATGAAAAAAGAATCTTCGCATTTTAATCTTTCTAATTCTTTTCTAATGTGCCTGTTATTCACATTTCTTCATAAAACTGTTCTATATGACACAACAGCTTCGCCTCGCCCCGTCTTGGCAAGAGTCACAATGTTACTTACGATTTCTTTTACTATGCATTGTTTATTTCTGTTGTACATGGTTTGCCGTGTTTCGTGAGGCCTATGCAGGTTCCTACAACGAATTGTGTGCTGTTTCTGTCACTCCTAACGGTTGTATATTTTTGAAAGTGGACTATGCTTTCCATTCGTTCATTGTCGTTTGTAACGGTTAGTTATTGTTTTCGATATATGTGTATTTGTTTTTTGTTCTGTAAATTTTTTTACATCGTATTTAGAATAATGGATTTTCTAGTCTGAAAAAAAATCATTGTGTACAATTATATTTATAGGCAATCATCCCCTGAGAACAGCGATTTGCATGCTCTTTTGTCGTGCATTTAAAATTTAGGCTTATATTATAAGCTATAAAAACATACACCTTGGTATTTTTTCATTTAGAAATCATAGTTGATTTCTCACTCGGTTGTTCTGTTGTTTTTGTTGTTTTTAAATGGTATTGTTGTTCTTATAAAGGCTTCTTGTTCTTCCAGGAAGTTTTTTTTTTCAATAATAGCTTATTGTTCTTTGATTTAGGTTTGTGTGAACCACGTCACAAACTTGCTTACATGTCAAAATATTCAGATTAAACAAAAATATTGTAGTAATCATGTTTTTACTGTTTTGAATTATTATCAATGATAAATTAGGTGCATTAGTATATAAACAGGGTGTTTTTTGTTGTTGTTTTTTTTAACCACCGAAGATAACAAATAAAAAAATACCGCACAAGTTTGGAAACCAGGGTTCCGTAGAGAAACGAGTATGGAGATTTGTTAAAAAGTTAACATAAAAAATAATGTATGTAATGCTTGCCAGAAAAAGGATTTTATACATGTACAAGATTGTTGTGAACGCGACCATTTTCTTCACAGGTGAAGATGACATTATTTGACCCAAACCCCACACCCAACTACTATCCCCTCCCACCCACCCACAACCCGATCCCCACAGTATGAGAAGATGTGTTTTTGCCTCTCGTACCCGCTCCCCTACCTTCACGAGATGATGTGTTTTTGTCTCCCGGACCCCCTCCACTACCCCCACGAGATGTGTTTACGTTCTGAATGTAAACGGTAGAGAATACTTTTTAAAAATACAAATTAGCACCCATTATCTTTCAGTGTTGTTCTCTCAAAACTCGATTGATTGCCTTTGGAATGTTTGTTGATGTATGTTTACTGTGTGACAATGATTCGTGTTGACAAAAATAATGACACAGTTGCACAAAAGTTGATTTTTTTTGGTTCTCATCGATCATTATACTTTTTTTAAAATAATTAATTATGTAATTGTATACATGTATTTCATTCGTGGCTGGAATGTTTGATGAGTTTATTGAAATAAAGATACTTACAGTGCTAGTCGTGTGTGGCTGTAGTTTTACATTGTGTGTGATTGACACACACTCTCTCTCTCTCTCTCTCTCACACACACACACCCACCCCATCTCGCGCACACGCACGCACGTATGAGATTTCTTGTCATGCACATTGGAATGTTTTATATGAAGGTCAAAATCCGAAGTTTGATCGTTATTATATAAATAATGTCCCTCGGGTAAAGGGGTGGGAAGGATAATCAACTACGTCTACTACCTTATTTAAAAAAAAACAACAACACAGTACTCGTTCCATCTCCTCTGTTCATTTCTATCAGTTAACACGTAAATGGCACCCGCTAATATTTTACACACGAGACCTAACAATACATGTACAATGAGAGTAACAAGCTTTACCTTAGCTGATAACGTATCGATTCACCAATGCCTCCTTGGGAGATGATGAAGGGTAATTTTGATATTCATTATTGTAACACATGCAAAAGTGTTAATAGTAACTTAGTTACAACTGAGACTCGTGAACACATAGATTCTGTTTATTCTCAACATTTAAAAGTGTATACTGACGGTTCTGTTTTATCATCAGGTGAAACAGGTGCAGCATATGTTATTCCTGATTTAAAAATGAACGAATCATTTTACTTGGGCAAGAATATATCTATATTTACAGCTGAACTGATAGCAATCTTAATGGCACTAAAAAACATATCCAGTCTTCAGATCAGTATTTTTCAAATAGTTATATGTGTTGATTCAATGTCAGTGCTAGAAGCGTTACAATCTCAAAATAATAAAAATAGAAGAGATTTAATAATAGAAATTAGACATATTATTCACAGCTTAATCATTAATGGCACAAACATCTCTTTCTGCTGGTTACCATCACATTGTGGTTTTTTCTATAATGAATTAGCAGATAAAGGGGCTAAACAAGGTGCTTTACAATTAAATTCTCAATACATTGAAGTTATGAAATCTTCAAAAAAAAATTCAAAATGAAATTGAAAATATAATGAAAAGTACTCTTGACTTTAAGAAACAAGACAATCCATTAAATGGTTACTCAAGAGCTGTGCTTACGATGACTAACAGAATTTTGCTCAATGCCATTAAAACTAAGCACTGTAAAGATGTAAAGTGTGTTTGTGATGCATCCATCTCATAACAGCATGTTTTATTTGAATGTGATCAAATTAAGCCTTTACTGCCATATGAATTGCAAGGGAAGGTCAGTTTCAGTGATGTAGATTTTCAACTCGGAATCAAACTGTCCAAAGTATTGCTGGACTCTCCTGTTGGTAATCTAATCTAACAATTTTTTTAAATGTCTTATCAGCTTGCTGGAAAAGACAATAAACAAACAGAACAGAGAACAGATAACGTATCGATCAAATTTGATCATGCCAATAATAAATTATTTGATGAAGCGCAAATTTCAAAACGTGAGCTCTCTCCGTTGTAAAAAAAATTACGTTTATTTGTTTATTATGATCAGTTTTGTACTGCATTCGTTTAGGTTGACATGTACTTTTTACCTGTACCCTTTTTGGGCCGGGCTGAATAACTTTAGGTAAGGATTCTTGACATTGACAAAGTACATGATAGAGGGTAAAACATGCTTACTGCTCTCTCTGGCTTCAGAGATTTATTGCTCTGTTGACTTGATCTTCTGTGTGGCACGGTAACTGCAATCCCTTTTTGTCGGTTGTCCTCTTCATGTGCAATTCTGTATGTAGATATACATGTATGTACATTACCTTGTAGCAGGAAAGCGAGTGAAAGGTCGCAGGAGATAAAACCACACTATAGGAAAATGTTCTCTATACACGTATTGCGCTAAAAAAAATTGTTTCGTCAGGTGTGACGAGCCAACTCAGTAATGATGTATTTATTTGCTTTTTTAATTTACAGCAACTGTTATATGCAATTACATATACAGTAATTTTCATAGTTTATATAAGCCTAGCTGAGCAAGGACAACGACGAAGAGAGAGAAAATACAATGAACATCAATTTAAAAAAAAATAAAGGTAAATTGAAAATACTCATGTCCTTCTAATCTATAATTTATAAAGTCAAAAAGGAGATGAAAAACACTACAAAAAAGAGGGTGAGAGAGAGAGAGAGAGAGAAATAAATGTTCACTTCAAGATCAGAATTTACACAAAATTATGTTTAACATTTTAGGACTAGCACAGTCATTGTCTTGTTTTGCTTCAGTCACTGTCTTGTTTTGCTTTAATTTTTGATTGCGAATCAATCTTCATGTAACATCCTATCATATAATTATGCTGCTGCACTTAAGATCTTGTCATATGAAGAAAAGAGGGGAGAGAACGTAGGAGTAGGAGATGACAGAGAATGAGAAAGAAGGTCAGGTAGGGTATGATTTTCATTTCCAGTACGATGTAATATATTTTCTGCAACTTTGCAATCTGGGCACTGCATTGAATTTGAAGGTCACATATTAACATAATCCCCAAAACACAAGCTTTGAACCATTCTTCGGCGCTCAATAAAAAAATCTGAAACTTTAATAACATCAAAAATAATATGCTTTCCCAGCTCATTATTGTATAATTTGTTACTGGGCACAAAGGCCCTCTGTTATGCTATTATATCTCATTGTATCCCCTCGAATATTTTAGCATATTAGGAAATTGGCTACTTTCGTTACCCTACGCGGTTTATTGGGGTGGATTTATTTCGCTAAAGTACAATTTATTACAATTGCATAAGGAAACGCCCTGAAGTTTGTAAACATTATCATGCAGACATAGATCTACATAGCAAAGGACTGTTGGATATGGGCCAATCGCAAGACTGACGACTGTTTAATGCGGGCCGATTAATAAGATTGAACAGTTTTTATACATCCTATGTTAAACATCATAACTGATCTACAGTTATAGATCCTATTCTTTTGTTAAACGTGTCACATGTTGAGTACCGGTATTGAGAGAAGTGACAGTCATGCGTCAAGATTTGAATTGGATGATCCATGTCGCCTGTACGGGCCGGGCCAATAGGCGCTGTTTTATTATGCTCTTCTTTCTTGGTAGTAGGCAGTTGAAGGGTTGGAAGATTTAAAACTGCATTCTCACGAAATATGTTCCGTTTATTTGGGTCATTATTTAGTTGGAATATCGTTTCCAGTACATACCTAAAAGACCATAATTATATCATCATAATTATAAGCAAAATTCATCTCACATCATAAGTTTTCTTCTGGTGGTCTATGACACACGTTGTCTGTGACGGGATCTGGAGGGGTGGGGGGTGGCCTGCACCATGGTCCCGGTCGCTTGTCGTCACTCTTCCCTGAGGAGAGGGGGTGACCTTCGGGAGTGTGAAGGCTGCCGCACCGTCGTCCTCATCGGCCATCCCAGCGGGTTCCTCCTGAAGATAAGCAGGTTACTCAGATACTCAGCAGGTTAAAACCCCAAGCTGAACAAATCATAGCTGAAGAACAAGCAGGATTCAGGGCAGGGCGAAGTACCAATGCGCAGATTTTCAACCTCAGAATAATCTGCGAGAAATACCTACAGCACCAACAACATATATATCATGTGTTTTAAGATTTCAAGAAAGCGTTTAACCGAGTCTGGCATGCAGTTCTGAGGGCAACCATAAGAGTGCACAACATCAGCCCTAAAATTATTGAAGTCATCATCAAAAGCCTGTATGACAAGGCTACCAGTGCAGTCCTCCACATCAGCGCCATCGGAAACTGGTTCAGAACAACAATCGGCGTGCGTCAAGGATGCCTACTCTCTCCAACACTCTTCAACATCTTCCTGGAGCGCATCATGTCAGATGCCCTTGCAGATCACGAAGGCACAGTCAGCATAGGGGGTAGAGCAATATCCAAACTCCGTTTTGCGGATGACATTGATGCATTGGCTGGAGAGGAACAAGAACTTGAATATCTGGTACAGAGTCTTGACACCACCTCCAGAGCCTTTGGAATGGAAATAAGTACATAGAAAACCAAAATGATGACCAACAAAACCAATGGCATCATCACAGACATCAAAGTCCAAGGCCAATCCCTCAACACGGAGCATAGCTTCAAATATTTAGGAGCCATTGTATCAGACAATAGGTCTCAACAGGAAGTCCTTTCTAGGATCGCACAAACAACTGCTGCCCTGAAAAGGTTGAAGCCCATTTGGAAAGACAGGACCATCAGTCTACACTCCAAGGTAAGGCTGCCGCGATCCCTTGTCATCTCCATCTTCCTATACGCTTGCGAAACATGGACCCTCACAGCAGACCTACAACGAAGAATACAAAGCATGGAGATGAGGTGCTACAGAAGACTTCTGGGCATTTCATATTTCCAGCACATCACCAAAGACGAAGTCCGACAGACCATGTGTGTGCGTGCTGAGGACAGAGAAAAATGGAGTACGCTGGTTAAACGATCACCTGTGGTGCCTCAACGACTTTCGAGTTACGGGATAGGATAGGATAGGATAGGATAGGATAGGAGGATACACATTTTTATTAACAAGCACTTTACAACTAAGCCTTTAACATGACCACTACCCCGCACATTTTTTTAATTGTGTCGTGAGTTTATGCTCTCAAAATTCGTCGGATAAAAGCAGTTATGTATTAGATTCCATGTTTTAAATTAAAATGTTGATTTTAATTTTGACAAAAAATACAAAAGTAGAACTGATTTCTTTAATGGTTTTAAAAATAATTTTATGTAGCTCAATCTTTCATCATACTTTTCTGCCAACTTTTTCACTGAGGAGTTGTTAGAAACTGCGTTGAAATAAACTGTAACTTGCAAAACTTTAATTTACAATGTTTTCTTCATACCGTATGCAGGTCGTAAAATATGGGCTTTTCATGCTCATAAGAAATGGTTTGACCATTTTGTGCGTATTTGTGAACCACGCATGCCTTTGTTTGTAGATTGGATACACAAACGCCGTGGATTTCAAGTTGCATTTTCCGGGTCTAGAGCAGTGGTCGTTGTTTTTGCCTTTATTCTCTCTCTCTCTCTCTCTCTCTCTCTCTCTCTCTCTCTCTCTCTCTCTCTCTCTCTCTCTCTCTCTCTCTCTCTCTCTCTCTCTCTCTCTCTCTCTCTCTCTCTCATCCAGCGCTTATTCTTTTATCCTTGCAAAATAAAATTGTTATCTTATCTTATCTTATCTTATCTTATCTTATCTTATCTTATCTTATCTTATCTCTCTCTCTTACTCTCTCTCTCTCGCCTAAAACCTTTATCTTAGTAAATGTTTCACTGTTCAATGTTATCGGCATCGCTATATCCAGCTACGTCCCATGTTAAATGTGTGTCTTTCTTTATACAACCCACATATAGGTTTCTTCAGCTCACTTTGAGACATTACTTTTGTACCGACGGGCGGGTACAGACACTCTTCTCTTGGAATACATGTATTTGCACATGCTGAAAATTGCTACTCATATCATCCGCTGACACATGTGTCTTCAAATTGGAAGATATTACTAGGAAACAACATGGGGCAAGAAGCTTTTCATATTTTGCCCCTCAGGTTTGGAACTCTTTGCCATTCTCGGTGAGACACTGCACTTCCCTTGCCACCTTCAAACTACATTGTACAACTGAAAACTTTCCTTTTGAGGCAAAATTGTATTGAATACCAGTAACTAAGGGGACTCATCTATGAAATGTGTGCATAAAGTATTTTGTGTTTTTGTGCGTATTTGTAACCTTTAATTAAGGCCTAGAGCCAATGAATTAAGCGTTAACATTTGTCAATTATTATTGCTATCTTTTTATTTTTATTTTTGACCTTTGGTGTATATGTATATATATATATATATATATATATATATATATATATATATATATATATATATATATATATATATATATATATATATATATATATATATATATATATATATATATATAAAAGAAGACTAACGTCTTAATGAACACAAACACACGCATACACACACACACACTAATAATAATAATAATAATAATAATAATAATAATAATAATAATAATAATCTTTATTGTCCCCCCAAAACGCAAGGAAATGTGTGTGCTGCATGCGTCAAGGCACCAAAAGCACCACCAAATGCATGTGCGTATGTGTATATATACACACACACATCCACACACACACACACACACACACACACACACACACACACACACATATATATATATATATATATATATATATATATATATATATATATATATATATATATATATATATATATATATATATATGTGTGTGTGTGTGTGTGTGGATGTGTGTGTGTGTGTGTGCAAGCATTTAAAGCAAGCTGGCCGTTTGGGGTTGCGCTTTATAAAATAATGTATTAATGTTATTATTATTATTATTATTATTATTATTATTATTATTATTATTATTATTATTATTATTATTATTATTATTTATTGTCGTTGTCGTCATCGTCATCGTCGTCATCATCATCATCATCATCATCATCATCATCATCATCATCATCATCATCATCATCATCATCATCATCATTGTCATCATCATCCCAATTGCTGCAATGTGCGACTGGAAAATAAAAAATGGAACTGGACACTCCATACTAGAAGTGCAAGTCAATGGAAGACTCTTGTTCATTTTGTAAAAAAGTGGATTACAATATATCCCTGAAATATGTTCAACTATACAATTGGTGGTGTTATTTTTCTTTTCATTTTGTGATCGTCCCCATCTCATGAGCAGCCGCAGCCAAGCAGAATCTTAATTTTATTAAGTTTAATTTTAAATTATATTTGTTGTAAAATATCAGTGACAAGTGCCTTTCATTAATTCTATTTTCCTGCAATGCTGATAGTGCTTTTGCAATTTGTATCACTGATAAGTAAATATGATACAGAAGGGAAAAAAGTCTAACGTCTTCAGAAAGCTTGAATAATGTATGATTGTATGTTAATTTGGATGTAAGCATTTGTGTTTTTTTCTTTTAACGGGCCTAGCGCCTTTGGGTAGGCACGAAAAAATGTCCAATTCTTCTTCTTCTTCTTCTTCTTATTATTATTATTAATCAAAATAAAACTCGTCACCGGAACTATGCACTGTCTTACGTCATTAGGTTAGGAAAATCGCTTAGCTATTACCAGATCTATCTCGAAGCTTCGGTCGATAATAAACAAGCAGCTCCAGAAATTCTCAACAATATCGACCGTCGAAAATTATCAACATTATAAAAGCTTCTTCTAGCAACAACTCAAAATCAAATCAAAGGTAAATACACTCTATTATTTGCAAAACAAATGGATCGGATCTATCGAGCGCGTCTCAATCGTAACAGACTGCATCCGATACCATTGTTGAAGAGAGGGAGGAAACCGGAGACCTCAATAGTCTCGTACCTATGTCACATAAGTTCGCCCCTTACGGGAATCGGACCCGCGACCTTCGGCCTAGGAAACTGGCGACTTACACACAATCTTGCTTTCATAAACCAAAGTTATTTCAGTACTCCGTGCCCCGATCCAACATTTTTCAGTCAATTTTCGTTAAAGTTTATAATTTTTCTTCCCTTTGTATTGAGATGGTAGATGTAACTACCACCACCTAACAGAGCAGCGAGACGAAGAGAACCTGGTCTATCAAACACCCCACGAATACACAACGTGTCACTTTTATTAAATTAAGCAAGTAAGTGAGTGAGCATACGATATAAATTAGTTCCTTCCTTTGCAAGAAGTATTTACTTCCCACTAATTGCAGAGAAACGGCCTGAGTTTCGACAAATTGAATGGTGTGTTTACTTTCTCACAAAATAGATGGGTGTGGAACAGTACAGGACGTATAACATAGGCAGTGGTGATTTGACTTGTAGCAAACTGCAAAGGTCTATCAGCACTCGAATATTGATTCATCGTTGTTGTCAACGTCAACTAGTCTTATGAAACAGCTATTATCATCTAGCCGCACTGGTCAAGCGGTCAGTCAGTTCGTTAACATTCTTCTTTCAATACATAAATGACGTTCAATGTGTATGTAATGCACGCCTATCAGTAGACTACATCACCTTCTATTTGAATGTTCATTTTAAAAATACATTTTTGAAGTAAATGGAGGTAACATAACTGAATATAGACATTCTGTATCATCCAAATGTTATAAAAGTTGTGAAAGTTATTGCAAAATCTCCTGTTGGTAGATTTTTTTATAGACTGTTTGAAATTTTATTGTTAAATGGTTAGTGTTTTACAAGTTTAATTTTAATTGTCTAATATTACCTAAATATGTGAACAGACATTAAATGAAAGCTTGATTGGCATAGAAGACGAGCAAAAACGAAAAGTATATTTACCGAAACACATTAAATAGGATTTTAAAGTTGTCAAACGCCGATGTGTTTTAGGACATTTAAAAAAACGTCTTCGGTCTCTGCAGTGATGTCCCGAGGCCTCGGACACCGGTCATGGTCCGATTCGTTTGGAAAATGACCGAATGCAAACACCTGTGTTCCGTCAAATGTCCGATTCTATTGCGAAATTAGCGGTCATTGTCCGATAGTATTATGACTAGAGCGGTCACTGCAAGAAACATCTGTACAAACTGGGGTGTCAAAGCCGTTAAAACGAGTTTGAATAGTGAACAATGCTAGACTATTATCACTCTTTAGTACATTCCGTCGAACAACAAAAGGGCCGCAACTCTCGACACTTTTGAAAGGGAAATAACCGACACCAAACTTCCTCTGCAACGATCTTACTACGCTCAAAATGCCGGCGAAGAAAAAGCTTTGTGTTGCTAAAGGGTAGTCTGTTTTGAGCTCGTTTTTGAAGAAAACAGAAGCACCATTAATCGGTTCGCTTCCCAATCTGAATGTCCTATTGCTTTTATGTAGTCAGGACATGATGTCCGATTAGTTTTATGATTTAGGACATTTTGTCCTATTGCCCTCTAATCCTAGGAACACCACTGGTCTCTAATTATTAACTTAAAGAAATATGTTTACAAATCTAAATATTAGAGGACAGATGGAGATGGAGTTGTGACAGGCTTGAGTTAGAAGTCTGAAACTCTCATTTGGTGCGATGCGTTGGTAGAATGAACCTAGGGTAAATAAAACTGGTACAAGGTCCTGTGGTGTGTGCTAGCTAGCCTTTTAAACACACGGTTGCGACCTGCCAACACTTATTAAAGTAACCATATACAACTGTCGTTTTAAGACCGATAAAATTCAAATTATTGTGTTTTATGAGTTTAAGAAAACGACACACCTTTATTTTTATATTTAGCAATAAATAAATAAATAATACATAAATAAATAAATACATTGAAAAATACATTTTGCGTGTGTGTGTGTTGTTGTTGTTTGTGTGTATTTGCGTGTGTATGTGCATTTAAATCTCTACTGCTGGTCTCGTGTACTTTAACCTGACGTTACTCAGGGTGCCGAGCATGTTTAACTGGTTTTGCATCTGTGATGCTAAATTTTCAAAGGCGTTTTGATAACAGAAACGGCAATCACAATTCATTGCATGCAGCAACCGGAAAGGAGATATTTTTAGATGGACTTTCGCTGTGTGAAGTGTCACGACTCGCCTTATTATGCTTCTCTGTCTGTCTGTCTGTCTGTCTGTTTGTCTGTCTGTCTGTCTGTCTCTGTCTCTCTCTCTCACACACACACACATAAACACACACGCAGACAAATTCTGCTTCTCTCTTTCTGTCTTTCTGTCTCTCTGTCTCTGTCTCTCTGTCTCTGTCTCTCTCTCTCTCTCTCTCTCTCTCTCTCTCTCTCTCTCTCTCTCTCTCTCTCTCTCTCTCTCTCTCTCTCTCTCTCTCTCTCTCTCTCTTAAGATATTTAGAAAAATATCCTTGTCATCCATGTAGTTTAATTTTCGAGGCATTTTCTCAGACAAAGCAAGCACCAACCACTTCGTTACGGGAGGCCCAGCTGAACTCGCTCACGAAATGTCAGACCATTATGTGCTGCCTTCGACACTGAGAGATCAAACCAAAGACCCCCCAATTCATTTCTACCACTGTAAGGACCACAGTACATTTCATTTCATTCAAATAATACTATAAATTTAACTTTTCAACCGTCCTGTACTATGCATTGCAATCATTATAATCACAGATTCACTTCATTACATAACACTGGACATGTACCGATACAACGATGAATGCAGTTGACTTAACGTTAAGCTTATCACTCTGACGGTCACAGGGTCACGTGCGTGGGGCAGGTACAATCAAACAGGTGTTTCGGACACAAACCTGCATAATCACGCCATTGTCAGCCAGTCAACAACAGGTGGATGACCTGCTTTTTAGGCACTTTCACACTGACACTGAAACAGGCAAACCAAAAGAAAGAAGGCAGAAAGACAAACAGACAGACAGGCATACACACTGTTACACGTATAGTCGATTTAGCCACGAAGCTTGAATCTTGATATGTGTAACTCGAATTCGTTTATCCACGCAGCCTGTTCACTCAGCAACAAGGCAGGAGTGGTCGTATAAAGTGTTCCAACTTTATTCAGTAAACATCCACAACTGCATACAAGATCGATTTCCAAAAATCACTCTTTTCACAAGCAGACAGGGCATTACTTACATAGCCTCTCCGCAATCCAGAGAAACTTCGAACATTCCAGAATGACGCAATAAAACCCAATCCAAATAAAACTCGTCACCCGAACTATGCACTGTCTTTCGTCATAGAACATTCCGCAGTTTACAAGCTATCACCCGATAGATCTGGAAAATTCGAGCAATAATAAACAAGAATCTGGAAAATTCGATTGATAATAAACAACTAATTCCAGAAGGTTCTCAATAATACTACAACAATATCGATGTACGGAAATTATACAAAGCTTTTTGCAGCAACAGCGCAGAATCAAATACACGCTGTTATTGCATGCTTGGCAATAGAAAACGTTCGGAACTATCATGCGTTTCTCAATCGTAACACATACACACACCACACACACAAACCCACCTACACACACACACCCACACACACCCACGCACAACACACACACACACATGCACACAGTTTCACAACTGCATGCCGATAATTTTATTCACGACTAAAACAGATGTTTAAATATTAAATAAGCACACTGGCATGTACTAGGGGCGGATTATTCACTTCATGGAGGTGTACGAGGGGTGGGGTGGAGGGTGTGTGTGTGTGTGTGTGTGTGTGTGTGTGTGTGTGTTTCCTGATGACATTCTGTGATTTATTGGACACTTTTTATTTCCCTATTGCTACAGCCGACTTCTATTGTAAACTAAACGGCAAATAGGACAGCAGTTACTTATACAAAAATATCGAAACGATAAAATATCGAGAACGTTCGATTAAATGGCGCTTCGACTTTTTGTCTGATCGATATGTTGTCCTTTCAATATTGTCATTCCAATAACGGCATAACTCAGTGGTCAGAGCCACGACCCCAACACGAACTGACTTCACAAACAACACACACACACGCCAGAAGCTCTGAGCAAGTGCGCAAAGAGAAACCCACACGCTTACACCAAATATTGACAAAAACACCACACACACGGAAAGATGTTTCGACACAATAAACGATCATATGTCGGTCGACAAATATTCGATCACCTTCCATTTTAAGACATTTCGATCATAACGGTTCGAAGACAAAATAACACCAACTACGCTAAGCTTTTCAGAATCCAAATTAATTCAGGATTTATTGAATACGACGTCATTGAACACATACAAACGTACAAGGTACAGAACCCTAAAATCATGAATTTTTTTCCGACTAAAACAGATGTTAAATAATTAAAAGGGTGAAGCCATAATATTTATTGGAGGTTTGAGGATTGGTGGAGGGTGAAGGGGGTGGGTGGGTTAAAAATGAAAAAAAAAACGTGTGGTTTTGTCATTGTTGTCGTTGTGTGTGTGTGTGTGTGTGTGTGTGTGTGTGTGTGTGGGTTTGTGTGTGTTATTTTATTTTTAATTTCCTTATTTTTACCCATGCCCTTGCAGATCATGAAGGCACAATCAGCATAGGGGGTAGAGCAACCTCCAACATCTGACATGATGCGCTCCAAATGCCCTTGCAGATCATGAAGGCACGGTCAGCACAGGAGGTAGAGCAAACTCCAAAACCCCGTTTTGCGGATGACATTGATTACTCCAGAGATAACTACGTATATAATATAAATATCAGGTATGTCAGCTTGTGGCCAGCGATACATTACATTACATTATTATTGCTTTAGGTCCAGCGGACTCTTCCGAGCCAAATCAGGACCGGAAAGAAGAAAAAGAAGCTGAAGAAGAAGTGGTAAAATAAAGCTCTCCACATCACTTTACATAAAACATTACAAGGGGACGGCTGAGGCATCACAACTATCAAAGTTTACAAAAAAACAAAATAAAATACAAACATCGCCATAAATTCATCAAACAAACACATACAATAAAAACCTACATTGCTAAATAATAACATCATAGGAAGCCCTAGTGAACCTGGCAAAAAGCCTAATATTCCCAAGCTGATCCAACAGACACTCATACACAAACAAGGAGTCTTGTACAAGAGTTTTCAAGAAAAAAGGTAGGTACTGGTCTAGCGAAGAAGAAGATAGTATAGCAGATTGATAGAACAGAGCAGGAAGAGAAGAGAAATGAGAAAGACAGCGACAGTGGGATTTAAAGCACTAAATTTCCAGAAAGTGGGGATACTATTTATACTGAAACCCCCGGGACCCCAACGGAGGTGGCCAGCGATAATAGCAAAGGTGAGCAGAACCGATGACCAAACTGATACAACAGATTATCATGTGCAATAATAATTAGGAAACGCCGCTTTGAAAAAGAAGAAGAAGAAGAAGAAGTGCAAGGTTCAAGATAGTTATTATCCCCATGTTTACAAAAGGAAATTTGACAAGTGGGCAACATGACAGGAACATGAAAAATAAAGCATCAAATATAACACCGCCATAGGCCATTCAATCGCATAAAAAATCTCATACCCTCCAGCAATCAAACACTATCAATTAAGAAAATAACAATAGAATGTACCCTACAGTGATATTAATTACACGCGGCCAATTTAAGGCATAACTAAAAAGGAACTATCCCAGTTACATGTATATAGTTAAGACCTCAACAAATATTGGGTCAGATAATTTCATTTACGACACTAAATAAAAATGGACGATACAGATTTACTAACTCAAGTATGCATACAATTACTAGTGTTAAGAAGCAAGAACATACGCAGGTTCAATACAAAACAAAGGAGACAGTATAACATTTCAAAGCAGTCTACGGTAAGAAGACGAAGAAGAAGAAGAAGAAGAAGAAGAGACTACTTTACATTGGATTGGATAAAAAAAAAAAAAAAAAAAAGACACGTTGTATTGCCTCAAGGAATAGGCCTGTTTATAGACCCTAATTACTTTTTTGTCTAGGTCGGTTATCGCATCTTTAATCATCAGACACTGATAGAAGAATGTATGTGTCTCGCCACAACATAGTCGTTATTATTTTATTTTATTCTTTTAAGATCCTTGGGCACAATAAAATAAAATGATTGTTTGCTCCGTGTTCGCTTCCATTGACACTACTCTTGGCCGAGTTAAAGAACACTTTAAAAACGAGCTGAAGGTCCAGGACAGTATAGAAGGGAGAGAGAGAGAGAGACAGAGAGAGAGACATAGACAGATAGAAGGAGAGCGAGAGACAAAGAGACAGACAGAGAGAGAGAGTTGTTAAATAGATGTTCTTATATTATATAGCGCACGAAGCAGATCAAACAGACAGAAAGAGACAAAGTTAGTTAGTCATTGTTTAGAGACAGAGACAGAGTAACGTTACAGAAGTATTTGATATAAACAATGACGAAGGCATTTCAATAGGATGGTCAAAACCATTTCCTTCCAATATGCAAATAGTTGGAAAGCCCATATTCTACGTGCGACCAACGTAGTTTTAAACTAACATGTCGTTCATATTGTTTGAGAGAGAGAGAGAGAGAGAGAGAGAGAGAGAGAGAGAGAGAGAGAGACAGACAGACAGACAGACAGACAGAGAAAGACAGACAGAGACAGGGAGCCAGGGACAAAGGCGTACAGAGACAGAGAGAAGGAGAGAGCAACAGAGGGAAACAGATAGGGAGATAGATACAGAGAGAAGTAGAAAGAGACACAGAGAAACAGAGAGAGACAGAGAAAGACAAAAAGACAGAGAGAGTTGTTAAATAGATATTCTTTTATAGCGCACGAAGCAGGTCAAAGAACGACTAAGCAGCCAAGATATGTGTCTGTGTCAGTGCGCGCGCAGGCGTGTATGTGTGTTTGAAGTGTGTGTGTGTGTGCGTTTGTGTGTGTGTTATGTGTGTGTGTGTGCAAGAGAGATGGGGGTGTGTGTGTGACAGATAGGGGATTGGAGGCGGTGAATCCGGAGGAAACAGGAAAAGAGGGACAATCTTGCAAATTAAGAAATTTGCAGTAACAATTCCAGTTTCTGTTATGCGAGGTAGGTGAACACAGCGGGAATCTTGTCTTTTTGTGATGTAATGACCTCCATTCTAGAAGTGCGGGCACACGAACTGTCCACCCACAGGCGCTTGTATCAGGACACGCGAGCGCCTATGCCTGTGACGCGTCTCCCTTTGGTTATCTATAATACATAACCAAAGGGAGACGCGTCACTCCGGCATAGGCGCTCGCGTGTCCTGATACAAGCGCCTGTGTGTCCACCTGATACCTCTGGTAGAATGACGGTATGACCAAAAAGTTGCGTCATACTCCAATGAAAGCTCTGTACTATCTAAACCACCCGAAATAGACATCACCGCTTCCATTTTCCCACCTCTTTGATGGGTCCCCTGCTCCGGTGTCCGCAAATAGATTAATAGGTGCGTATTCTACATGTTCGCTTTCTAATTCCAAAATCGAGACGCCTACAACAGTGGTCGTAAATAAACGAGTATTACACATTTAATACCTCTTCTTCTTATTATTTTGTTATTTCGTCGTAAATAGTAACATTTAATTAAATATACGAGGCGTTTTTTTCCCTCAATACATTAACCCTCACCCCAAGACTGGCCATTTGTATTGAGCAAATAGGCAAATTGCCTACATTTTAATGCATTAAAACAATTCTTTCAATCTTTCCCGCTATACATCTGTCGGTGTCGGTGTCTCTGCGTATGCTGCTGTAAGTCTCCCTCTTTGTCTTTTTCGGTGTCTGTCTCTCACTCTCTGTCTCTCTTTGTCTGTCTGTCTTCCCCTCTCTGTAAAAAGGTTAGAGTGTGTGTGGAGGGGGGGTGGAGAGAAAGAATAGGGAAGGCACAGACACCTAGGAAGTGACAGACTAGACCTACCTGCTTGCAGTACATTTCAACATGGCTACCTGCCCAAAACCCACGCGCAGGTCCAATGTAGACGTGACTGTAGGCATGCAAGGCGTCTATCCACTAACATGGTAAACGGTTGCAAATCTTGTCACACCTACCTCAGTCCTGGGGTCTTTTTTTTTTTTTTCTTTTTTTTTTTTAAAAGTTTGAGCTGGTGAGGAAGGAGTGGGCGTAGGATGCGGTAGTGGTAGTGATGAAGGTGGAAATGGCTCCATAATGCTGGGATTTTTTAAAATACCATTTTAGTTCATTCTTTCTTTATTTTATTGTATTATTTTAGTTGTGTATGTGTGTAAGGGTGAGTTGGGGTGTGGGCGTGGGTGGAGGGATGTGTGTGGGTTGGTTTTGGTTGAGTTGTTGGGGGGTAGGGTTGGGGAAATTTTGTTTTTGAGAGAGAGAACTGGTGTTGAGAGTGTGAGCGTGCGGAGTGGTGATGGTGATGATGGAGGTGGTACGTACCTAATGCTGTGATTGTTTTGGATGGGCAGGGTGTTTGAAAGCAGCAACACGACCAGCACCTACTGAAGTCAGTGTCTGTCTGTATGTCTCTCTGTTTCTGTTTCTGTCTGTCTCTCGTCTGTCTGTCTGCCTGTCTCTCTCAGCACTATTGAAGTGAGTGTCTGTCTGTTTCTGTCTCGTCTGTCTGTCTGTGTCTGTCTCTGTCTCAGCCCTATTGAAGTCAGATGTCTATGTCTCTCTGTTACTGTTTCTGTCTCTCTCTCTCTCTCTCACACACACACACACACACACACGCTAACCTGTTTTTAGCAGCTAAATTAGCACTGTACTATACTGTACGTCACAGGCTTACATGACTTTTACCGAGTATCGGTGACCAACAAACCACATTAGACACCTACCACATAGCAGTCGAAAGGGCGCTACTCCACATCTAACAGACACTTCGTGTGACTTCGACCTACCTGACGCTGCACTTTGAACCTGCTGTTGACAGACGCTACTTGCAGTTTGAGACGTCTAATGATCTACCTTCTTCTTAAACTGTCATCTGTATCACTCACTAACTTACCTTAAATCCCACCTCTCTCTCTCTCTCTCTCTCTCTCTCTCTCTCTCTCTCTCTCTCTCTCTCTCTCTCTCTCTCTCTCTCTCTCTCTCTCTCTCTCTCTCTCTTTCTCTCGTTGCCTCCATAGCCCTGCCATCCTCCCCACTATCCCTGTCTTCAGATTTTATCCTCATTAAATCCTCTCTTATTAATCATATAGGACTTTTCTTCCTCTATTTCTAATGTATTTCACTTAAAAAGGTTTTAATGAACTCCACATCTGTACATTTTCGTTGAGAGGTATGACATAAAAAAATCGACAAATATGCATAATACATGCTTTGGTTCATGCAATAGACAGGTATTTATAAAATCTAATTAATTATAACAATAAGAAACGAAGAAAGAGCACAATTTAATCAAGGGAAAAAAGAAATATATAAAGAAAAAAAAAGTGCACAATTATATGCTGTATTAAAAGTATTACATTTTGTATTTCAGGTTTTTCAGATAGATCCTCCCCCTCCCCCCCCCCCCCCCCCCCCCAAAAAAAAAGTAATTAATTAAAAATTAAAAGATAAACAAATGAAATAAAATTATTATCAATACCATTGCTATTACACCACATTATTATCATTATTATTACCATTAGTACCACCTCCACCACCACTACTATACCACCACCACTGCTACTACCACAATTATCATTACCATTATCATGACCAATATTACTACCATTACTATCAATATTGTTATTATTCCTATAAAAATAATCTATTCTTTCTTTTTTTCAAATTAAAAATTTATTTCGATATTCGGTTTCGAGGTCAAACATAATGTTAATGTCATAAGGAGTACCGTATCTAAATTTACTTATGACCATTTTTGTAATAATAATGACATGGTTAATAAATCTAACGTCTCTCCGGTTAATCTTGTCAGGTTTGTAGCCAAAAAAGGCGACACAAGACATAATACATAAGAAATTATATTCGTCAAAAGGATTGCGTTGGAAACACTATTTCCGGATAGAATAACACTGAAAAAAAATAACAATCGACTGATGTTTATTTATTTATTTTTTTTAATAATAACAAATTAGGATGAAAAAAAAATCGCAATGATCATGACGGTGATGCTGACGAGGAGTCGATAACGCCGACGACAATGATGACGCTGGTGATAATAATGTTGGTTCTTTTTATTCAACAATATTGACAAAGCGACTGAATTATGCACCATTTGCCCGAAATATCGTACCCTAATAAAGTTCATAAAATAATATTTTAAAATCAACTGAAATATGTGCAGACTTTTAACGTCATTTTTAGTACTACGCGATTAATTATTTAAACAAAATTTCCTTTCACTTTCTGTCACAAATGAATTTATCGATTTATATATCTAACCTGTACTTTTGACAGAAGTTATTTTGAGGTTAATCTTATTTTTCCCTTGTGGGCCACACCATGTGACGCTGAAATGAGTGAGAAATATTTCGAATACTTTCAAAGTTTGTTTTTCTTCAAAGAATTTACATCAAATATTGGTAATAAATTACCACTGTAAATTGCTGAATTTATTTCGAAGGGTCTATATTACTCGTGTAGCCGAGCGGAGTAGTTGACTCTCGCCTCTCGGCCACCACCTCGAGAACACCGCCCAACCCGATCTGTTATTTTCATGTATCCCTCGCAAGAGGGACATAAAAATATTTGCCCTGCAAGGGGGCCGGGAAGCGCGTTGTTAGTAAACCGAGTTGCCGGCTACTAGTGCCACGACACTTCATACAGGTCACTGCCACTGACCTGCATAAAATGCCCGCCGACAATGTAGTCCTGCTCATCACCAAAAGCAGAAGATGAATGGTCAGGCGTGGAGAACATATGTCTTGTCACCTTGTCCTGCATAATCCAATGGCCACACCAAAGGATTCTGCACAGCATAAGCCACCCAAGGCAAGACTAACCAAGAAATGGAAGGTAGACAATCCCTCCCAGGCGTGGACCAGTCGCCTCCCTTTACGCCACATTTGTAAATAGTGTCATAGAGAAATAGGAAACAGATCAAACTGGCTGTTTGGGACCACTGCATCCGAGCCCTTGGTATACCCTATAGGCTTATGTGTGGTGGTGGAAGTTGTAGTTTCTATGCAGTGTTGTGAAATGGGGTTTGCGCACGGTAGGACTTGGGGAATAATTTTGTGTCTCGTGCGCTAATGTTCTCTAAGTGTTCACGTGTATGTGTGTGTGTTTGTTTGTATGTATGCTTGTATATAGGTGTGTGTGTGTGTTTGTGTGTGTATATATGGATGTGCATGTGTGTGTGTGTGTGTGTGTGTGTGTTTGAGAAGGAGAAAAAGGGACAGAAACTATGAGCGCGTGCACTTCAATAACCAGATTCCTAGGCATATTAAATATCAAAATTAACTAAGAAAGCCGCACAAAAATGGCAGTCATGACCAGCAGACCGTTTGCGTTATTATATAGAAGGAAAGCGCATTAAAGGGCATTATATTGCAAAATAACTGCGCTGTACAAGGAAATATTCATAGTTTTGACTGCAATCAGACAAATGGTATTTGTTCCTTGTGACTCAATCATCAGACCATGAGATGCCATTTCCTTTCCTTCACTACTTAGTTTTCAAGTCGTATCAATTGGTTGTAATTTAGGTAATTGTATAACCAGATAACCTGGGACAAACTCCAATATATTGAACTTGCACACTCCAAAACAGGATTCGTTATTTTTGGGTGCATTTCCAGGCTTATCTTGTAAACACTTTGAAATAGTTGGGAATCCGAACGAGCCAAATGTCAGATTGTTGGTCGGTCCGTTGAGCGCCATATCTCAAGAGCTCCTGAATAAAGTTTTGACGAAACTTCAGAGGAACATTGCCTATTCACACTTTTCTGCTATCCTATGCACCAACGGGAATCCCCTCAATGAAACATACTTCCGGTTTTTTTCTCCGCGTGTTTTAGTGAGTTATTTCCAAATATTCAAGAATAATAACATGTGTCACTGGCCACCTGTATCGTACCCTCACATATTTTTTATTTTTTTTTTGCTGCAGTTTATTATCCCTTTCTATCGCCAGTGGCGCGCCTAAACCCTACCTACCTAACATTATTTGTGAATTTTTGAAAAATATTCGGAAAAACATAACGCCCAGATGCTGGATCGAACCCACACCTGTCAGGCGCCATTGGTTTCTGGCTTGTGGACAAGGCAAGTTAGTCCCGCCTTAGCCCACTTGGCCACAACGCTCGCATAACATAGTCAGTTACTTCGTGTTTTGTGAAGGTTGCGACGGCGAAGCTATGGAAAACTACAAGAGTCTTCAGGTCCTGTTTCACTTTCTGTCGATGATCGACGCACCTCCGAAGTCGCCACAAATACAGGCCTCTACGATTGTTTTTTGCATCCTTTCACTGATCATGTCCACCGTTTTTATACTTATCCCACTCGTTTTCTGGCTCTAACAATCGTCGTTTTCGGCAATTTGCCATATTTAAAAGTCACGCATCAAGCTTTGATAAAAGCAAAACAAGCTAGACCGGAACTTGGTTTCATGCTAACCTCGTTTTAATTTATAATGGCGATACCCACGAGTTTTTATGAGAGGTGCCGGAAAGTTGTGAATAGGTTAGTCGTCTGGGTCAAAGTCAGTCACAACAACAACAACAACAACAACAACAACAACAACAACAACAACAACAACAACAACAACAACAGATCTGACTAGAATATTCCTATTTCAATGATATATTTTGATTACTATGTAGACTATTATTACTGTTAATGTAACATTCTAACCACTTTCAAAGTTCAGTATAAAAAAAAAGGTACCGACTCTATGCTTTCTCAGCACAATGTTAGTGACTGTCAGTCGGTCAGTTGGACGCATGCATATCTCATGCATATCTCATGCATATCTCAAGAACCACAAAACGAGTTTTGACCAAACTTCATAGGAACATTACATATGATAGTGCCTTGCCCCCCCCCCCCCCCCTCCCATCCCTGCCATATTATTAGCTCTAACGCAAAGATCAATGTCACTGGGGTAGATTTTGTTGCTAAACACGTTTTGCTCAACATCTCAACAAAGGCTAAACCGAACCGGTTGAGTTTCAGTATACAAGTACTTCGGATCGTGGACCATCCTTTTGTAGCAGTGCGGTTGACAAAACCGAAAAGTAACACTTTTGAACACGCTTAAATGGCAACTATGAGTGTCTGGAAATACATTTGAATGGCTTGGTTTGTTTTTTCTTATCAACGATTTTGACAGTGCGAATAAGTTATGCACCGTTCATCAGAAATATCGTGCTGTAATGAAGTTCAGAAAATAATATTGTGAAATTAGGCGAAAGCTATACATATTTTAACGTAATTTTTATTACTACGCGATTTATTATTTATTCAATTTTTTAAAAACTTTCTTTCACAAATGAATTTATTGAATTTATATCAAAATCGTACTTTTGAAAGGAGTTATTTTGGTGTTAATCTTTTTTTTTTCTCTGTGGGGCCACGGTGCAAGGAGGCAGAAGAAGAGAGAGACAGAAAAAGAGAAAGAGGGGAAGGCAACATTCGAGAATGGACTGGCTGGACACTGAGTGAAGCCATGAGGGTTGCGGAGAACAGAGAAAGATGGAGTACGCTGGTTAAACGATCATCCGTGGTGCCCCTAAAGACTTTCGAGTTGGGGTATAGGATAGGATAGTATAGGGGTCACACTCCGTGTCATTGAAATCCGTGATCAAACTTTTCGAATACTTTCATTGAGTTGTTTTCTTTTCTTCAAAGAAGCGACATCACAAATTAGTATATATTCCCAGGATAAACTGCTGATTTTATTTCGAAGGGTTCTCTGAAATATCAGTTTAATGGAGAAATAGGAAACAGTCAAATTGATTGTTTAGTCTCGAGCGACGTGGGTTCGAATGCTGACTTCAGCAATCTATTTTGTGATTGCTGGATAGTAGTGGCCAGCGCTTTGAGAAGCTCTCTGAGCTTATAAGTGCGCTATATAAGAGAAATATCTTTCTTTATTAGGACCATTGTATCGGAGTCCTTGGTATACTCTAAAGGTCTATGATTTATCGAGCTTGGTGGACACCGCTGGGTCTGGCTTGTTTTATTGTGTATATATCTTTTCGTTGCCTTTTGTTTTCCTAAGAAAAAACACTTAATCGGTTAATTGTAATTTCCTGTGTGGTTCTTATGGATGTTGAAACTGGCCTGAAAATATAAAGTAAATCTTCCGTCAAATTAAAAAAAAGATTCATCGACGGATGCTTGTGTGATTAATGTTAGACTTCATGCCGCGGGAAACGAAGTGTTGAAGTTGTGAATGCCCAATTGTCTGTTTCAAATAAAACCTCTTGATTTGTCAAGTGCTTGCTGCCTTTAGTATGATCTTTATGTCACTTTGCGAAGTCGCCATTTGTGTTTCAAGCCGTGGGGTTGAACTGACTGATAGCATAGCATAGTATAGTATAGTATAGTATAGTATAGTAGAGTAGAGTAGAGTAGAGTAGAGTAGAGTAGAGTAGAGTAGAGTAGAGTAGAGTAGAGTAGAGTGCAAGAAACTACAAGAGACTAGTTTGGCGTGTAACAGACTACAATGATGTGGGGATTTACATGTAGGATCCAGTTATATCAGTGCGCGGTCATTTATGCGTGCTTAATCCGCATCTTTGCTCAAACTGGCGATGACCGTAAGTATTCTACTGGCACTCTTTTCGTTTGATTTTAAATCAACAAACACTGTTATGTATGTGTATGTGTGTGTGTGAGAGAAAGAGAGAGATTGTGTGTGTGCGTAGGTGTGTGTGTGTGTGTGTTTGTAAAAGTTGGAGTGGAAGTGAGGGTCTTCTTCTTCTTCTTCTTGTCCTCCTCCTGCTTTTTCTCTCCAAAATGTATTAAGGCTGCGCTGTGCTCTTCTTCATCGCCACTATTGATGGCGACGACTGTTGGGGTGCCGGGGGTTTCAGTATAAATAGTATCCCCACTTTCTGGAAATTTAGTGCTTTAAATTCCCACTGTCTCTGTCATTCTCATTTGATCTTTCTCATTCCTGATCTGTTCTATCAATCTGCTATACTATCTTCTTCTTCGCTAGACCAGTCACCTACCTTTTTTCTTGAAAACTCTTCCAGGACAAGACTCCTTATTTGTGTATGAGGTCGGTTGGATCAGCTTGGGAATATTGGACGCTTTCTGCCAAGTGGTCACCAGGGCTTCCTATGATGTTATTATTTAGCAATGTAGGCATTTTATATGTATGTGTTTTGTTGATGATTTATAATGATGTTTGTGTTCTATTTTGTTTTTGTAAACGGGGGTTCGATGGGTTGGGGTGCGGCCTCAGCGTCCCCTGCGTGGGATGTCTTTATTGTGAGGCTGGTGGAGAGCTTTCAGTTTGACCACTAGGGTTGTTTCGGCGGATCTTTTATGCGGATCTGCGGTTGTCCGGTCCTGATTTGGCTCAGAAGAGTCCGCTGGACCTAAAGCAATAATCATGTAATGTAATATAATGTTTCTTTGTCATCAGCACGTGTGCACATGTACATGCCACGCAACCTCACCGTTGTTCCTGGAGTAAACAACTTGGACGTCAAATGGTTGGCCCCTGAAGCTCAAATGTCCAACTCGATCACAGAGAAGCGCGAGCTTTTATATTATAAGGTGAATTTTCAGTTTCATTCCAATTTTTTTTCATGAACCCTCCCCTCCATCCCATTTGTAAATTTGCAATATACATAAAGTATTTTTTAAGTTGTTTTTGTTTGGCGGAGGGAGAGGGGGGAGGCACGGAGAGGAGTGTGGGGTGGGGAGGGAGAGTCATATTCAGAGTTTCTTTCGTAAAACGTTTTTAAAGCTGTAGATTATCTCAACATTGGCGCAAACGGATTTTTTGGAAAATTGTTTGCTTGCAGATAATTGACACAGTGACCAATCCCTTCCACGTTTTTGTGTTTGCTTCCATAGAATACAACCGAGTCACAAAGGCACCAAGAAAAATATACTTTAAAAAAAAGCCATTGGTTCTCTCTTCCTCCCCACCTGGAAATACATATGAATGACTTGCCATCTTGTTGATCTCTCTTATAGGTGGAAGTGAAATCGAAAGCTGACCTTAGCAGACAAGAAATGGATCTCAACTACTGGGTGTACTCGGGCGAAGAGATGCTCAGCAAGAGCATAGGCTGCCTCAAGCCGGACACTACATACACTGTGTCTGTCTCCACCAAGTACGATAACTATTCCAATTCCTCTTCCGTCCAGTCAGATGTGAAGACCCTGCCTGAAGAAAGAGGTCAGTAGCCCAACAACAGTGATGGATTTGTTGTAACAATAATTTTTTATTTTAATTTAATAGTACGTTGATGATGGCCGTTTTCTCGACATTATTATTTCACTTTATTTATTGAATCGTTTTTATATATAGCGCTTTACCAGTTCAACAGCTACTCAAGGCGCTGGCCGATACAGGACCCCCGAGGCGCCCACTTCCAGTTTTAGTACAATGGTATTGGATCCTTGGTCCACAAAGACATTCTGGGCACTGTCATAAATTGCCGCCCAGCCTCCAGTAGACTCATTACCATCCTTCTGAAAGCAGCCCCTTTTAACATCACCATCATCCAGGCCTACGCCCCAATATCAGACTATGACCACAGCGATGTCGAGGATTTCTATGAACATCTGCAGGCTGTCCTTGACCAAGTGCCGAAGAAGCACATAGTCATAGTGCAAGGCGACCGGAATGCCAAGGTTGGCCAAGATGCGTACCACAATTGAGGAGACACATGTGGACCCCACTGCAACAACGAAACAAATGACAGAGGTCTGAGACTCTTGGAGTTTGCCAGATAAAACAGTCTGATACTAGTAAACACGCTTGGTCCACACAAGCCTAAGGGACAATAAGTTAAATAAAATATAAAATATAAATAAAAATATTTAAAAAAATCCAGACGATGGACCTGGCACAGCCCAGTGGGGAGCATCACAACCAGAATGACATGGTCAAGAAACGCTTCAGATCAAGCGTCAACATTGGCAGGAAACGCACTTTTACATGAGCAGACGTCGGAAGTGACCACGATCTCGTGATGTTTTCCCGTTTCCATTTGAAGAGAGTAAACAAAGCAAAGTGCACCAGTCTGAAGTTCGACCTGGACAAACTGCAAGACCACTGCTCATTTTGGAAGCAGTTGAAATAGATGCCTACACCTTGACCACCACCTTCAATTCAGCTGTGACAGATGCCGCCACTGAGATCCTTGGAAGAAACCGTGGATCACATCTGAACTTTTGAATTCGTGGAATACAAAGTATTTGAAAAATATTAATTGTATATGTAAATGGATCGTCTCTTTAAATCATTTACTGTTTGACTGTATTGTTTTAACACCATTATATAAACAACAGGGAATTATATTATCAGCACAAGATGACACTAAAACCATTTTGAAACAGACTTATATACAATTTTGAAGAACGTAGATTATTGTTAATTTTGATTAAATTAAATTAAGTTATTATTATTATTATTATTATTATTTTTATTTTTATAATTTTATTTATTTATTTTTTTATTCATTTTATTTTTGGATTATAAACTGTTTTTAAATTTAATTATTTCACTTTATTGTTATACTTCTTTGTTGTCTAAAATTACATTGTTGTGAACAGAGGTGAAATTAAAATATTGAATTGAATAAATATTGAATTGAATTAGTTTGCATGAGGTTATATGTTATTTTGTTCGTATGTGTATGAAATAAGAATCAATGAACATAATCAACACAAAAAGAAAAAAATCCAACAGTTCTATACGTCTTTTGTGTCCTCCCTGTTGTAGCACTGCTCGTGGTTTGGTTTTAATAATAATAATAATAATAATAATAATAATAATAATAATAATAATAATAATAATAATAATAATAATAATAATAATAATAATAATAATAATAATAATAATAATAATAATAGTTAACATTTATACATCGTTATTCTTTACTAGAGCTCATAATGCTTTACAGCACACACACACACACACACACACACACACCCACACACATAAATAAATTAAAATATAACTTCATATCTACAATTACTTTTTTTTCTTTTATTTATTTTATGTGATTCATACTTTATATTTTTAACACTGTACCTATTTTGTATTAACTGTTTTAAATTGCTGTCTCTCCTGCTTTACCTTAGCGTCAAAGTTTTAATTGTGTGCATTTTTCTTTTAGTATACATGCTTTTTTTTTCGGCGTGCTTATATTCCTTGCGAATGTGTGCATGCATGTGGCCGCTTTGGTCAGGCGGTTATCTGGAATCTCGATTTATCAATTATTATTATTATTATTATTACCGCTCAATGACGTTTTTTTTAAATGTCAGTTTCTTTTAACAAATCTAATGATAGACCAACTAACAATGTCATGCAGTCGTTTTGTAGATTATAGTCACACGACACTTTCGCATATAGGTGACTACTGGACCGATTTATACTGACACCAGCGGGCCAGTTGTTGGTAAAGGGGAAAATAATATGATCACACGTTGACCAATCCGGGATTCGAACCAGCGACCTTTCGGTTACTAGCAAGACGCTCTTACCAACTGAGCTACCCGGCCCCACAATCATGCAGTCTTGATACATTGTTATTTGTATAGTATGAAAACAAGACAAAAAAAAAAGACTGGTGTTTTTGCTTACAACGCTGTTCGACAAAATGTCGTTCCTGCAGCTTACCAGAACTTAGAAGTATCAGTACATACATTTTATAATAATTGTAATACATCTTAACTTGCAGACCTTTTTTTTTTAAAACAGAGACGTGGGTAACCGGCATACGGAACCATAAGTTGTACGTTGGTATTGGAGCTGGTCTGATGTGCGCCACCATCTTCATCGTTGCAGGGCTTGGGCTGCTGACCAGTAAGAGTGTGAAAGCATGCAGGTGAGTTTAATGACAGGCAACAGGGTTTCAGGATAATTAGTCTATAAGATGTCAAGGACAGAGAGAAATGTAGAGAGACAGACAGAGAGAAAGGGAGAGAGACAGACAGAGAGAAAGGGAGAGAGACAGACGGAGAGAAAGAGAGAATGGGATGGGACGCTCGGTATGCAGCAGTTTGTCGAGATATCGATTTGCTTGTCTGCCCGAGAACTTTTGACCGATCCCATTATAATTCATTGTAAAAGACTGACGAATTGCTCGAGTTTTGATCGAGATTGCATTTTTATTTGTGTTTCTAATGTGTTTTACTTTAGTGTTTGGTAGTATATGCATCTATGTGTTATGAAGTGGATGTATAGGATTTTAGATTATTATTTACTTTGGCTTAGCTCAACATCCTAACTCCTTTCTTCGTACTTGATTAAAGTTATTTACAAGACAGAAATGGATGTAATATAAAATGCGTGAATGTGTGGAAGCAAATAAAAGAATGAATGATAGATCAGTTCACATTCACTCACACATATATATTAAAGTTATTAAAGTTTCAAAGAACGGTGCACTATTTACACAAAGCAAATCATTTTTGTTTCACGTGCCTATTCAAAGGCTTATCCGCACACTGAAACCAGGCCTTGCAGAGTCACATTGACGTTCAACGGTTACAGGTAAGGTCTTGGCGTACTCAAGCCCGAACAATACAGTGAACACTACTGTATCTCGTTCCTGTTGACTATCCAATATGACCTTTCAACGCCTCACTGACGTGGCGTACAATCTCTCTTGAAAATGTCTTGTATAGCTCGAACCTCCATGTCGGTAGATACGCTCATTCCGCATGTCGCACCGCCTGACGTCGACTGTGTCGTTGTGTCGCTCAGAATAGCCCCGCCAGTACAGTAGACATTCTTCACCCAGCAGGTCATCTCGCTCCGTCCTACCCGTGGCCGAACACAGCCTCTTGGTAGATGCACTGTTCATATTTCCAGAGGTGTCCATGAATTCCAAATAAACATTGAAGCATAGGGCAAACACTCGTTGTCTAGCTTAAGAACACAAGGAAAACCCATTTAATAATTACTGATATTTCATAGAAACGTATTATCTATAAAACAATATCCAATAATGCCTAATTATCAATTCGTAACACTAATAGTTACATTTTTTTAATACTAATACATTCTCACGCACCATTTGCACTCAACAACACAAATATAAAACAGGATGAAACAATTATACACATCAGAGTAAATATAAACTAAATATTTACCTCAAAAAGTGCAACAGGACCATAAAGTTCTCAAGACAGTTGTTCCAGTTAGCCTACCAAAAAGGTTGTTAATTTTTTTTAAGTATGCATAGGCTACACTTGAACTGAAATCACTGGAAACTTCTATTCTAACTACCTTAGAAAAAAAAGATGTATCTTATATAGCGCACTTACAAGCTCAGAGAGATTCTCAAGGCGCTGGCCCGTAATATCCAGCAATCAACCGAGACATCCGCTTCGGTTGGAGGTGTGGTAGCGTCTATCAAAACCCGCTCACTTTGTAATTATATTTCTGTCAGGTAATGACTCACTATAAATAAAGTACGTATATCAGGTGCTTTTCCAAAACAATACGTGGTTACAAAGTTGAACTAAAGGCTATAGCCTGTTTCTAAATACAGTGAACTTAAAACCTCAATAAAACAAATATGAAACTATAATCCGTTGCACAATTTACTGCTAAAAGTCACTACAATACATAACACACACACACACACTCTCTCTCTCTCTCTCTCTCTCTCTCTCTCTCTCTCTCTCTCTGTCAAAACTAATTTTACTGTGTGTTTGCTTATCCAGACGCCGCAGGTACCAGCTGAACACTGAGGAGAAAACATATTCGTACCATGAAAATCACCGTGCCCATAATGGCAACACTCGCGCCGTGCAAAACTCTCCGTCCACCACGGGATCTCCCTCCAGCTCGCGCGTCCCGGTTTTCAGAACCCCAATGCCTTCCAACGTCGCTGCTTGCTCCCCTACCATGCGCTTAGATCGTGCTCCAGCTCCTCCACCTAAGTCATGGGAGACCCACGACAAGAGTTTCGATAGCAATTCGCAGGATGACGACTTCCAGGAAATATACCAGAATGTGTAGGATAACAACTTTGCCTACGTCAACTGTCCGTATAAACCAACCTGATTATTTTTCTTCTGCTGAACTACAGAGAGCGAAGACACGACAACATAATTCTGAAACTTTGGGGTACGCGCATCAAACTCTTTTCAGCTGTGTTTTGATCAGTAGGTCAACTGAAAATATTTTGTAAAACATTAATTGACGTTGTTGACATTCTTAAAATAGCAAAATACTGATAATACTAACCATAACTGATAACATAGATGAAGATGAACACAAAGATTTCCCATCCAAAGTAACAGTATGCCTTATGTGTTGTCTTGTAGTATTTGGATGATGTAGGCCTATATTTTGTTAGCATAAGTGACTGACTGTCTGAACATTTCCCCCCATACCACACCACACTTTCCATTCTAAATAAATGAACTTTGCTGTCTGTTCGATCCATGCAAAGGGGCGAACCTACGAGACTAATCAGGTCGTCCATGGGTTTCTCCAGGTACTCCGGTTTCCTTCCTCCCTTCAATAATGGCATTGGATGCAGTCAGTCTAAAAAAATGCAAAAATAAACTTTTGATTTCTTTTCCGCCTTCTGTAATAACGATCTCCCTGCCTTTACACCACATGTTTGAAGGATAGATGTGCGTTTGTCAAACGGGGGCAGCAGAGAGTATACCTTCTCAGAAAACTCAACTCTTTTTTAGTAGACAAAAAAAAATACTTAGTCTGTTTTACCAGTCTTTCATTGAGAGTCTTTTGACTTTTTCATTCATATGCTGGTTTCCTAGTCTGTCGGTTAGAGATAGAAATAGTCTCTACAGCATTGTGAAAACGTGTTCCAAAATTACCGGCGATGAGCAAAGGAACCTATCTGCCTTCTGTAATCAGCAAATCGCAAGGAAAGCTAAACAGATTGTCAGTAAACCGGAACATATTTTGGCCGATGAGTTTGTACTTCTGCCTTCAAAACGTCGTTTTGCTCAACCCATTTCGAAAACTAAAAGATATTCAAACTCATTTGTACCCTCTGCTGTCAGCCTTCTCAACGCCTATACAATGTAATAAAAGTTTTTTTTTTTAAATTTTAAATTTACTATTGATTTTATTGATTATGTGTCTTTATAGACAATAGATATAAGCTGCTGTGTGAGTGGGTGAGTGTGGGTATAATTCCAGAGAGAGCGAGGAGATTTTTGCTGGTAGAAATTATTATCTGTGATATTTGTTTTATAGTTTTATAGGTTATATTTTATTTTATAGTTTATTTATGCATTTAACAGCACATTTATTTATTGATTGGGAGTATTCTCCGTGTGTATGTAAGGTCATTTTTAATTTTTATTCTAATTCTTATTGGTTATTTCTGCGCCAACGCTGCCTTTGTAATCGTATTGCCCAGCTTGAGAGGAATGAAGTTGTGTGGCATTGTTTGTGCTGTATTGTGTTGTGTTGTATTGTGTTGTATTGTATGGTATTGGATTGTATTGCTGGGATGTACATCTTGTACTGTAGCTTTCTGCGGAGAAACTTGTGATATATCGGGGCAGTTTATCTTTTATGACTTTTTATGACATTCACCTCTAGTTTATTGTATGTATTTAACTGTATGTTTTGTTATCTATTTGTTTTATTTATTAATTTTTGATTGGACTATTTCTCATGTGTATGTAATAATATTTTTAATTCTTTCTGGTAATTGTGCTGATGCTGCCATTGTAATTGCTCAGTTTGAGATGAATAAAGTTGTATTGTATTGTATTGTATTATTGTATTGTATTGTTGTGTGCGTGTGAGTGGGTGAAACATGCGAGCGTGTATGTTGGTACAGATCGCCGCGCTTTGAGCCTGATTAGTAATTTGGGGGAAAGCGCGTATATAGCGTCCATTATTATTATTATTATTATTATTATTATTATTATTATTATTATTATTATTATTATTATTATTATTATTATTTGTCAAATGGTAATACTCACTTCAGCTTTGCTTTTGTGTACTTTTTATGCCTTCCATGTTTTGTTTGCTCGTCTAGTAAATAAAACTTTTTTAAAACTTGTGTGTGTGTGTGTGTGTGTGTGTGTGTGTGCATGTGTGTGTGTGTGTGTGTGTGTGTGTGTGTGTGTGTGAGCGAAATGAATTGTGTGGAAAGAAGTTAAAAGCAAATATCCTTGTGTATCAGATGAAGACAATAAATTGATATGTATTCGTATTGATAAAGTTTTCTTGTAAACTACTACGTTTAAAGAAATAATAATTTAAAAAAAAAAACTTTGTTCAAAAATGACTTTACCACGATGACGTTACTCGATATACATAAATTGTATTTTTAGGTTCAAGGCATCTGTACACTCTAATGACATTATTACGAAGTTTAAAGGAAATAAAAACAAAAACAAGACACTGTTACACTCGATGTTGGTTTTGTTTTTATCAGTAGTTGATTCAGCCCCAATGCTTGAATCCTCCTGATAAGTGTAACTCGGATTCGTTTATCCACGCAGCCTGCTCACTCAGCAACAAGACAGGAGTCGTCGTATGAAGTTTTCCAACTTTATTCAGCGAACATCAACAACTGCATACAATCGCTTTTTTTACTCTCAACTTTTCACTTTTTTTTAAAGTAAAATTTACGTCCCCGGATACATAAAGCGTATAGGGGACGGGTGAACCACCAACAGTGCGGCACTTATATAGTCTCTCTAACTCCAGAGAAATAAAGAACATTCGGGCAAGACACTATTATAACCAATCAGAGCAAATTTCGTCATCACTGTCTCACGTCATACAACCATATTTAGGATGGAAGCGTCTCTAGTTACCACTAGAATTATCCACACGCTTCGATCGATAGTAAACAACCAACTCTAGAAAATTCTCAAATAATATCGACCAACTAAAATTAACAACGTTATACAAAGCTTCTTCTAACAACAACGCAAAATCAAATCAAAGGTAAATACACTCTATTATTGCATGCTTTGCAAAATAAAACAATCAGATCTATCGCGCGCGTCACACACGAACTATCGTGCGCGTTTCAACGTAACAGACACACACGAACGCACACAATATTTACCTCACCATGATGACGTCATTCAGTTTGCTTTACTTTTGTTTTAGGTTCAAGGCATCTGTACACACTAATTACAAAGTTTAAAGGACATATTTTTTAAAATTTAATTTTAATGACGTCACCACGATGATGCCACTTGGAATACATAAGGTTTGTTTTAGGTTCAAGGCATATGTACACTCTAATTACATAATTATGAAGTTTAAAGGAAATAAAAATAAAAGCATCAACCTAAATATTTAAAAAACAAAAAACAAAAAAGAAACACAATAAAAAAAGTATTACATTTAACGCCACCACCGTGACTTCACTCAATTTAAATAAGTTCGTTTGTTTGTTTGTTTTTGTTGTTGAATATATGCATTTGTGTCAACTGGTAGGCATCTTGAGGTTCTCAGTACATACCACGTTTCAAAGGAATCTTCAGAGATCCGTAGGATCTCATCTTTGATATGATGATGATAATCATTGTTGTCAGGGTGGCGACGTGGTGATCGTCCTTAACGCTGATGCAATAGGACGTTAAGCTTCGTTGTTCCTGTCAAATAGTTTCTCAAAAGTACGGACGGAAGGACAGATCCAAAATTAATAGTTCCCCAGCGATCGCTCCAGAACTAAAACCATCGGGATTATGGTACAGAATAGAGGGCATCATCAGAACATAATACTCATTCTCACCTTTCTATGTTAAATTTAGGCTACCTGTAATGGTTTGTAAACACAGCCTAATCTTATTACCCGTTTTGCGTGCACAATACAAATAAACTTTGTGGTTATAAAATTGCACCTGGGAAGTTGATACTTATTCGCTGCCTTCTTTCGAGCTCATCTAACTTTTGTTTAGTATCGGCTTATCCCGGGATAGGATAAATGTCAGAATGTGTAGACGAGGCCTAAACTCTTAGGATTAAGGGTATGATATCTGTATCGTTTAAACATCTCATTAGGCACTAGTTTCAAGAAAAGGCTCTCTAGAACAGTGAGCGGTGCACCATTTTTATGTCGGAATATTACTGTTAAACATACAGATGCTAGTTAAAATAACTCCTGTGGGTGAGAGTATAAACTGAGGTTTGTATACGTATGCATTACAAAAATCGCATGGACTTTGAAGATCCACACGCTCATGTCTTATATGTAGACGAAAACAGCCAGCGAGTGTCAAGTCATATCCCCCATCTTCTGGGGTGGCGGTGCTCTGCGGCTGTAACGTAGTAAAATGTCGCCCGCATGGATGACGAATATAATCCCAAATCCAAATGATAATGATAACCACAGGAGGAAGAAGAAGAAGAAGAAGAAGAAGAAGAAGAAGAAGAAGAAGAAGAAGAAGAAGAAGAAGAAGAAGAAGAAGAAAAAGATTCGACTGCGATAACGACAGCGAAATCAATGAAATATTAGTGTTAATGTCACGGCAACATAATTTTAGATTTTCATCAGAGGAGAAGGAAAGAATTATTTAAAATTGTTTTGGGGTGGGGTATTATACTTTTTGCTGTACCTCTATGATCGTGGTAATGACGAGAATGACGTCGATAGTGATGCACATAATGCCGATACCTTTGTCAACACTAACGAAGATAAGGTGTAGAAGCTGTGTGTTTGCCATGTGATTATTCAGATGAAGATGATGATGACGACGACAACAGCGGACGAATACGAAAGTGGACGAGGAGGAGCACAAGAAAAAAGCAGGAGGAGGTAGAAGAAGAGGAGGAGGTGGTTGTGGTGGTGGAGGTGCAGGAGGCTGGTGATGGTTGTAATAATGTTACAGATGGTGATAGTGCAAGAGTCTTACTGTCTGTAGGCTATCACCTACGCCGAGTTATAAATTTTTTTTATAAATACGAACGTCGCTAAACGTCCTAGTTGAATCAGTCCCCTACGTGCACTGTGGCGACATGCACCCTCTAGTTTATGTGCATTAAGGTCGCACAGCACGCTTTACTGCAGTTTCCAGGAGGTCACAGGCTTTAGCGTCAGTAGTTTAAAAAGAGGTAATTAAGTTTTAAGCATAGTTTGGACCCCAACTCCATCCTGTCCCATTTCCGTTCCCCTCCGGCAGTTTCTTTCATGTACTATCGCTCTCTGTCAACGATCTGTCCCTGCTTACCTCTCGTTTTGTTTGTCCAACTCTGAGGAACAGGCCAGATAGAGAGAGATATAGACAGACAGATAGAGAGAAACTGGGAGGGGGGGAGGGAAGAACTCTACTTCTTTTTTTTCACTATAGAGGTTGTTTTCGACAGCGGTAGCTATCTATGCAAATGAAGCTTACAACCGTATGGCCTCAACAAGGGCTGACGTCAAGAACCTACGCAAAAACTTACCCAACTTGCATGCTGCCACCCAAAGCCGTGTACCGCTGCTCCCAGAGGTCGCAATCTTTCCTAAATGTCCAAAGCCACCGCCAACACACGGTCAAATTTTACCTCATGCTTCAAACATTTTTAATTCAAGTGACTTCTCTCTTCTTCTGGATGCTGCATTACTACTCTATATGTCAAAGAAAATAAGAATATTCAGTCTCATTTTATGTATATTGTCATGCCTACTGTTTGAGAATGTTCAGTTCTAAATACTACACCCACCGCAGAACACCCCCCTAATTGTTATTTATTTATTTTGATATAAATCGTTTTCAGTGACCTGTATTTGTCAAGTTGCTTTTTTTTTTTTTTTTTTTAAATTACACTTGTTTATTATAAACATGTAGTCTGGTTTTCTTCCTTGTCTGTTTGATCTAATATGATTGGTTATACTAACAATAAATTGCAGAGACAGTCACAATGATGTTCTTTTTTTCTATACATAATAGTAAATTTTCTTTGTCCTATTAAGATCGGAATTATAGTGCAATAGCTTATTCCTGCAGAGATGAAACCATTTTTGGGGACGTTTAGAAATGCGATCCACCTTCCAGAACGAAGCATCCAGCGTCCAGATAGATGAATGTTTCTTACGATGTCTTGCTCGAGACTGCCCGGGTTATCGAACTTGCGCAAACCAGTTTGCTTACGTCAGAATCGAATTCAAACCAGTCCAAGACGCATTGCTGTGTTTATTTCATTATTATGCATCTGCGAACAACACAGGTTGGAAAAGTTACTCATTTTGGACGAGAGTATAAACCGAGGTCTTGCCTGTGTGCATTCAATCGCACGGAGTTTCAAGATCATGACGCTCATGTCCTAGACGGTTGAGTGCCAGCTACATAAATGTACCCAACAAGTAATAGATCTCTTCTCCCCCATCTTAGTCGACGGGCCAGGCCTGTGCTCAGTCGTCTGGACGTCAGACGATGCTCCTAAGGCAGCGAGCAAGTGGGCGCCTCGTGCGCCTTGAGAGAGATTCTGTATCGGCCAGTGCCTTGAGCACCTCTTTAGCTGAGAAAGCGCCATCTAAGAACGATTAGATAGATGGGTTGTTACCGTTATGTGAAACCTCACCTCAAAAGTGTTGAGTTTGCAAACGTTTCACCGTGCACTCGAAATCCACGTCGCTTTCGTGACAAACAGCTAGCTAGACTGATAAATTAGTTTTTCAGGCCCGTCAGGATTTAACCTACCGAGGTCGTGCTCTTTGCATGTCTCCTTTGCACCTCCTATAGTAAGTACAGTACGCTGAACCTTTGCCGTGTTTGGGGTTACGGGGACGTGGCTAAGATAAGAACTGGGGGTTTGTATCTGTAAATGTATAGGGGGAGAGAGAAATATGTTCGGGGTGGATTTAAAGGAGGTGGGGATTTCGATTTGGAGGATAGAGTGTGAAGGTGGTATGAAATTCTGTGGTGAAGATGAAGTGTTGTAGGAGAAAGGAGGGCGACGAGAGAGAGAGAGAGAGAGAGAGAGAGAGAGAGAGAGAGAGAGAGAGAGGGGGGGATAACAATACATTATGATAGATCATTGAAGTCCATTGAATTTTTCTCGAGACAGATGTATTTCTGTGTTTGGTACTGACTGAGTCGCTTGTTAAAATCAAAATCAAAATTAACAAGACAAGTAATACAAAAAAGCGGATTCTAAAATTTATAAACATGTTATTTTTTAATCTATAGAAGTAAACAAATAAACATGTGCATGCATAAATAAATATGTACATACATAAATAAATATTTACACAAACAAAACAAATAAATAAATAAATATATAAATAAATACATAAATAAATTTCATACTGGACTGGAAGACACAGCTATGACGGCCTACTAGCGTTAAAACCTGGTAATAACAAAAATGGGATAATTACAAATATAATGGGATAATTATAAGTATCACGAGGTAATTACAATTAACATTGAAAAATTGAAAATATCTTCGCGTAATCCTGTTTAATTTTCAGTTTGGGCTCTAGCAATCCGCCTGGAAATGCGCCAAACCCGAAAAGTTAATTTTCACGTAATAATTATAATTTTCAATTCATTAGTTATGCTTATGTTAATTCTGTCGAAGGCGGCTTACTAGCACCAACACCTGCAGTTACATGTATCAGTGATAATGGTAATTAACACGTGTTCTGTGTAATTCACAGAAATACCGGTCATTCACAGTGTTAACTACTAATTTTTAGTTTTGGCCACGATTTAGTGGCACAGAAACGTAAGGTTTGCTGTGAAAAGTGCCTGCGCATGCGCATCAGCATTAAATTGAGCGCGATGGCGGAGGAACTAGAACAATTTTTTTATTCGTGAGGACGTAGTAGTGGAAAGCGTTAGAAGAAAGTCGACTAACGAAGCATGTAATTTTGCTTACCGTTTTCATGAACAGTGCTTTTCATTGCACAAGTTTGCAGCGTGTTGACAGAGAGGGTGTTCGGA
>CM072512.1:44344203-44491873 GCA_036898135.1 Oncomelania hupensis
GCAGACCAGTGGCTGTACCACTGAATGTTTATAATATTAGTAATTCTGTATGTGTATAGTTAGCCACGATTGATATTTATGTATGTATAGGAATTTAGAGGGAGATTCCAGTGGAACCCGGAAGTAGCAGAATGTTCGTCGCTTATGTATAGAGATGTGGAGCTATCACTGAGGGCTACTTGGCTTTCAGTGAGACGCTCTGCACAAACCGATTATTCAGGGTTGTGCAGAATTTCGTCTCTTATATTCCAGACGAGCAGGCGAGCTATCCCGAGCTATCCCGAGCTATCCCGAGCTATCCGGTGAACCCCACTCCACAGAAACAAGTTGGTTGAGGAGACTTTACCGCACAAGACGGAAAGAGCTACCCTGTAAAACACCCTGTCAGACCCCACAGCGTGGCAAGGGAACCCAACTACACAACGACACAGGTGGACCAGAAGCTACCTCACAGAAGGACTTCGACCGCACCACCCGCCAGTTAAGTGTGTTATCCCAAGTGCACTTAAACTGATCATAGCAGGACCACAGTAGTCCAACTCTTCATAAACTGTAAAAAGGACCACAGTAGTCCAAATCTACATGAGATATAAGAGCAAGTGCCCGAGGAAGAAATAACAGCTGCATAGACTATTAGCGATCGAACTATTAGCATCGAAAGAGACTTTTTAAGTTAGATTAGTACTTAGAGAATCTTGTATAGAGTAGAAGAAATAAATGTGTGATTTTAACTGTTATCAAAAGGCTGGACTACATATGATTCATAGCCGTGTGAAAGCTAGTGTGGCAGTATTCTTTTACCAATTTTCTATCTATTTCTGTACCCCAACCTTAACACAGAACGAGCTAAACAAATAAATTTATTAAAGTAATTCATAGGGTGACTTACTAGCAGTTCCCACCGAATAAACGTGAGGGTCCATAATTCCATTGTGCAGAGCCCATAAACCCCACGTGACACTTTAATTGGCGAGCCTAGCTAGGATCTGTGTATAATAGGAATTGGGTATAACCGGACCTAAGTACAATAAAATTAGATAACAGCAGAAGTAGAATAACTTAGAATAGTGTAAGGGTATAACACTGATCAGTTGGGTGCACTATTCTTTAGTTAAAAACTTTTTTGCTTCAAATATTTTTGTGCCTGTATGTTGCATTGTTCTTTTGCAGGTTTTGCTTAAATAACTGTTGTATGCCATTTGACTCTTGTTTTATTCTATTATTGATTACGAATTTGATTGTCTTTGCAGTGTTTTTATTGATTTGCAATATTGCTAGTGTTTTTGTATTCCACTTGATTCAGAGGTTGTTCATAGACACGTTTGACAATGTCGGACCCAGTGGCCTTGAGATTGCGTTTCAAGGAACTAGGAGAAGCTTTACACTTGGCAGGGGGAGACCTAATTGCGTATATCAATGCAGAGGTAGAGAAACAGGAGGCTAAGGCAGAGAGAGCAGCAGAAAGGGAGGCGAAGAAACTAGCCTTAGAAGCAGAGCAAAAGAAATTAGAATTAGAAGCAGAACAGAAGAAGCTAGCATTAGAAGCAGAGCAGAAGAAATTAGAAGCAGAGCAAAAGAAAGCAGAGTTAGAAGTAGAACAAAAGAAGGCAGCATTAGCAGCAGAGAGAGAAGCAGAAATTAGGAGGTGGGATTATGAGAGGGCAGAAAAAGAAAAGGAGAGGGCAGAAAAAGAAAAAGAGCGGGCAGAAAAAGAAAAAGAGAGGGAAGAAAAGGAAAAAGAAAGACAGCATGAGTTAGAGCTAAGAAGATTGGGATCAGGAGCTTCAAGTTCTTCCTCAACCCCTTCCCACTCAGATCAGCTAGAAGTAGCATCCAACCCTGTACAAGGAATGTCATTTCCACTGGGAACATTCAATGAGAGAGAAGAAGGTCTAGATCTCTATCTGACTAGGTTTGAGCGTCTAGCAACTGAGTATAAACTAGATCCCACTCATTGGTCTTTTAAGCTTAGTCAAGGGCTTAGAGGAAAGGCTTATGACATCTACAGTAAGCTACCGACCGACAGAGTGACGGATTATCACAAAGTAAAAGAGGCACTCCTAACGGGATTCGAACTAACAGGAGAATGCTACCGGCAAAAGTTCCGCACCAATCGGAGAGTGAAAGGAGAGAGCTATGCGCAGTTCGCGGATCGGTTGTCCACAATGCTGGATAAGTGGATTAGCCAGTCAGCCACGGCTAAAACGTATGATGGACTGACAGAACTGTTAGTATGGGAACAGCTACGGGAAACCATGACCCCCGAGCTGAGGACATTCTCAGTAGAGCAGGGCGCGGAAAGACTGGAAGATCTGGTCAAGGTCGCAGATAGGTACGTGGCCGCCCACGGAGAAGCCAAGAGCTTCAGGCGAGACCTAAAGCCTAACGGGAAAGAGGCACAGAAACGAAGCCCTAACCGGGAAGAGCGCACCGCGAATAAGCCGAATAACCCCAGACCTGGGCAGAATAAAGGACCCAACACGGAATTCGGGAAAAGAGGTCCTGCAGAACAGAGACGGTATTGTTCGTTCTGCAATAGAAACAATCACTCCACCGCAGAATGTTTCAAGTTGGCCGCACAACGTAGGGAAGAGCGCGAAAGCCGGCCAGCGCACAGAGTTCTAACTCAAAGCAGCGGTAACAAACCACACACAATCGGAGATCACCCATCGGTGACAGACACGGTCAAGGTCAACGGAAAAGAAGCGAACTGTCTGTATGACACAGGTCTATCATACGACGCGATAGTTAGCGAATCTCTTGTATCGCGCGCGGACTTGACGGACAAGACAGTCGACTTACAAGGAGCAGACTTGACGAAACCGACGACTACTTGCCCAATAGCTTGGATCGAAGTAGAGAGTAGGTACGTCACAGGACGAATCCAAGCAGCTGTTTTACAGAAACCCCTGTATGATCTAGTGCTAGGTTGTAGGTATGTGTTCTTAGGCACGCCCCCCAAAACTGTAGAGATAGCTGCAGTGCAAACCAGGGCCCAAGCTAAAACCCAACCACCCCAGCCCGAGTTCGCTCCGAATCCAGGACTCGAAGAGATCAAAACAGCACAGAAAGAAGACACCTCGATAGCGAAGTGCTTCCAGAAGCTACCCAAGGCGCACACACCCCCGCACAAGGGAGACTTCTACATGGAAGAGGGAGTTCTACATCGTCAAGGAGATGGAGATCACACCCAACTAGTACTACCAGCCACCCTTCGAGCCCAAGTACTAGAACTAGGCCACAGCATGCCACTCAGCGGACACATGGGAATTGGAGCCACAGTGCAGAGAATCAGCGCACACTACTATTGGCCAGGAATCACGGAGGATGTCAAGCGCTACGTGAAATCTTGCCACCAATGTCAACGATATTCCCCGCGACATCACACCGTACCAGTTACCTTAGGACCATCAGTAGTAGTCGGCGTGCCATTCCAGCAAGTCTCAGTAGACATAGTAGGACCACTGCCCATGACCAAGAAGCGGAACAGATTTCTACTCACACTCGTCGACGCATGTACGATGTGGTGCGAAGCAGTCCCGTTGCCAGCGATCGACACCAAGAAGATTGCAGATGCACTCATCGCCATCTTTACCAGAGTCGGATTTCCGGACAGCATTAGAACGGACAACGGATCTCAGTTCACCGGCCGCCTGATGCAAGACGTGTTCGAGTTGATACAAGTTCATCACATTCGCACACCACCATACCACCCCGCCAGCAACGGACAAGTAGAAAGACTGAATGGAACCCTTCTCACCATACTCAGGAAAGTCGCCGACGACAATCCAGAAGCGTGGGACACCTACGTGAATGCGGCACTGTTCGCATACAGAGAAACGCCCCATGCAGCCACAGGCTACACCCCGTCAACATTGCTATTCGGCAGACCGCTAGCAGGACCGCTAGAAGCCCTACGCAGAAGTTGGACGGAAGCCAAGATAGACGACACACCAAGAGGTGCCACCAAGTACGTCGCAGACCTGCAGGAAACCCTCAAAGCAACGTGGAAGAAGGCTGGTGAAGCACTGAAGAAGGCAAGAGCCCGTCAGGCGAAGTACTACAACCGCCACGCGAAGGACAGAGAACTGCAAGTCGGCGATCAAGTGCTACTCTTACTTCCAAGTGGAACCAACAAGCTGGACATCGCTTGGAGAGGACCGTACCGGGTAACTGCCAAGAAATCCAAGACAGTCTACCAAGTAGAGGTGAACGGGAGAGCCCGGTACCACCACATCAATCTCCTCAAGAAATACATCGACAGAACAGCGACCCCCGGCACTCACAACTTGTTAGCCATCGCCATCGCGGAAGAAGTTCCTCCACAACTACAACAGCATCGCCGTACCACTGACAAATGGAACCCGGAAAATCGCCCCGGACAAAGTAGTTTGGACAGCCGAATGCGAGACAGCATTCCAAACCCTCAAGGACAGAATGACATCGGCGCCAGTACTCCACCTACCCGATTTGACTCAGCCATTCGTTCTACGCACCGACGCAAGCGACTTAGGCCTCGGAGCAGTACTGCTACAGCGCGACCCCAAGAATGCGGAGACGCTATTCCCTGTCGCCTACGCCAGCAGAAAATTGAGACCCGCCGAGACCCACTACGCCACGTCGGAGAAAGAATGTCTTGGACTAGTCTGGGCCATACAGAAATTCCAACTCTACCTGTATGGGACCCACTTCACAGTTCAGGTGGACCACCAACCACTATCGTTCCTGGCAGCCTCCAAATCCTTGAACTCTCGCCTGATGAGATGGGCACTCACCCTTCAGGCGTACTCATTCCAAATCGAGTACATCCCCGGCAAAGAGAACCACGGAGCCGACTACCTCAGTCGCCATCTCGTGGAGGACACAGCAGTTGTCGCCCACCCAACACAACTAAGGGCCACAGCACCAGAATTCGTCCCCGCCCAATAATACCCTGTCACTAGTGTCCATAGCTACCTGGCACAGCATTGCAGCTCAGGTAGAGCAACTTACTTAGTTTGTAAATAGGACCCTAGGATAGTGCAGTGTTAAACTAGGCTCTGTAGTAGAAAAAGGTCGAATCCAGTAGTCATCGCCTTTTTTCAGTTGAGGGAGCCTGTCATGAATTGGCTAGTATTAACTCTGCTTGTTGACTATTTAGCCATGTGTAGTCTTTGTACCAGTAGAGAGTCAGTAAATTACACAGCAGACAGCACACTGCGAGCCTGAGCCACACACACAGCGCAGTGACGTCAGCACTTGAGTTTTGAATCGGACCGTTGGAACCCATGGGAGAGCTTAGGCAAAGCGGTTGGAGCCAGTTTGACTAGGTCCAAACCCCGCACATTTTTGGTCAGTTGGGAGGAATACACCGAAGTGTTAACAGCTAGAAAGCTGGCAGAGAAATCTCTACACACTTAGACCAGGAAGCAGGACTTAGAATCTTAGCATTCTATTTAGTCAACACGGGCCTGAACTTGTCAGACAGGTAAATGAACACCCTTCTGTTTCATCGTGATATATTTATATTATTGTTGAAATTATGTTTGTGGAATTTGCTATGCATAAATGTGAATTGTTAATCCGAATTTGCGTGACCACGTGGAAGAGCCTACCACGAGGCGAAACACGACCGGTTGCGCCGCCATGTTGTATGCCGTACGGAACCACTGTTGTTTAACTTATATGTATGTTTGCAGACCAGTGGCTGTACCACTGAATGTTTATAATATTAGTAATTCTGTATGTGTATAGTTAGCCACGATTGATATTTATGTATGTATAGGAATTTAGAGGGAGATTCCAGTGGAACCCGGAAGTAGCAGAATGTTCGTCGCTTATGTATAGAGATGTGGAGCTATCACTGAGGGCTACTTGGCTTTCAGTGAGACGCTCTGCACAAACCGATTATTCAGGGTTGTGCAGAATTTCGTCTCTTATATTCCAGACGAGCAGGCGAGCTATCCCGAGCTATCCCGAGCTATCCCGAGCTATCCGGTGAACCCCACTCCACAGAAACAAGTTGGTTGAGGAGACTTTACCGCACAAGACGGAAAGAGCTACCCTGTAAAACACCCTGTCAGACCCCACAGCGTGGCAAGGGAACCCAACTACACAACGACACAGGTGGACCAGAAGCTACCTCACAGAAGGACTTCGACCGCACCACCCGCCAGTTAAGTGTGTTATCCCAAGTGCACTTAAACTGATCATAGCAGGACCACAGTAGTCCAACTCTTCATAAACTGTAAAAAGGACCACAGTAGTCCAAATCTACATGAGATATAAGAGCAAGTGCCCGAGGAAGAAATAACAGCTGCATAGACTATTAGCGATCGAACTATTAGCATCGAAAGAGACTTTTTAAGTTAGATTAGTACTTAGAGAATCTTGTATAGAGTAGAAGAAATAAATGTGTGATTTTAACTGTTATCAAAAGGCTGGACTACATATGATTCATAGCCGTGTGAAAGCTAGTGTGACAGTATTCTTTTACCAATTTTCTATCTATTTCTGTACCCCAACCTTAACACAGAACGAGCTAAACAAATAAATTTATTAAAGTAATTCATAGGGTGACTTACTAGCAGTTCCCACCGAATAAACGTGAGGGTCCATAATTCCATTGTGCAGAGCCCATAAACCCCACGTGACAATCACCACCAGCCACAACCCCGAAAGAACAACGTGAGCGCGGCTGCATGTTGTTTTACGTTTGAACAAAAGCTCTAGTGACCAGTAATGACATCGTCTGCCTGTTCGTTAATATAATAAATTAGTTGAGACTTTTAAACAAATCTCACTTGTTGTTTTGGCGTGACCAATTTTCTTTTGTTCTTTAGTCACCTTTCATATTCCTCTACCTTCTCTCATAGTCTGTTAAGCCGAAGACCCATATCATATTACACGATTCGATTCAGTTTAATTGATTTAAGTTTTCTCTCTCCCTCACTCCCTACCACCCCTTCTCTCTCTCTCTCTCTCTCTCTCTAAATTCAATTCAATTCTATTCTCTCTCTCTCTCCATTCTCTCTCTCCCCTTTTCCCTCTCTCCCCTTATCTCCTCCTCTCTCTCACTTTATCTCCCTCCCTCTCTCCTTTTAAACGATTCAATTCAAATCAATTTTATCTCTCCCTTCTCGTTCTCTCTCTCGCTCTCTCCCTCCCTCCCTCTCTTTCCTTTTAACTCCTCTCTCTTTCTTTCTCTCCCTCACTTTCTCTCCATCCCTCCCTCCCTCCTACCTCTCTTCTTTTAAACGATTCAATTCAATCCAATTCTCTCTCCCCCTTCTTTCTCTCTCTCTCTCTCTCTCTCTCTCTCTCTCTCTCTCTCTCTCTCTCTCTCTCTCTCTCTCTCTCTCTCTCTCTCCGTCCCTTCCTCTCTCTTTCTCTCCCCCCCTCATCTCCCCATCCTCTCTCTCTCTCTCTCTCTCTCTCTCTCTCTCTCTCTCTCTCTCTCTCTCTCTGCTTCACATCCACCTTTCCTCCCTTCCTAGATCCTTGTTCAAAGTTCCATAACCGAGCTCTAATTTGCGCAGTCCGTGTGTGGCAATCTGATAAATGCGTCTTTTCTTTCTTTCTTTCTTTCTTTCTTTCTTTCTTTCTTTCTTTCTTTCTTTCTTTCTTTCTTTCTTTTTTAATTGGCTTGCTTGGCTGGTCACAGTTGCTGTGCTACCCTCGATTGACAAGGAATGACACTCGAGTGCGGTTTGCGGTTAATGTTTTTTTTTTCGTTTTTTTTTTACATTTTAAAAAAGGTAGTTCGGACGAACACTCGTCTCCGACTGAGCGGTGCTGGTCTTCAACTGACGACGAAAATTTAATATTGACTGAAATATTCTACAGTACCAGAGACATTTTTTTTTAAACTAACTCTCTCGTAAAACTGATGAAATTTGGTGCTTGAATGTGTTTATAAAAAAATTTAAATGTCTTTTTTTTTTAAACAGGAAAGCAATTGTTCGGCAGCCACAAATTCTGAGATTCAGAGATTGAAGTTTTATTTTTCTTCTGTATCGACGCGCGAAAGAGGGTGGGCAACCGCAGTGCCGCAACAAACTTGGACAAGATAAAACAAAGAAAAAATAAAAAATAAAAGGGCCTACAACTCCTCTCTCTCACGACGAACCATCACTTAATCCCATCACCTAGGTAATGAAATAACTACCATGACGCACTACCATAACTACCCGTCTTGAAGATGGCCATTAGAGGGAGCGATGATACGTCTGCGGCTGAGTTTTAGCCTATAGGGTTAGTGTCATGGTTAGAGTAATAGTGTTTAGGTGGCTCACTGATGTAGTGGCTTGGGCACTAACTAGCAAGGTTTCGTGTTAAGCAACGTCGAGAAGGGTTAGTACTTGGATGGCTGACCATGCTTGGAAAGAAAAACCACCCAAACGACACAAAAAGATTGAAACTAGTGCACGACACACCCCAGTCCACCCAGCTGCGAACGGGTATCTGCACCTGTTTAGAACCGGGGGAAGGTAAAGGAGAGAGGGAGAGGGAGAGAAGATAAACACCGCCCTTATTAAGCTGGCCTAGAGGAAAGGAACCTCTCAAGAGCTTCCCTCCCCAACGACCGAAAGGTTACGGGACACCTTCTACGACTTTAGGGTTAGGGTTAGTTACAGTTGGGACATGAAAAAGCGAGGCTTTGTGTGTGTAGGGGATAAAGAACCGAGTTATGTGGTTTTTGTGTGTGTGGGGGGTTTCATCGCCCGCTGAATGCCTTGACCCGAGATAAGAAGTAGGGAAAACGGGCATGTTAATGTGCATTTTGCGGTTTTTGTGGTAAGGACCTTGATCTCGAAATAAGAAACCAAGTAATGCAGGAGGTCTTGCAGGAAGAGGTGGAGAAGGGAAAGAGACGAGAGGGGGAGAGAGAGAGAGAGAGAGAGAGAGAGAGAGAGAGAGAGAGGGGGGGGGGAAGTAGAGAGAGTTGGGGATAAAGCCAGTCGTGAAGGCTAGACACAGAACGATTTCAAGGAGTTAGTTTTGTAGTTTTCGTTTCGAAGTTGCCATAAACATCGCGGTTTGACCCTTGTCCCACTCTAATGAATAAAGAATTTGAGGAAGAAGAAGAAGAAGAAGAAGAAGAAGAAGAAGAAGAAGAAAATAAAGAGTTAAAGGTGGGAATGATGAGGAGAGGGAAAGAGCTAAAGGACAGTGACCATTATTAGGGGTGAGAAGGAGGAGGGATGGAGAAATAGGTAAAAATCGTAAAAGTGGAGGGGGGAGGAGGGTTACAGACTTTGGAGAAGAAGAAGAAGAAGAAGAAGAACCACAACAACTATTACTACTACTGCTATTACCACTACTACTACTACTACTACTACTACTACTACTACTACTACTACTACTACTACTACTGCGGCTGCAGTGATGCCTTGTTTAAAAATATTAATTCGATTTACCGCAGAGCAAATTATTTATCTCCAACACTTCCATCACAGCTGATTAAAAATTAAAAATAGCTGGCATGCTTCCCCTTAACAAACACCTTAATTACAAAATAGCCGTTTTACTGTACAGAATACAAAACAATAAAGCTTCTGATTATTTAAAAGTACTTTTTAGCAAATTATCATCTCGTTAATCAACTTTCAGACATAATTTAACCTTTCCACAACCACGTTTAAATCATTTCTGTCATATTCTGGCCCAAGTGTGTGGAATTGTCTACCACACGAGATTAAGGAAAGTAAATCATTAACATCGTTTAGCTAGACTCCACAAATTTCTATTCTCCTTTGGCTCCTAATATTTAAGCTGATTGCATTCTTTTGGTTTTTCCCTTGCGACAGTTTAAGTTTTTGAGGTATGAATTAGCTTGTGTATGTGTGTAGGGGGGAGATGGAGGGGTAAAAGTACGGAAGAGATATCGGAGGGGGGAGGGGAATTAGGTGTAATTACTAAATTAGGTACATTAATTTTCATAGTAATTCCTTAAATTTTTACCATTGTTAAGGTTTATGTTAGTTTCAAATCATTGGACAACATGATGACATGCTCACAGTGGTGAAGAAACGGAAACTCCGATGGTATGGTCACGTCACCAGAGCATCAGGCCTTGCAAAGACCATCCTGCAAGGCACGGTGCAAGGAGGCAGAAGAAGATGGAGGCTGAAAAAGAGGTGGGAGAACAATATTCGAGAATGGACTGGCTTGGCACTGAGCGAAGGCATGATTGTTGCTGAGGACAGAGAAAGATGGAGTACGCTGGTTAAACGATCATCTGTGGTGCTCCAACGACCTTCGAGTTACAAGATAGGATAAGATAGGATAGAACAAATCAAATTTATGTTAATTATTTTATTTGTCCTGAATTAGTTAATAAGGATTAACCGTAAGACAGGTCCAGAGGACCTAATACTATTATCCTATTAAATGTTTCGACTTCAACTGCTACTACTACTACTACTACATGCAAGATTGTGCTGGAGTGCCTGAATATTCTGTTCCCTGTCCTGACTCACATCATAAATTGTATTTGATCTCAGTTGACCCTAATCAGAGCAAAAACTTTCGTTCTGTGTCAAACCTCCCATACTTGCCAAAGCTGCCGGAAAGGGTGGTCTCAAAACAGCTGGTACAACATTTGAACAGTCATGATCTGTGGGACAAATATCAGTCTGCATACAGACCTGGGCACAGCTGTAACACTGAATGAACATGGAAGTTTAACGTCTACACCCACCATTGGCGATATGGCAGACGGGGATAACCATCCCATGGAAGAGGAGGCAGGGACTTATATCAATACTGAACCACCACAGCAATCAAACTGCCAAGGTGGACAGTGACAAAATTCCCACCACGGGATTCGAGCCTGAGTCATTGGTGTGCCAGGTGAACGCTCTACCTCTGACCTACGGCGGTGGGACTCTGTGAAACTGCTCTTCTCTGATTAATGAACGATGTTTTGTGCAATGCTGCCAGTGGAGATCTTGTACTTTCTGTCTTATTACTCAATTCAGCATTTAATATCGTTAATCAAGAGCTTCTCCTTTCACGTCTGCTCTCTCTCTCTCTCTCTCTCTCTCTCTCTCTCTCTCTCTCTCTCTCTCTCTCTCTCTCTCTCTGTTATGCGTGCCTGTGTATCTATGTATTGTAGAATATAAGAGAGCGGGTTAAGACGATCCTTGCATCAATCAACTCAACCCCTGGTAGTCACTGCGCGCAAAATTAGGAAGCATACCCCCACAGTCCTATCACAGTTCAACTGCAAACGCGTAGCTCTTCTATAAATGCGTCAACATGGAGGGCAATAAGTTCATTGAGGGACTTTGACCAAACATCCTATTAATAACCAGCATACAAATATATTGAACAAGTCATTTCAAGTAGGTAAGCCGCTGAAGGTCAACTGGGTGAAAAAGATAGTTTGATGTTGTTGGGATTTAATCCCCCTTTTCCTTCTTCTTTTCTTTTCTTTTTCCTCCTCCTCTTCTTCCTTCTCTTCCTTCTTCTTCTCCTCATCTTCTTCTTTGATCGCCGGTGTCAAAGATAAAGCTTGTATTCGACGGTGATGAATAAGCAAAGGATTTCGCTTTTGACGAAACTGAATACCGTTGTCTGTCAAAAGTTCATATTCTTCGGTCGCTGGATGGTCTTTGTAGTCGGAATTGAATCAGCAGTGTTTGGACTATTTAACACAGTTGACAAATAAGTATCTGTCAGACTAAATCTTTTTGCACTACAGAAACTAGCATCAAAATGATGTGCGCTTCATTAAAAAAAAAAGTAATAACAAACACACGCACACAAATTCCACTCATGTCCCTATGATAATTGCTTACAATTAAGCTTGCATGTTTGCTGCCATGCCGAGAGGACAATTAGTTTTCCTTATACCACATGTAATTATATAATTATGTATCATTTGTTGCTGCTTTTTTGCGTTGGTTAGAATTGTATAGTTCGTGACCGGTCAAAGAATGTTCATACACCATGAACTGAATACTTGAAAGTGAAGCAGAAGAAGAAGAAGAAGAAGAAGATGGTGATGATGATGATGATGACTATCAGGATCATGATGAGGAGGAGGAGGGTGAGGCTGAGGGTGATAAAAAAAAAGGGGGTTGGGTGGGAAGTAGGGAGGTGAATTTAAGAAATCGTGGGAAGAGGAGGAGGAGGAAGAAGATGCACTAAGAATAAATATTTGATGTTGAATGTGGACGCCGAAGATTGAATGATGGAAGAGTTATCGTCGCTTGTCTGGTATGAGTTATGGATTGCGTCCCTTCGATAGCTCCTTGATTGATTCTCGTAATTATGGCAACGTCGGAGGTTAATGTAGATTTATTTATTTAGTTATTTAGTTGGTAAGTTAGTTATTTATGTTAATGCAATTTTGGTTTCCTTGCTTATTTTAAATGTAGAACAAACTTCCTAGAAACGCAGTTCAGATAGAATCTATTTTTTAGTTCTGTTTTTTTGTTTGTTTAATTTTTAAATATTTATTCCACAGTAGACTATACATGGCCATCAAAATCAGTTTTGATTTGTTGGCCAATATTGGTCGTAGATGCTGCTGATAGAAATGATGCGCCTTTTCTTGAAGGTGATAACGACGACGTCGACGACAACGATGATGATGATGATGATGATGATGATGATGATGATGATGATGATGATGATGATGATGATGATGATGATGATGATGATGATGAATTTAGTAGTCGTAACGGGTTGAGATCACTCTGCGACTCTATATTCCGGTCACATACGGGGGCCGATGTTGAGATTTAGCCGGCGAAATGACTGTAGTAGCCAAGGGGTTGAACGTTGGTGAACCCTGAATATAATAATGAAGGGAGATTTGGAAAATAGCCCTTTGAAGAAATTAATACCACATATTTCTTGAAATGCCTCTAGCGAGAAGGAGCTAAAAGGCAGCGTGGATTATGGTAAACACAGGAGAAAGGCCTTGACTGAGTGACAGATCTGGGTCAAGTCCCCACTGGACATTGCTAGATCGCGTGGTCAACAAACTTTTGGACCATAAATCTAAATTGAGGCCGGCTGAGTATTTTGGTTGTACAATATCCGCGCTTGGGGCAGAGGGAAAGGACGAGGGGGAGGGGTAGAGAGAGAGAGAGAGTGGGGGTGGAAAGAGAGAGAAAGAGACAGGCAATTTAAACTGTCTTTTTTGTGTGAATATTATGACAATTTTCTTTCACAACAATGTATTATTTATGCGTGAAACAAATACATACACCGAAGAGGCAGAGAAAGAGAGAGAGAGAGAGAGAGAGAGAGAGAGAGAGAGAGAGAGAGAGAGAGAGAAAGACAGACAGACACAGAGAGAGACAGACAGACAAACAAGTGGGCCTACACTTGTCGAGAGAAAGTGAGAGAAAGTGATAAAAAGCATTGCGTCTGAAGTGTAACTAACGACTTTGGCAACATGGCCACACATTCTTTGCCCATTAAAGTATTCCAAACTCCTAATTATTGTTTTAGCGCCCGAGACAGTGTAAGATCGCTACTCTTTCCTATATACTTACAAATGGAATCAGAGCTCCGAGGGTAAAATGGTATTGTCATGAGAGGATGAAGTAGATCATCATTATAGAGACGATTAAGCTTCCCGTTTGCTGGCTGTTTATAACTGCCCAGTTTCCCGCTTCAACAGTTTGTGGTCAGCGCTTCAAAGGCGTCCATCAGGGTTACAAACAGGGCGAGTTGGTAGAGCGTCTTACTAGTAACCGAAAGGTACCTGGTTCGAATCCCGGATTGGCCAATGTGTGACCATATTATTTTCCCCTTACCATCAACTGGTTCGCTGGTGTCAGAATAATGTGACCAGTAGTTGCCTATACGCTTCGGTGTCGTGTGACTATAATCTACAGTTACAAACACGGCCATAGTAGCCTACACTTGGGGCAAAGGTGATCCCCGTCGCCCTGTTGTGATGGCCATTCCATTTGCATTGTGGGCATATCAGGTTTTGTTTTGGTTGAACATCACTGTCTCTATCAGTTTTGTACATTATAGATACTCTAACATTGTGTATACATTTGCATTTGCATTTTTAATTACTGGTTTTGGTTTCTGTGATTAGATCTTCTTCTTCTTCTTCTTCTTCTTCTTCTTCTTCTTCTTCTTCTTCTTCTTCTTCTTCTTCTTCTTCTTCTTCTTCTTCTTCTTCCTCTTCGTATTAATTCATATTCTTCTTTTGCTCTCAGCTGCCATCTGTAGATTCAAACAATCAGCGACAAAACGATTTTTTTAAAGTCTCGTTTTAATAACGAGATTTCGTTTCTTCTTTCCAATCTGTTTTTATTTCTGGCGATAGAAGCAATATTATATTACACGTAAGAAATTTAAAACTGTGACTAAAAATATTTTTAATTGCAGTCAGTATTGTTCTGTGTAATATGAAGCCTACATGTATTGTAATATAGGCTACCCATTTTTGTCTTCCTTAGTTCAAATCAAGGGAAAGAATTCGTGCACTCTTTCTTTTAACCTATTTCGGGTGTCGTGATACTATTAAGTTTTACCTTTCACCTTGACGACATTTCTGCCCTGTTCTGAACAAAACAAGGCAAATCCGGAGATGCTAGTTTGGAGAAAATTGACATTGGATTAGTGGTTTTATAATAGTTGTATATTTTGTGTGTTGATGACTTCGTTGTCTGGATCTCACAACTTAAAGACACCCGTCATTATTTTTAAAAAATAAACATGGAAACAAATTTAACTTTAGTTAAGGAATTAAATGTAGCGGAAAGGGAGGCGACTGGTTGAGACTTGGGAGAGAAATTGTCTACCTTGACTTTCTTGGTTAGACTAGCCTTGGGTGGTTCCTGCTTTGCGGAATCCTTTTGGTATGTCATTGGGTTACGCAGGACAAGGCGACACGACATTTGTTCTCCCCGGCTGACCATTCGCCTGCTGCGTTTGGTGGCGAGCGGGACCACATTGTCGGCAGGCATTTTATGCATGTCGGTGGCAGAGACCTTGCAGTAGAGTGCGTGGCACTAGTAGCCGGCAACCCGGTACTCCCAACCACGCTTCACCGCCTTGCAGGGCAAATATTTTTTATGTCCCTCTTTTGAGGGATAAATTGAAAATAACAGCTCGGGTGGAGCAATGTTCTCATGGTCGTGGCCGAGAGACGGGAGTCAAATACTCCGCTCGGCTACATAAATAATACTATTTTAATCTATTTTATTCAGAGTAATTGTATTTTGGCTGTTGTTTTAATATAGTGAGTTTGTTATCAGTTCCATATAAAAGTTACAAGCAAATATCTGTATCATTCCATGGTTTTACTTTATAAAGATTTTGAAAAATTGAAAATTCGAAGCTCTTTTTATTTTCATCTCTTTAAGATGTAAAAAAAAATCTGTTAAACCAGATTTGATGTCTTTGGACTCTTCACCTGACATTCAAAATTCACGTTGAAAACACATGTGACTGCCCGAACGTGAGAGGATATACAATCTAACTGTTAGGCAACAATGGATTGGCAGTGTTTTGTTATCTCACAGCAGAAGGAGGGTTTCTCATTTCATGTACTGGTACTCACGTTGTATTTGCTGTAGTATAGACCAGATCAAGCGTCCCACATACACAAAAACTGTAAATGTAATCAAGCAGATCTACCTCGGCTAATCGAATCTAGTTCCATAAATTTAGTTTTGAAGAGCTCTTTGATGACTGAAGGCGTATTAACTTTTTTCTTTCTTTTTTTTTGTGGTGTATTTTTTTCCCCCTTTCTTTTCTTTTTTGCACTTCCGCTTCTTTCACTTTATTTGTTCAAACGAGTTTGTAAAAGTTTTGTCCTTTATTTTATTTTTGTTCTCAAATAACTCAACCAAACCTCGTAGTCAGGCTCAGGTGAGTGTTTGATACTAAACAATGTTAGATAGGTCCATATTCAATGATTTTAAGAGTCCTGCTAAGAGCCGAATCAGGACCACACAAAACTATTCAAAATCAGACTAGAATGCTAACATTAAAAATGATAAAAGATGGACATAAAACTAGCATTACTGACGACATTTATCCAAGGATACAAACAAAATGATATGTCCTATATGCGATTAAAAAAAACCAACATCACGCAAAAATGTCAACAGGTTTTGCCCATTGGAAATTTTAAAAATCTCACAAAGGGGTATCGAACCAAAATATCTTTCTCTGTCATCAATAAAATCAGCACATTCAGACATAAAATGGCGGGGCGAAAAAGGATTTGTCACAAAGCTCCACGGTGGTTCTTCTCCTTTGAAAAGGAAACTATGGGTGACATAAGTATGCCCAATATGAAGGCGAACCAAAACAGTTTCCTCTTTGCGAATGGGTGCAAGTTAAAGAAGCAGACAAATCTGGAAGAATTTGAAATAATTTGTTATTGATTTGATTATATACCATTCGGTCTGCCAGAGCCGTTTACAATAAGAGCCAGTCATACAACGCAGGTCAGAGTATGGAATAAACTGAAAAACCTTTGAAGGCAAATCAAGATGAAGAGCTTCTTTAGCCGCTTTGTCCACTGCAATATACTCAACAATGTTGAGAACACGATTAAAAAGACCAACGAACATTAATTTTTCAAGCGTGAAATTGAATTTATTGTTGTAAAATTAAAAGGACTGTTTGAACACGCATTCCACACAGTACGAATGACAGACAGAGAGATAGAGAGAGAGAATGTGAGAGAGGGGAAGGAGGAGGAAGAGGAGGAGGAGGGAGAGAGGGAGAGCGAGAGCGAGAGAGAGAGAGAGAGAGAGAGAGAGAGAGAGAGAGAGAGAGAGAGAGAGAGCATGATTACACGAGCAAAAACTATGTTTCTCCTTGCATAATTTATTCCCTACTCGTGTCAATGTTTTGACCCCCTTTGAAAAAGAGTAAGTTTCTCGAGTGACATTCATTGTTTATAGTCGATCCAATATATGACACCGTAAACCGCAAAACACCGACTTGAACAGTGAAATGAAAAAAATTAGTTTATATCGGCCACACGTACGCAAATTAAAATGCAGTACATTTTAACTGAAAATGTAATGTGCAGACTTCAAGAAAATAAATTATGGTGATATAATGAGTTCGTCTTCTGTCACCTATGTAGCCTACAGGTACTTACTTGTATGGCCTGTTTTAACGGAAAGGTTCGGCGAAGGTTCGTGGCGGTTCACGAACCTTTTCTTTTTTCGAGGTTCTTAGAACCTGAACTCTAGGTTCCTGCACCTTTCTTGTCCAAAAGGTTCAGGATTTGAGAAGATTATGGGAAAAAAAGTTCCTTAACCTTCACGAACCTTCCAGTTAAAAGCAGACCATTAGAAAGCGCAGTAAATACGGCAACACGTCTTGCAACTTTGCCCATAATTGGTGTTGTTCACCAGTTACCTAGTTTTTCCTTCATGATGGTGTTTTACTACAGCTGTGTGCCGCAGTAGGTCATCGCGTAATTATTATTCTTTACGTCTTTGGAGCACATCCTACAAACCTCTCTCCCACCACATCATCCTTCCCCACTGCACTCTTTGGCTGTGTCTTCTACGAATGGATATTCCTTCCTTTCCCAAATCCTTGTCATCTTCTCTCTCTCTCTTTCTCTCTCATTCTCTCTCTCCCCCTACTTATTCAATCTGTGCTACGTATATGTCTCACTGTGGCCACGATTGTTGTTACACTCTTTGCGCAAACTACAAACAAAATTTCAGGAAAACTTACTTGCTAATCCTGGTTGCAGGACAAGTAGTGATCTCCTCCCTCCAACCCCATACCCCCTACCACCAACCCCAGCTCCCTCCTTCAGTATTTCTCAGATTCGCACAATGTTCAGTCAAGTTACTTACTCAAGTTACTCAAGGTTAAATATTACTCAAGTTATTCAAATAAATATCCAAATAAAACTTTCATTTACCTATATTACTAAAAAAAAATTTTCGATGTAGAAATTTTATCCTATCATAACTTATCCTATCCCGTAACTCGAAAGTCGTTGGGGCACCACAGATAATCGTTTAAGCAGCGTACTAAATCTGTCTCTTTCCTCAGCAATCCTCATGGCTTCACTCGGTGTCAAGCCAGTCCATTATGGAATGTTGTCTTTCCAACTCTTTTTCTGTTTCCTTCTTTTGCCTCCTTGCACCGTGCCTTGCCGGATGGTCTTTGCAAGGCCCAGAGGCTCTGGTGATTTGGCCCTACCAGCGGAGTTTCCGTTTCTTCACCACTGTGAACATGTCATCGTGTTGTCCAATGGCTTGTGTGATGGTCTGTCGGACTTCGTCATTGGTGATGTGCTGGGTATAGGAAATGCCCAGAAGTTTTCTGTAGCACGTCATCCCCATGCTTTGTATTCTTCGTTGTAAGTCTGCTGTGAGGGTTCATGTTTCGCAAGATTATAGGAAGATGGAGATGACAAGGGAGCGCAGCAACCTTACCTTACCGATGTAGAACAGACACTAATAACTCATTGTTTTCAATGAAGAGTTCCCGTCAACGCAGACATCATCACACTGCCTAGATGAAAGTCTTTGTGCAATACATCCCTCTAGTGTATAGAGGAGGACAACTGTTGGTTGAGGGCAAGGTGTGTGACTGTGACTATGTAGAGTGGAGGAAAGTATTCCACAAACCGTTTCTACAACCTTCCTAATGTTATCTTTTGGACGAAAACATGTCTTGTCTTAGAGGTCTTACTGTGTAATTTTCGGAGAGCTCACTGCTCGCGTTCGTAATATTGAAAGCTCTTCTTCTTCTTCTTCCAAAACAAATTGTTCATAGAAAGCCTCAACTAGGAAGCCTTGTTTTTAGTATAAGTGCAAACTCACTAAGTTACCCACCAACTATGAAGTCAGCAGTTAAGTTCAGTTTGTCGTTGCCATGTACAGTAATTTGCCTATGCCTACTGTAAAAAGGGTCTTTCTCAGTGGTGCAGCTTCTGTTTAAAAAACAAAAGAAGACAGATTATATATAGGTGTTTTTGGTCTAATCCTTAACTTTTGCATGACCCACAGCCGTAGCTCAGTGGTAGAGCGTTCGCCTGGCACTCCGATTGGCCCGAACAGGTTCGAATCCCGAGCTGGGCAAGATTAAAGTGGTCAGTTTTTCACTGTACAGTTTAGCAGTATGATTTAACGGGTGTGTCAGTGATGACTTTTAAAATCCCTTATACCCTTCTTCCCCAAGATGGTTATCCCCCCCCCCACCCCCCCCCCCCCCCCACCGTCCGTCTCCTCCATCGTCAATGGCAGTAGGAGTGGTGTAGCTGTTCTTTCATCTGCCTGTATCCTGCGTGCTAAGCGTATTTGAGTTGCGTATAGCCTACCTGCCATTGCAACATTGCACTGGCCTCAGTGTTGGTGCTACAGTAAGTCAAGACATGCATTTACCGTGTTGTTGGTTTTGTTTTTGTTTGGGTTAAGCGTACTGGCATGATAAAATGATTCGGAAATCTGGGAGCGTGTTTACATAGTTTCCTCCACGCCCTCTAGTCTTCGTATGGGGCGCCATGTGTCCATTTATTCTATGTGACCATTCTATACATAGAATAAATTCTATGCACATAGAAAGCATTCTATACACACAAAAAGCATTCATTAGTTGAAATTCCATTTATAAAAAAGAAACCAATATTGTAAGTCATAGAATAAAATTCTTTGTATAGAATAACATTCTATAATATAGTGTAAAATTCTATGTCCATAATACAATTCTATGTATAGAATGACATTTTATAATAGAGAATAATATTCTATGTATGTAATACAATTCTATATTATAGAATGCACTTGTATGCATAGAATTATATTCTATAACATAGAATGAATTCTATTACAAAGAATGAATTCTATAACATAGAATGAATTCTTTAAAATAAAATAAATTGCATGACATAGAATTATTTCTATACGCATAGAATTCATTCTATGACATAGAATGAATTCTTTATCATAAAATAAATTATATGACATAAAATGAATTCTATGTGCATAGAATAAATTGTATAACATAGAATGAATTCTATAATAAAGAATGAATTCTATATGCATAGAATGAATTTTATAGCATAGAATGAATTCTATGACATAGAATTCATTCTATGACATAGAATGAATTCTATAGGCATAGAATGAATAGTATATCATAGAATGAATAAGATGACATAGAATGAATTCTATGACATAGAATGAATTATATGACATAGAATGAATTCTATAACATAGAATGAATTATATAGCATAGAATGAATTCTATGACATAGAATTTATTCTATAGCATAGAATGAATTTTATGTTACAGAATGAATTCTATGTCATAGAATTCATTCTATGCTATATAATTCATTCTATATTATAGAATTCATTCTATGTCATAGAAATCATTCTATGTCATCTTATTCATTCTATGTTATACTATCCATTATATGCTATAGAATTCATTCTATGTCATAGAATTCATTCTATGTCATAGAATTCATTCTATGTTATACAATGAAATCAATATAAAAACTTTTTTTTAAATAGTAAAAACTGGGGCACTGTCAAGGTATAGAGAACATTTCGGGATATTGTGATGTTTTGAACATAGCACACTCGTGCAATAATGATTACAGAGCGATTTGTCACTGACATTCAGTTTAGAGTTGACGACATGCAGTGCTTCATCATTTGCGCTCGAAGTGGAAATCGATGAAAGGAAATGTTCTTTTCTTTGCAGAAAGGTTTTACGTCGGAGTTAGAGCATCTAAACACAGCACAGTACTTCACCATTTTCAAACTCGATCACGCTGTGTTATTCCCGCAGCACGTGGCCGCCACGCCTTTGTGCATAGCGCCCTGGGGGGCCGCTTGGGGTGAAATAGATTTTTTGCAATATTCAGCTTTAGGAACCTTTCATTTATTATGTCTCAGAGTTGTATAGCAATATTCGACCTTTAAATATATTAATTATTGCTTTTTATGAGTGTACAGTACGGTTATTTCTTCGGTATTGAGCGAAAAGAACTGATTATTTAATTAGATTTTGTCACTATAAACCCTTACAGAACCTCAGCACATTGTAATGAAAAAAGCAAGCACGCAGGGGCGGAGGGGGGGGGGGAGGGTGTGACTAAGTTGTTATATCAGTTTATAGTCCCCTCTCTTCCCGATAAGGATTTTCAGAGAGGAGACTCTAACGATCTACTCACACTAATTATACTGTCGAAGTCGTCCGCATCAAGAAACCTAAATGCTTGTTCACGAAATTATGATGTCTGATAAAGCCGCAGAGCGCTTGGTACGTCAGCCATTTCTTCAGTTCTCGCGCGTGCAAGGCTCCACGTGTCCCTTTATACGTCACAGCCTCGCTTCACATAGAATGACCTAGTTGGCATAGAATGAGCATTCTATGTTATAGAATGAACATTCTATGTTATAGCATGAACATTCTAAGTTATACAATGGATTCTATGTTATAGAATGAACATTCTATGTTATAGAATGAATTTTATGTTATAGAATGACCATTCTATGTTATAGAATGAACATTCTATGTTATAGAATGGATCCTATGTTATAGAATGAACATTCTATGTTATAGAATGAACATTCTATAACATAGAATGCATTCTATGTGCACCACATGTCAAAAAACAATTCTATGAAATTAGAATGTATTCAGTGTTGCGAATAAAATCCATTTTATGTTAAAAAAATGAATTTTATGTCATACAATTCTTGCTGTGTTATACAATTAATTCTATATACATATAATTCATTTCATTCACATAAAATTAAAAAACACAACTAATAAATTGTAACAAAATTTAGAATTTAAAAAAAGATATTGTATGACACATCACCACATCGCATCATCACCACATCGATCACATCATCACATCACATCACTGCATCACATTGCTTCATCACCATCATCGTGAAAACGCACCACCACATAAAATCACATCATATCAACAAATCATCACATCACATCAGCCGACATCACAGCAGCAGCACATCTTCACATTGCAGCAGACAGCACATATCATGGCATCAGTGAATCACATCACATAATCTAATCACCCCACCCCTCCCACCCATCACATTTGTGGTGCAGTGTGGTGTGATTTAGAGTGATGTAGTGTGGTGATGTGATGTGGTAATGTGTATGTATGTATCTGCAATACAGTTCTATTATGCCTTAAAAGCAGTGAATCAGACCACATCGTCACATAACCTAATCACTCCACCACACCTACCCATCACATTTGTGGTGCAGTGTGATGTAGAGTGATGTGGTGTGGTGATGGGATGTGGCAATGTGTATATCTCTCTGCAATACAGTCCCATGCCATAAAAAATGTTCTCTATACCTTGACAGTGCCCCAGTTTTTACTATTTTAAAAAAAAGTGTATATATTGATTTCATTCTATAACATAGAATGAAGTCTATGACATAGAATGAATTCTTTGACATAGAATGAATTCTATAGCATAGAATAAATAGTATAACATAGAATGAATAAGATGACATAGAATGAATTCTATGACATAGAATGAATTCTATAACATAGAATGAATTCTATAGCAAAGAATGAATTCTATGACATAGAATTTATTCTATAGCATAGAATGAATTCTATAGCATAGAATGAATTCTATGACATAGGATTCATTCTGTAAAATAGAATTCATTCTATGCTATAGAATAAATTCTATGTCATAGAATTCATTCTATGCTATAGAATTCATTCTATGTTATAGAATTCATTCTATGCTATAGAATAAATTCTATGTCATAGAATTCATTCTATGCTATAGAATTCATTCTATGTTATAGAATTCATTCTATGTCATAGAATGAATTCTATGTCATAGAATTCATTCTATGCTATAAAATTCATTCTATGCATATAGAATTCATTCTTTATTATAGAATTCATTCTATGTTATACAATTTATTCTATGCACATAGAATTCATTTTATGTCATATAATTTATTTTATGTTAAAGAATTCATTCTATGTTATAGAATGAATTGTATGCACATAGAATAAATTCTATGTTATAGAATTCATTCTTTGTAATAGAATTCATTCTATGTTATAGAATACAATTCTATGCATACAAGTGCATTCTATAATATAGAATTGTATTACATACATAGAATCTTATTCTCTATTATAAAATTTTATTCTATACATAGAATTGTATTATGGACATAGAATTTTACACTATATTATAGAATGTTATTCTATACAAAGAATTTTATTCTATGACTTACAATATTGGTTTCTTTTTTATAAATGGAATTTCAACTAATGAATGCTTTTTGTGTGCATAGAATGCTTTCTATGTGCATAGAATTTATTCTATGTATAGAATAGTCACATAGAATAAATGGACACATGGCGCCCCATACTTCGTAGTTGCAGTTTGCACAGTTCTTAGTGCAGTGTGACTATGTAAAACACGCTTCTAATTAGGGAGGCACTGTGGTCTAATGGTAGTGCTTCGGCTTGAGGATCTGAAGGTCCCGGGTTCGAGCCCTGGCCGGGCCATTGTGTTGTGTCCCTGGGAAAGACACTTTACTCCTGTTTTCCTACTCCTTCGGATGAGAGTATAAACCGAGGTCTAGTCTGTGTGTCGCATACATTCCATCATAACGGACTTTAAAGATCCTGACGCTCATGTCCTAGACGGGTGAGTGCCGGTAACAAGAACACACCCAGCATGCACTTGGTCCTTCTCCCCCATCCCTGGCTGCCCAGGATTGTGCTCAGTTGTCCGGGCGTCAAACCATGCGCCAAAGGCTGCGGGTGGGCGTCTCGGGCGGTTTGAGTTAGATCCTGTATCGGCCAGCGCCTTGATCCTTAGGCTAAGGCGCCTTATAAATGACGAACATTATTATAATTCTACCGTTAATTTGTTTCTTTGTTTTGATTGTGTGGCATGATAAAAGGATTTTAACAAAGTAATATTCGTCACTCATGCTGACTTGGAATTTGGGGAGCATGTTTTTCATTTCTTCAAGTGTATGGTTACTGTAAAAATATATTGCTGTAATTAGTTTTTTTTTTCTCATTAATGAGGTTCGTTAATGCTCTTATAATAAACTAAGTTTTAAAGGCAGGTTCACGTTAGTTTCATCTTCCACTTGTAGTAAGATCGAGTGGTTTTTGGTGGTTGCGGTGGTTGTGATAACGATAATATGTTGCGTTCTACCGTTCAAGCTCAAGAAATAAGTCGGAAGTACGTTCCTTTCTCTCGTCTTTACTCTGTCAGACCCTCTCTTCTGATAAAACATTCCTTTTATAACAATGCGGTCAGAACAACAACTCACAATAATATTTCAACACGCAGTTTTCTCGCGCACACCTATTCTATTACTTTCTTCTGAACTATTAATTAATTTCTCTTTCTCAAACACTGAGCACGCTCACAAACATACTACAGAACTTGCATGTACTCTGTAACACACAATGAAAATACATTACGATTTGTTAAAAATAAAATAAGTTTGGAGAATAGAAATATGTATAATATTTTCCACCAATTGGTGTGTATAGTAAGGTATTGAGTGTACGTGATTTGATTGAGATTGTAGCATGGTCCCTCAATCCACCCAATGCTAACCTACTTCCCCGCCCCCCTATCCGTCGCCATATTCTTCCACACTCCCTTCCTTCCATTCCCTTCCGTTCTAAACATAACTTTGTTCAAAATTACCAAGACTTCAACCCTAGATTTTAAAACTATTTTGAGCCATGAATTCTCTTTCAAAAAATGAGGTATCTCACCCATTTCTTTTTGCCAATCTGCCGAATTGTGATTTTGTTTTTTCGTATGAAGATGTGTTGTTGTTTTTTCCAGAAGAACTCATTCAGGCGTCTTCTCATGCTTTGGAAGATCAGTCCCTTGATGTTCACCAAGCCCAACCGATACATTGCCGACCTGAGATCAGCGAAATGACCTTGGCCTTCTGTGTCTATGGCACAAATGCGCAGATTCAAAACGTCGGCAGCAGAGGTCGAGGGTGACACGGTATTGGCTTTTGCGTACTGTTGCGCAGTACTTAGTTTGCGCTTGTGCGCAAGGTTAAGACTCGTGACGCGGAGAAAGAATGGCCGCCACTAATAAACAGCACTACAACTGAAGTGGGCTTCCTGGCGTTGTTGCTAATGTTTCGTTGTGTCCGTGTCCATTCTGGTGTCTCTTCACTTTACAGAAACATAGACTGCAACTTATAAAAGAAAACGTTACATGGTGTTAGAAGTGGTACAACTTTGTAAGTGGGTGGAAAGTGAAGTGTGTTTTTCGTCATGGCCGAAAACCAAGAACACAACGCAGTAAATGCGCGGCAAAAACAGTTTGCAGGTACGAGCATTCCGCCTCCTTCAAAGTTGAATTTAGCTCAGAATTCCAGAGAAAGTCTAGAACAAGCATGGAAGAGATGGAAGAGACAGTGGATGAACTATGAAATAGCGTCCAGATTAGGGCATGAAGAAGCACAATACAGAACAGCCGTTTTTCTTACAGTGGTAGGAGAAGAAGCTGCAGAGCTGTATGAAACTTTTCAGTTTGCTAGAGATGCAGACAAGACTGACATTGCGAAGGTGTTAGAGAAGTTTGAGCAGTATTGTGTTGTGCAGACAAACGAAGCGTACGAAACCTATCGTTTCAATCAGAGAAACCAAAAAGAAGATGAGAGTGTAGAAGCCTATGTAGCAGCATTACGGCAGCTTGCGAAGAACTGTCGTTTTGAACAGATGGAAGATCGATTGATCAGAGACAGAGTTGTTGCTGGAGTCGCTGATGATGATGTGCGTAGGAAGTTGTTGGAAGAAAAGGACTTGGATCTAGCGAAGTGCCTAGACATTTGCAGAGTCCATGATGTTACAAGCGCACGGGCAAAGTGCATGAGTAGTGCAGAAGAAATTCACTACTATAAACTGAAAGAGAAGAAGAGCCTGCACCATCCGAGATCGGGACAGACCCCAAGAGAGCCAAATCAACAGCAAGAGAAGTTGAAGAACAGCCAGAGTGACATTGTAAGAACAGTAATGTGTGACTTTTGTGGCAGGAAGCATGCCAAAGGGAGACAGTTTTGTCAGGCTTATGGACAAAAATGCATGAAGTGTGGCAAAGAAAACCATTTCGCGAAGATGTGCAAAACAATGATGAAGAAAACTTTGAACTTTGTGCATGATGAAGTTGATGATAATGTTCATGATGATGTTCATGTTCAGGTTGATGCGATTCATGATGATGAGTTTGATGCATATTATGATGATGGTATGCATGAGAACGTTTTGCTTGTTGGCACGAGCGAGAAAGGTGCGCATGCAAGCATGGTGATTGGGGATGTGACTGTGAAATTTCAGTTAGACTCGGGGGCTAGTGCTAATTGTATTTCCAGTGAAACGTACATCAAGGTCACAGGGGACAAGACTTTGCGCAGTCTTGATAGATCTGATAAGAAGCTGGTGATGTATGATGGAAGAGAAATCAAGCCTTTAGGTGAAAAGGTGATAGAAGTGAAAAACCCCAAAAATCATAAGAAGTACTGGGTGAGATTCCAAGTAGTGAGGGAGAGAACTAGACCAATTTTGGGGTTGAAAGCGGTTGAGAAAATGCAACTTCTAAGGGTTGTGACTGAGAATATAGCAGTCATTGGGCAAAAAGGGGGAATATTGGATGAATTTCAAGATGTTTTTGAGGGAGAACTGGGTAATCTTGAAGGTGAATTGCACTTTGTGACTGACCCCACCGTCTTGCCTGTGAAGCTCCCTTGTAGAAATTGGCCCACGACTGTGCGCGAAAAAGTAAAAGCAGAGCTGGATAGACTTTTGGCACTGGGAGTACTCGCCAAAGTTGAGTGTCCTACAGATTGGATCAGTAGCGTAGTAGTCACGATGAAACCGAACGGTTCGGTACGATTGTGCATCGACCCAAAGCCATTGAACAAGGCGCTGAAGCGGAATGACTATCCAATGAAAACCATTGATGATGTGTTGGAGGATCTCCAAGGTGCTCGATTTTTTACGCATCTGGATGCGAGGAATGGATTTTGGCACGTCCATCTTGATGAAGAAAGCAGTTTTTTGACGACTTTCGAAACACCGTTTGGAAAGTTTCGGTGGACTCGCATGCCATTTGGAGTTTCTGTTGCACCAGAAGAGTTCCAGAGAAGGATGGATAAGTCACTGCAGGGTCTTCCTGGGGTTTTTGCAGTGCATGATGACATCATCGTATGGGGTAAAGGTGGGTCCGATGAGGAGGCGTCAGCTGATCATGACAGTAATATCAGAAAACTGCTTCAGAGATGTCGTGAAAAAGACATCAGGTTGAACGTCGAGAAAATCGAGTTCAAGAAAACGGAGATATCTTACTTGGGTCACGTGATTTCCAAGGAGGGAGTCAAAGCCGATCCGAAGAAAGTTGATGCAATTCAGAACTTCAAGCAGCCTGAGGACAAGGCAGGGGTTCAGCGTTTGCTGGGGATGATTGGCTACCTACAGAAGTTTGCTCCGCGTTTATCAGAGAAAGCAGCACCACTCAGAGTTGGTGAAGAAGAATGTGCACTTCAGATGGGATGAGCACGAGCATGGCAAAGCACTTGAAGAAATCAAGAAGATGCTTTCGGAACCGCCAGTTCTGAGATACTTCAACCCAATGGAAAAGATAACTTTGCAGTGTGATGCATCAGAGTTTGGGTTAGGAGCATGTTTGTTGGTGAGTGGACAGCCAGTTCATTTTGCATCCAGAGCACTCACACAAACAGAGAGGAACTATGCGCAAATTGAAAAAGAGATGCTTGCAATAGTTTTCGGACTTGAACGTTTTGAGCGTTATGTCTTTGGCAGACATGTGGAGGTTGAAACGGATCACAAGCCTTTGATTCCGATCCACCAGAAGAGTTTGTTGAGTGCGCCGAAGCGTCTACAGCGAATGCTGTTGAGATGTCAGAAATTTGAATACACTGTTGTATTCAAGAAGGGCTCAGAAATGCATTTGGCAGATGCATTGAGCAGGTCAGTACCAACCAGTTCAAAGAAAGGTAAACTAGAGAAAGAGGAAATTTTCTTGACAGATGTTGAGAGGGAGATTGAAGACATTCAGATGTCATCCTACATTTCAGTATCAGAGAATACTTTGAAAGAGTTGCAGAAAGCTACGCAGCAAGATGAAGAATTGGCTGAGCTCATGAGAGTCATTGGGTCAGGGTGGCCAGAAGATAAAAGGGATCTGTCAGTCAGTTTAATGCCATATTTCCCATTCAGAGAAGAGTTGTCCGTACAGAACGGTTTGGTTTTCAAGGCAGAACGAATCGTTGTGCCAAAAGCAGGAAAGATGAGGCAACATGTTATAGAGGTGTTGCACCAGTCCCACACAGGACTGCAAGGTTGCCTTCGCAGGGCAAGAGAAGTCGTTTATTGGCCAGGCATGTCCAAAGATATGGACAAGTTTTTGGCAGCCTGTGAGCCATGTCGTACTTTCCAGAAAAGTCAGACTAAAGAACCGAGCATAAGTCATCCGATTCCAGAGTTGCCATGGCAGTATGTGGCAGTGGACTTGTTGGAATGCAGAGGAAATGACTATATTGTTGTTGTGGATTATTACTCGGATTTCTTTGAAGTCGATAAGTTGAGCAACAAGACAGGGGATGAGGTGATATACAAGATGAAAGCACACTTTGCACGGCATGGTATACCCGAGAGAGTGGTATCAGACAATGGACCACCGTTCAGTGGAAAAGAGTTCCAGAGATTTGCTCAGAGATGGGGCTTTGAGCATGTGACAAGTTCGCCAGGTTATCCGCAGTCAAACGGAAAAGCTGAGAATGCAGTCAAGCAGGTCAAAACTCTGATGATGAAATGCGCTGAGGATAGAAATGCGGATGCATATTTAGCTTTGCTAGAACTTCGGAATATTCCGTCAGAGAAAATGACTACCTCACCCGCCCAGAGATTGTTCGGTCGGAGGACAAGAACATTGTTGCCATCAGCAAAAAGTTTGTTGAAACCACAAACATGCACAGAGGTCAAAGAAAAACTTATCCGAAAAAAGCACACACAGCAACAGTATTACAATAGAGGAACAGTAGAGTTAAGTACACTCAGACCAGGACAAACAGTCAGATTCAAAGCTCCCAGATCAAACAGATGGATCAGAGCAACAGTAGAGGATCAAACAGATGTTAGGTCATACAAAATCAGAACAGAAGATGGAAAACTGTACAGAAGAAACAGAAAACAGCTCAGAAAGTCAGTTGAAGAACAGTTGATACAGCCTAGGTTCATACAGCCTAGAAGCAGAATGCAAAGTCAAAACATGCAGGCAGAAACAGAAAAAGGACAGGTACGTGTGGAAAATGAGCAAAGAGAGTCGGTCAGCAACACGCAGAAAGCTAGTGATAGAATAGAGACAGACAGATATTGCAATATGCATGTGCCTATGAATGAAAGTTTGTCAAGCACAGGATCTTGCAGCCAGACACCCAAGAAAATTGTAGGCACAGGAACCCGAAGTGCTCCATGCACAGGCATAAACACAAGTGCACATAGTCCAGCAGCACAAACACAGAGCAAAACAGCACTTGAGGCACAGACACGCACAACAAGTGGTAGATTGGTTAGGAAACCGACTTACCTGAAAGATTACCTTCCTGGGTAAAATAATTTGGTTTTGATCTAACTGGCAGATGATTGCCAGATTTTCAGATAACAAGATTCAGAAGGGCTAGTCAGGTAGAATTAGTCAAAAGTATGCTTTTGAATGAGACCATTTTGATAAACTTTAGTTGAAGTTGATTAAGTAAGAACATGTGAAGTTTTGTTTGCTAAAATGTATTTTACTATTTGTGTTCGTTAGCGGATTGGTTCAAAAGTTTAAGATGAGTTATAAGAATTTAAAAGGGTGCTGGATTAATTAAGAGATTGAGACGAGAGGAAAGCTGTATGAATTAAGAACAGAGACTTTATTATGGCAGGCTTAAGTGTAACGATTGAAGTTTATTTATGTCCATCATAAACTTAATTTGTGAGAAAGAAGGATGACACGGTATTGGCTTTTGCGTACTGTTGCGCAGTACTTAGTTTGCGCTTGTGCGCAAGGTTAAGACTCGTGACGCGGAGAAGGAATGGCCGCCACTAATAAACAGCACTACAACTGAAGTGGGCTTCCTGGCGTTGTTGCTAATGTTTCGTTGTGTCCGTGTCCATTCTGGTGTCTCTTCACTTTACAGAAACATAGACTGCAACTTATAAAAGAAAACGTTACAGAGGGGAGATAAATCTATCCTATCGTTCTCTCATATCCACGGAGGCTAGAATCTAACGAGGATTATATCCAAGATGCGATCAATAAACTCCAGTCCCGTCTCTCAAGTCGAGACACCTTGATCACTTGTGTTCTCCACAAATGTGTTGTCTCCCTTGCCACGAATATTTGAAAACGTTCTTTAATTACACTAACCTTCTAAGAAAAAATTCATCAACAGCTCCCGTTACAATTACGAAATAAACTGTGATGAGAAGGAAATAGCAATTTACATCGACTAAAAAGACTGGCAAAAATGTAACAGAATCAACTAATTGTAATATTACGCAGTGTACTTAAATGGCTTTCTATTTCTGCGTTTCAAAGTCACGAAGTTATAGTACAAATTGTTTGTCTTCGGATAACCAAAACTGTTAGACAATACACGTATTATAGTCACACCCATTAGATCTCCTTTATTTTAGTAGTAGTAGTAGTAGTAGTAGTAGTAGTAGTAGTAGTAGTAGTAGTAGTAGTAGTAGTAGTAGTAGTAGTAGTAGTAGTAGTGCACTTTGGTTGGGTCCATAGGCATGCAATTTTCCTATTCGTATTATTCATCAAACCAATAGAATAAATCTCTTACTTTTGGCCTAGTGTCAAATGGTTTTTAAAACAATTAATAGTCTGTGCAGCTTTTATAGTTAGTCGTAAAGTGTTTCAATGTGAAGAAACTCTGGAAGTAAAAACAAATTCTATGTTAGTATTAAAATGCTGTTTAAGATTCTTACCTTCTGGGTTTCTAGTTTTATTGTGATGTGATGTGGTTTTTAGCATGTCACTGTCATTGTATTAAAACAGTACAACACAATTAGGTTTGTTTCCAGCAGAAAACGACAAAACAAAGAAACAAACTGAAATACAATACTCGCATTTTTGTCTAATCCTGTATTTATTGTCTTTCGCTGTAGTTTGAGTCTCTACATTGGTACAGCAGAATTATTTGTCTTCTAAAATTACTTGTAACTGAAAAAAACATTTACTGTAGTTTTACTCACAAAATGTATCCCGTTTGGGTGTCATTGTTTGTAAATTGGTCTTTCAAACAACACTTTAATGGAAAAATAAATGTCTAGTATTTTTACTCGCAAAGTATAGCACGGTAGGGTGTTACTTCTTGATGAATAGAACAAGATGTTTATATGTTTTATGAACAATACAAGGGATGCAATACCACAGTGACATAAAATTAAAAGAGTTAACTCTTTGTCCATGTTACTACTACTATTACTACTACTATTACTACTACTACTACTACTACTACTACTACTACTACTATTACTACCACTACTACCACTGCCACTAATACTACCAACAAATAATAATAGCATATATTACTACTACTACTACTACTACTGCTACTACTTCTACTACTACTACTTCTACTACTACTATCACTTCCAAATAATATTGTTATAATGTTAATAATAATAATAATAATAATAATAATAATAATAATAATAACAACAACAACAACAACAACAACAACAACAACAACAACAACAACAATAACAACAATAAATCCCTTTTTAGTCAGTAATTATTGTGCATTTTGCAGCGACCAAAGCAATGCCATGTTGATACAGAACACAATGTGTTATACAAGTGTGCTGAGTGTTGGCTGAGATTATTATATAGCGTGCTATCTATATTCACATTCTCTATGCTGTTTACAGACAAAGTACAATGCAAAAGGTTTTTATTTCTGTCGTTCTCAGCAACCACATGTACATACATACTAACGTGTCCTATTCGTGGGCATGTACACAAACCTTTTGTTTCATAATAAGGACAAGGACAAGGACAAGAGCAAGGACCTTTTTTATGGAAAAAAAAAACAATACACAGAATCTTTGTCAACGCAATTTTCGGGCGATGACCCACGTTACGAACCGGGCTAGGCCGGTAGGATGGCCCGACCTAAACTGTTCGGTACGAAGCAGGCAAAGATGGCGTCGGAAGAGCAGCCAAACAGCGTGTGGGTGATACACACTTTTTAACCTTTTCCTAGGGAGGAGTAGTGGGGGTAGAGGGGATTAGGAGAATAGTAGCGTTGTCTACTTTGATGGGCGTAAAGAATTGCAATTTGTCGACCACATATGTAATCAAAACAACCAACATGCTGCATTTCTTTTGCAAACTAATACCCTTGTCAGTCCTGCTTGTGTATGTGTGTATGCGTGCGTGCGTGCGCGAGCGCGTGCGCGTTGGTGTGTGTTGTGCATGGAAATGTGATCTTTGCTAATTTTACACGCAACTTTATGTCATTTCTCTCTCCCCACCCCCCTCCCCCTTCACTCCCCTGGAAATGGCCCAAATGTGTGTGGTCTGGGCATCTCTAAGCAACTAATTTATATGTATTATCATCATTGGCCGAAAGAAAGAGCCGTTTGGAATAGTAACCTTGCAAGCATTACTTAACGCATCACCTGGTGCTTTAATGTAGCGCCTTTCGTCTGTTTACGTTTTGTTGCATCAAATTTTATTTCTCCGCGCCCGTATCTAGCGCTCTGTAAACATAAATTTAACATGACATGCTCACACACATATGGCTAGACACCTTTAATCGCAGCATTGTGTGCTTGCGTGTGTGTGTGTGTGTGTGGGTGAGTGCGTGTGTGTGCGTGCGTGCACTCTGATCGCCCTTTAAAATAGTAAATTTAACAGCGCAGCACGTGCACGCAATTAAAGCATGATTTTGTAGCCACCTGCATAATAATATATGTTGTCGCCGACGACAATGTATGCTTGGACTTCAACTGACTTTGTTGCACAAGTCCCCTCCGTATCGTGATGTAAAGAGAGCGTTTCTTTAATATAATAGTGGTGAATATAATAGTATTCATTATTTAAATTCGCAAATACTGTATGCAACGCACTCATGGATTAGGGCTTGCTCCAAAGAATCCCAATATCACTATTATGAAGCTTGCTACTGTCCTTCTTAATCCATCAATGTTTATATTGCATTAGTTTACCATCCTTATTGCTAGGTCCATGTTCAGACCAGCAGGACATAATTCTGGACTTTTGACACATATTCTCTGCCATGGTCTTTCTTGCCCAAGACACCGTATGATGAAAAGAACCATTCATTCCATACCGGATCTACGTCGCCCGGGTCACCAAGGACCGCGCCTTCCGTTGGCCACCAGGACGGAGGTGAAAAGTGTGTTGCTGATGGACAACTTAGTCAGATCCCCACGAGAGACAACATCGTCATAGGAACCTGGAATGTCAGGACCTTACTGCGGAGGGAAAATGAGAAGAACTGACCCACGAGCTGGACCACTATCGATGGAACATTTTAGGTATCAGCGAACTGCGCTGGAAAGGCCTAGGTGAAACAACGACCGACAAAGACCACCTGCTTTATTACAGCGGAAGTGATGACAGGCCCGAACACGGCGGTGGATTCATTGTCCATAAAGACATTCTAGCCACTGTCATGAGTTGCCGCACAGTCTTCAGTAGACTAATTACCGTCGGTCTGAGAGCAGCCCCTTTCAACATCACCATCATCCAGACCTATGTTCCAACATCAGACTATGACGACAGCGAAGTCGAGGATTTCTATGAACATCTGCAGGCTGTCTGTTACTGGATTTTTTGTGGGGACCAAGCGTGTTTCCCGGCATCAGATTGTTGTATCTTGCAAACTCCAAAAGTCTCAGACCTCTGTCGTTTGTTTCGTTGTTGCAGTGGGGTCCATATGTGTCTCTCCAGTTGTAGTACGCAGCTTGGCCAACCTTGGCATTCCAGTCATCTTGCACTATGACTATGTCCTTCCTTTTCGAGCGAATGAAAGTTGCTCGTCGCTGGCCTGAAAGTCGCGCTCATAACCCCGGCACCTGGGCATTTCCTATACCCAGCACATCACCAACGGCGACGTCCGACAGATCACCATCACACAAGCAATTGGACAACACGTTCACATTCTCAGAGTGGTAAAGAAACTGGAACTCCGATGGGATGGCCACGTCACCAGAGCATTAGGCCTTGCAAAGACCATCCTGCAAGGCACGGTGCAAGGAGGCAGGAGAAGAGGGAGACCGAAAAAGAGGTTGGAGGAAAACATTCAAGAAGGGACTAGCTTGATACTGAGCGAAGCCATGAGGGTTGCTGAGGACAGAGAAAAATGGTGTACGCTGGTTAAACGATCATCTGTGGTGCCTCAAAGACTTTCGAGTTGCGGGATAGGGTAGAATAGGATAGGATAGGACGTTGACATAAAAAGTATGGACCAGGATTTATTAGTTTTATGCAACCTAAGCAATGACAGAGTTAGAACAGCTAATTAGACCACTAATTAGATGTATTTAGCATGGTTGCACCTTTGCAGATCCCTGCACTTTCCAACACCTTTTTAAAAAAATCCAATCCATTTAATGTCTTCTGGCAGCATTCAGGCATTTATACATTCCAAGAATGTAGTGAGGTCCTGTCCATAATAGTTACTATATAATCCTCTGCTTTGACCAGCGTATGGTATATGAACGCCTCTCGTTGAATACTAACAACATTTGTTTTGTTACTGAAGTTCTGCGCTACATAAGATATAGTGATGCATGGAGTCCGTATCGTCGTCATCGTCGTTGTAGTAGTGATCATCATCATCATCATCATCATCATCATCATCATCATCATCATCATCATCATCATCATCATCATCATCATCATATCATCATCATCATCATCATCATCATCATCATCATCATCATCTTCTTCTTCTTCTTTTTCTTCTTCTTTCTCTCTCGCATACTACGTTGACGTCTATAAAATATAGTTCCCCATTCCCGTTTTAAGCAACGAAATGTAAACACAAATTTACATTTTAAATTAAATATGTACGAAATCTTGTATGGGGAAGGAGATACAGACAGACAGACAGACAGACAGTGACAAACAAAGACAACGAGACCCTGAGAGTTTGAAAAACAAGTTGCTTTTGGTCCATTTGAAACACGAGAAATGTTCAGAAAATTGGCTTGACCAGGGAAAAAAACAACACACACACACTCACGCACCCACCCACACACACACACACACCCACACACACACACACAAACACACACACACCCACACACAAACCCGACTAAAACATGGCAAAGATTCATTCGTGCCAGTGTTTCCAAACTTGGTGGAAGTATTATGATATTATCGTATTATCAGATCAGCGCGCAGACGTAGTTATGATACTCTGACTATGACGTTTAAGGGCGTAACATATAGACGTGTTTTGGTGCAACCTCTTTGTTTGTGCTGACCTTAACAAACAACGATGGTTGTGATAGTGGTAATAGTGGTGGCGGTTATGATGGAGGTGTATATACGCACGCGTGTGTATGTGTGTGCTTACGTGTGGGTGTGTGTGTGTGTGTGTGTGTGTGTGTGTGTGTGTGTGTTTGCGCGCTTAGAAGGATTTAGTAGGATTTATGGAGGTGCGGGCGCGTGTAATCGAATTGCTGCACTTTGTACAAGTACGTGATATGAATTGCTCTGTCAGTCAAATTGTTATGCTGGTGTGTGTGCGTTAGTAGTGAGAGCGCTGGAAGAAACTGGTGCGTGTGTGGGGGGGGGGGGGGAGGGGGATGAGTACAGAGCTCTTAACAGTATTAGTTGAAAGTATAATTGTAATTGTTGAATAAAAGGTAGTTTTAGCATTTGTAATCTTGTGGTTTTATGTTTTGTTTATATAATTTATGTATTTTTATTTAGTTTTTTAAAACATTCTTTTATTTGCTGAAATGCAATATGCTGTATGGATTTTAATTGTGGGTAATAAAAGATTTGTTGACTTGACTTTAGCTGTAATGCAAACGGCCCAATCCATCCAAACGGCTTTATAATGTTAATTGTTCTCCGGCTTCATTTAAATTACTTACCTTTTAACACAATTAAGGCGTAACGCACTAATTGTTCTAAGACAACACACTTGTCGGCGCATCTAATTACAGTACCTTGAACAAACACAACCAGGCAAGACATAGAAAACAATGCGTTGATTGGCAATAATTTGATCAAGCGCCAATCTGATAGGGTCGTTGCAGACTATTTGAGTCTTTCACTTTGTATTAGTTTATGTTTATTTATCTGGAAAACACTATCTCAGTCTGGAAGAATCTGAATAGTAGACTACTAGTACGCCCTTCAGAAGAATAACTGACATGGTTTGATAGAGAAAAAAAAAACGTTTTGGAAAACAATAGACCTATTCAGTCTGATCATAAAAATGCCTGTTTGATAAGATTGATCATCATTTAGCACGCGAGGGTCCTACTTCAGTCCAATCAAACTTATGGAAAAATAGCTCAGAATTAATTGGGGTGGGGGTGGGGAGGGTTCATGAAACCCTCCTTTTAGAAAAACAGCGTTGATGTGCAGCAGAACAATGGAACTTTAGTGGCAGTTGTTGTGGCGATAAAATCCAGCTGTTTCTGGTTTCACCTTTAGTGCAGGATGCCGAAGTTATCCTTGTATAATGTATAGTTGGTAACGACACTACTTTACGTAGGGCCTGTAGCTCAAATGGTAGAGCGCTCGCTTAGCATGTGAGAGGTACGGGGATCGATACCCCGCAGGTCCATTTTTTTGTTGGCTCTTAAAAATTACTACTATTTATGATAATGATTATGATTTATGTATTTTTTGGTGGTGAAAAAAAAGGAAACTCCGATGGTATGGCCACGTCACCATATCATCGGGTCTTGCAAATACCAACCTGCAAGGCACAGTGCAAGGAGGTAGAAGAAGAGGGAGACCGAAAAAGAGGTGGGAGGACAACATTCGAGAATGGACTGGTTTGACACTGAGCGAAACCATCGAAGTTGCTCAGGACATGGGAAGATGGAGTAGGCCTACGTAATTGGTTAAACGATCATCTGTGGTGATCCTACGACCTCCGAGTTACGGGATAGGATAGGATAGGATGATTATATTATAACATTTTTTGTTAGAATATCATTATTATCATCATTAATTTATTTATGTTGTTATTACTGTAGCTTTATATTGGACGAATTCCTAGTCTAAGAAATGGAGTATTGAGTTTTGTGAAGCCTAAAAACACCATAATGAAATACTAAAGTTCTTTTGCTTTGCATTTATCTGGGTGCTCCCGTAATTTTAAAAGAAAAATCTTTGAAATGGTTGATTGTTCAGTGAGTATTGAAATGCATGTTAAAGTTTATGAATTTCAAGTGTTATAGTTACTTATTTAATGAATATATTTATTTACATTTATTTATGTACTAATGCATTCTTTTTTGTTCTTGAAAATTAGAGTGAATGAAGTTGCCTGTTTTGAGTTAGTAGTGGGTGTATTTAGTGATTTTTCTATTTAGAGTGGATAAAATTTGTGTCTGTTGATCTGACAACGAATTCCTTAATCGGACAGAAAATGATCTTCCGCTGTTCTGTACTTTATTTATTTATTTATTTATTTATTTATTTATTTATTTATATCGCACTACTTTGGTATACTGAATTGACAAGGTCTGTATATGAGTGACAAACGTTTCAGGAGACTGAGGAGTACATGTACACAGAGAAACATTAGCCCGAACCGTATTGACAAAATGGATGTGAGCAACAGAAGAAACTTGCAAATAAAGTTTACAGACAAAGCGTGCGTGAGTAAGGAGCAAGTGTAGTCCAGGAATAATTGCTGTATTGAACAAATGTAGGGCCTGTAGCTCAAATGGTAGAGCGCTCGCTTAGCATGTGAGCGGTACGGGGATCGATACCCCGCAGGTCCAGATTTTTTTTTTTTTGTTCTCTAAAATTACTATTTAATTATTTATGATTATCATAATGATTAATTATGATTATATTATAAAAGTTATTATTAGAATATCATTATTATCATCATTAATTTATTTATGTTGTTATTACTGTAGCTTTATATTGGACGAATTCCTAGTCTTAGAGATAGAGTATTGAGTTTTTTGAAGCCTAAAAAAATAAAATACTGAAGTTCTATTGCTTTGCATTTATACTACTACTACTACTACTACTACTACTACTACTACTACTACTACTACTACTACTACTACTACTACTACTACTACTACTACTAATAATAATAATAATAATAATAATAATAATAATACTGGATGCGATATACGCGCCTTTCCCCAAATCAATCAGGCTCAAAGCGCGGCGATCTGTACCAACATACACGCTCACCTGTCTCATCCACCCTCACACACACACACACACACACACACACACACAACAAATACACATCCATCACTCAAACAGGTAGTGTAAAGGCAGGGAGATCGCTATTAGAAGACGGAAAGAAAATCGAATTTATCTGGGTGCACCCGCAGTTTTAGAAGAAAAAAACTTTGAAATGGTTGATGTTATATCAGTTTATAGTCCCCTCTCTTCCCGAAAAGGATTTTCAGAGAGGAGACTCTGATTGAAATGGTTGATTGTTCAGTGAGTATTGAAATGCATTTTGAAGTTTATGAATTTCAAGTGTTTAGCTAATTACTTATTACAACTTATGTTAATCTGATGAATAAAAAGTGATACAACAACAACAACAAAAGCTAATTACTTAATGAATATATTTATTTTTTTTATTTATTTATGTACTTATGCATTCTTTTTGTTTTTGAAGATCTGAGTGAATGAATTTGCCTGTTTTGAGTTTGCAGTGAGTGTATTTATTGATTTTTCTATTTAGAGTGGATGAAATTGTTGTTTGTTGAACTGGCAACGAATTCCTTAATCTAAGGACACTGATAGAAAATGATCTTCCACTGTTCTGTACTTTATTTATTTATTTATTTATTTATTTATTTATTTATTTATTTATTTATTTATTTATTTATATCGCACTACTTTGGTATAGTGAATTGACAAGGTCTGTGTATGAGTGACAAACGTTTCAGGAGACTGAGGAGTACATGTACAAAGAGAAACATTAGCCCGAACCGTTTTGACAAAATGGATGTGAGCATGCGTTGCGTTGTATAGATTATTATCATTATTATGATAGAACCTTCATATTGGACGATCTTCCTGTCTAACAGAAGAAGCGTAAGAAAACGATGATAAAATGCCAAAGATCTATTTCTATGCATTTTCCTGAGTGGTCCCGTAATTTTGTAAACCTTTTCTAAAAAAATGGGCGATTGTCCAATCATTTCCAGTTTAGGCTATTTATTTATTTAACTATTTCTTATTTTATTACTTTATTGTTATTCTTAATGAAGGTCAGAGTTAATGAAAGTTGCCGGTGTTGAGCTGACAGTTAGTTCCTTAATTTAGGGCCACGGACAGAAAGTGACCTTTCATTGCTTTAAACAAATATTAAATAATTTTTTTATTCAAAACATTCTTTTGCGAACTGAATTCGCTAGGTTTGTAGGTGAGTGTCAAAAGTGGCAGGATAATGATGAGTTACACCAAAGAGATTAAGCTCTTTGGTTACACTGGGAAAATCTGACCCAGATAGGTGAAACTTGCTTATAATGTTTACATGCAATGCGCGTGTGGATAGAAAGCCAGTGTAGTCCTGGAAAAATATCAAATTTGTTATCATGTAGAGGCTGTCGTTTAAGTGGTAGACCGCTCGCTTAGTATGTAAAGATTTACGAGGAACGATACCCCTCAGGTCCATTATATTTTTTTAACGGATCGTCACAGATCTGTAAAAAAAAATTAAATCGATGAAATATATTTTCAAAAATCATGTTTAATTTTAGGCCTATATGGCGACGACAATGAAAAAAAATAAAGATTATCATAAGATCAGTATTTTGTTGTTGATTATCCATATTAATCATTATTGATTTTTTATTTAGTATTCTATGCTCACGCCGAAGACGATCCACATAGTTTTACCGTCAGTGTGTTTCCTCACTGGAAGCCAATGCTGATGATTTTAGTGTTAACATGCATCTTGAATGTATAGGGCCTGTAGCTCAAGTGGTAGAGCGCTCGCTTAGCATGTGAGAGGTACGGGGATCGATACCCCGCAGGTCCAATTTTTGGTGTTTATTTTTGTTTTGTTTTTTAAAGAAGAAGGCAGGATAATGGACCCACTATAAGTCATAGATAAAAAATATTTTGCATTTGTTTTTATTATTATTATTATTATTATTATTATTATTATTATTATTATTATTATTATTATTATTATTATTATTACTGCAATAGCTTTATATTGGGCTATATTCCAGTCTAAGAGGAGAAGAAGCATTGAGCTTTTAAAACCATAAGAAAACGATTATGAAATACTACATTTCTATTGCTTTGCGATTTTCTGGGTAGTCCCGTAAATTTTTTTGGGGAAAAAAATATGATTTGTTCTATCAGTATTAAAATACTTCTAGAAACTGTGCATTTCTAGTTTATTAATTTATTTAAATATTTTTACTTTATTATTTTAGTTTTCTTTTTGAAAGTCAAGAGTGGATGTAATTTGCCTGTGTTGAGCTGGCAGTAAGTTCCGTAATTTGGGGGCCACGGATAGAAAATGATCTTTCGCCGCTATTTTTAAATTAAATTAACTAATTAGATTGTTTATTTATTTTTAGAAGCTTTGGTATACTGAATTCGCAAGGACTGTATGGGAGTGTCAAAAGTTTCAGGACACTTATGACTACACAGAGAAAATCTGACCCAGATAGAACATACTTGCAGATAAAGTTTATAGTCAATGGTCCCACCGCCGTAGCTAAAGAGGTAGAGTGTTCGACTGGCACACCGATGACCCATATTCTTCTTCTCCTTCTTCTTCTTCTTCTTCTTCTTCTTCTTCTTCTTCTTCTTCTTCTTCTTCTTCTTCTTCTTCTTCTTTGTTGTAGGCAGCCAACTTCAATATGTTGAAGAAACTTGCTGCACTGAGATAGGGGGGGGGGGGGCTGCTGTTTTATTGTTTTAGATCAGGGGGATGGGAGAATTTGGGGTATCTGGGCAGGTGGAGGGATGAAAAGGGGATTTGGGGAGAGGGGGATAGGAATTTTATTGGAGGAGCTGAATCCTGGCCTGGAAAGAGGTCAGGGAGTCTGCCGAAGCGACGTCAGCTGGCAGGGAGTTCTAATATTCGAATCCCGTGGTGGGCGATATAAAATGTGTCCATTTTCACTGTCCATTTTAGCAGTATGATTGCTCTGGTGGTTCAGCGTTGATTCACGTCCCTACCCGTCTTTTCCTGGGATGGTTATCCCCGTCTGCCTTATCGCCAATGGTGGGTGTAGACGTTAAACCTCAATGTTCATAGTCAATGCGTGATTGGAAAGGGAGCCAGTGTAGTCCTTGATTAGTCTGTGTGCTATAAGAATGTAGGGCCTGTAGCTCAAGTGGTAGAGCGCTCGCTTAGCATGTGAGAGGTACGGGGATCGATACCCAGCAGGTCCAGTTTTATTTTTCCTACATTCTTCAATGGATCTGTATTTCTAAAATAAAAATAAATGTTTAGTTTTTTAAAAATATAATTTATTCATGCTTTATATTTTATGGCGACGACGATTAAAACAATATAAGAAAATCATCGTTGATCAGTATTTTTTGTTGTTGTTTATCCAAATTTATTTTGTATTACTTTTCTATTTAGTATTCTAAGATTACGCCGACGAAGGTCTACACAATTTTACAAACGGGTTTGTCATTAGGAGTCCATGCTAATTCTACTGTTAACATTGATAATGGAAATGTAGAGCCTGTAGGAAAAAAATATGCATATTTCTACTCTCAAAACTTATTTTATTTAACAAAATAATCGTAATGTATTTTCAGTTTGTGTTACAGAGTGCATTTAAGTTCTGTAGTATGTTTGTGAGCGTGCTCGGTGTTTGAGAAAGAGAAATTAATCAATAGTTCAGAAGAAAGTAATGGAATAGGTGTACGCGAGAAAACTGCGTGTTGAAATATTATTGTGAGTTGTTGTTCTGACCGCATTGTTGTAAAAGGAATGTCTTATCTGAAGAGAGGGTCTGACAGAGTAAAGACGAGGGAAAGGAACGTACCTCCGACTTATTTCCTTCTTAAGCTTGAACGGTTAGAACACAACAGGCATATTATCGTCATCACAACCACCGCAACCATCAACAACCACTCGACCATACTACAACTGGAAGATGAAACTAACGTGAACCTGCCTTTAAAACTTAGTTTATTATAAAAGTGAAAAACTATTTTTTTTTAATTATAAGAGTGTTAACTAACCTCATTAATGACAAAAAAACAACTAATAACAACAATATATTTTTAGTCACCATGCACTTGAAGAACTGTTAAACATGCTTCCCATATTGCAAGTCCGCGTGGGTGACGAATGTTTTTAAATCCTTTTATTTTGCCACACAAACAAAACAAAGAAACGAATCAACCGTAGAATTAGAAGCATGTTTTACATACTGTAGTCACACTGCACTTAAAACTGTACAAACTGCAAAGACTAGAGGGCCTGAAGGAAGAGATGTCAACATGCTCCCGTATTTCCCAATCATTTTATCATGCCAGTACGCTTACCCCCCCCCCCCCACCCCATCCCCCCATTCCATCCACCACCCTCACTGCCCCTCAAAAAATAAAAAAGAACAAAAAAACAACAACAACCCAGCAACACGGTAGATGTATGTCTTGACTCGTAACTGTAGCAGCGACATTGAGGCCAGTGCACTGTCGCAATTACAGGTATTTACACCCAAATACGTTTAGCAAGCAGGCTTCAGGCAGGTGAATGAACAGATACGCCCCACAGATACACTAACAAGATTTTCTAGTTGAGGCTTTCTGTGAACAATTTGTTTTGGAAGAAGAAGAAGAAGAGGAGGAGCGCAGCTTTTAGTGTTAAGAAAGCGAGCACTGAGCGCTCCGAAAATTATACAGTAAGACCTCTATATATCTAAGACATGTTTGATTGATTGTTTGTTGCTTTAGGTCCAGCGGACTCTTCCGAGCCAAATCAGGACCGGACAACCCCCAATCCGCATAAAAGATCTGCCGAAACAACCCTAGTGGGAAAATTGAATGCCCTCCACCGGCCAGTCACTTTACAATAAAGACATCCCACGCAGGGGACGGCTGAGGCTTACCCCAACTATTTATTTATTTATTTATTTATTGTTGCTTTAGGTCCAGCGGACTCCTCCGAGCCAAATCAGGACCGGACAACCCCCGATCCGCATAAAAGATCTGCTGAAACAACCCCAGTGGGAAAATTGAACGCCCTCCACCGGCCAGTCACTTTACAATAAAGACATCCCACGCGGGGGACGGCTGAGGGTTTACCTCAACTACGTGAACCCCCGGTTACAAAAACAAAATAGAACACAACCATCATTACAAATCATCAACGAAACACATACATATAAAATGCCTACATTGCCAAATACCAACATCATAGGAAGCCCCAGTGACCACCCAGCAGAAAGCGTCCAACACTCCCAAGCTGATCCAACAGACCGCATACACAAACAAGGAGTCTTGTCCAGGAAGAGTTTTCAAGAAAAAAGGTAGGTCATTGATCTAGCGAAGAAGAAGATAGTATAGCAGAGTGATAGGACAGAGCAGTAATGGGAAAGAGTATATGAGGAAGATAGCAACAGTGGGAATTTAAAGCACTAAATTTCCATAAAGTGGGGATACTATTTATACTGAAACCCCCGGCACTCCAACGGGGGTACTGTTGCCGCAGTGAATCTGTCATGCCTACAAAGGCAAGACAGGTTTTCAACTGGGGCTTTCACTGTTCCCTTTATAGGTTAGAACAATCTACAGTGGCAAGATTGCTCATGACCCCAAGGGGTTATATCTAAGACAAGACAGGTTTTCGTCCAAAGATAACATTGGAAAGGTTGTAGAAAAGGTTTGTGGAATATTTTCCCCCACTCTACATAGTCACAGTCACACACCTTGTCCTCACCAACAGTTGTCTTCCTCTATACACTAGAGGGATGTATTGCACAAAGACTTTCACTTCTTTCAAAGTATAAGGCAGTGCGATAATGTCTACGTTGAAGGGAAATCTTCGTTGAAAACAATGAGTTATTAGTGTCTGTTCTACATCGGTAAGGTAAGGTTGCTGCGCTCCCTTGTCATCTCCATCTTCCTATACTCTTAGGAAACATGGACCTTCAACGCAGACTTACAACGAAGAATACAAAGCATAGAGTTGAGGTGTTACTATACAGAAGACTTCTGGGAATCTCCTATATCCAGCAAACCACCAACGACGAAGTCCTACGTAAGACCATCACGCAAACGATTGGGCAACACGATGACTTGCACACAATGGTGACAAAACGGAAACTCCGATGGTATGGCCACGTCACCAGAGGATTAGTCCTTGCAAAGACCATCCTGCACGGCACGGTGCAAGGAGGCAGAATAAGAGGGAGACCGAAAAAGAGGTGGAAAGACAACATTCAACAATGGAATGGCTTGACTGCTGAGGACAGAGAAAGATAGAGTACGTTGATTAAACGATCATCTGTGGTGCCCCAACGACTTTCGAGTTACGGGATAGGATAGGATAAGATTATTATCATGTGCATGTGTGAATTGGGTAGAGCCGGTGTGCGTGGGTATGTGTGTGTGTGCATGTTACGGCGTGCGCGCGCGAGTGCGTTTTTGTTGAGCCTCTTTCTGGGTGCCTGTCCGTAAATGTGTGTGTGTGTATATGTGTGGGTGTAGGTGTGGGTGTGTGTGTGTGTATGTGTGTGTACGCAAGGGTATGCTATTCTTAAGTCTCTTTTTCTGTCTCACTCCCTGTCTCTATTTGTCTCCCTCCTTCTCTTTCCTCTGTCTCTATGTCTGCCTGTATCTCTGTCGATCTCTCTATGTCTGTGTGTGTGTGTGTGTGTGTGTCTCTCTCTCTCTCTCTCTCTCTCTCTCTCTCTCTCTCTCTCTGCCGGTATCAGTAAGCTTACTTATAAAATATAATTATGATAATTATTCGCGCCATCGATCAAAATAAGAAACTAATCTTTATACCAACTTACTTGTTTATATTGTTCTTAACTTGCCTATTTGTATTTCTAGAGCGGTCCTTCAGAAGACAAAACATCAGTTTCTCTTCTGCGTGTCAAACACCCTGTTGATACGCCTTAGCACGGCTGTTATATATTTCTTAGCATGTACAAAACATGTATTCACAATAATTCACATTAAATCCAAACAAAGCAATCAACAACCTGTTTTCTTCTTCTTCTTCTCAGTTTGCGTCACAGTAGGCCGAATATTTCTTCACGCGTGTTTGCCTGACAAGATAAAAACAATATAATCTCCGACAACAGTATATACAGTACATGTACACAATGCATGTCTGAAAAAATGTTGGCATAATTCCAAACTTTATTTTTTTTCTTTGGGAGGAGGGGGGGGGGTTGTGTGTGGGGAGTGAGAGGGTGGAGTGGGATGGGGGAGAGTGATTAGTGGGACGAATTGCCTTACCTTCAGGCTTACGAGACAATACGAGATGGGCAAGATAAAAGTGACCATTTTAACTGACCATCTTAGCAGTATGATTGCTCTGGTGGTTCAGTGTTGAGTTAGGTCCCTATCCCTTGTTCCCTGAGATGGTTATCCCCGTCTGCCATGTCGCCACCGGTGGGTGAAGGTGTAAAACTTCAAGTTAAATAGCATTGATAAAAACCAAACGCTAAAATGTGAAAAATTTAGGGAGTGATTTCTCTCTCTCCCCACCCCCACCCTTCCCCCCTTACTTATCAATAGACTTTTACGATCTACTAGATGTTTAAAAAAAATCTTTTGAGGATTTTTATTGATTTCAAAATAACTATTCTTTGGAAAGAGTTGCTTTTTTTTGTTGCAAGCTTATTTTTTCAGTGGGGAAATATTCACTGTGATCTGTCGAGGAGGCGTGGTCGAAGTGGGTTTTTTTTTAAAAACGGTCATGTTGGATTGTACGTAGTAGCGCAGTTGGCTTTCAGCTCCTGAACAACCATTTTAGCGAAGAGCAAGTAAAACAATACCTTGAACAGGCTGTGATGTGGTAAAACGGCTCGATGAAAGTGGATAAAACCAAGCCTTCGGAGAAAACTCCCATCCGTGGGCAGGGCCGGATTAAGACGAAATTGTGCCTGATGCTGCAGCGCAAAAAAGGCCTATGTTTTTTTCTCGGCATTGGTGCATGTGCATTTCGACATTCACCCTACATGCGCACTCAGACCGACCAAGGAGCCTCAATTGCTTGCGACGCAACCAGCCAGCCTTTATTGAACATGAATAATAATAAAGACGTATTATCGTAACAACTCGAGATTAACATCAAACTATGTAACATCAACATTCAATAGCAATTGTCTGAAAAGTGCACTTAATGGCTAAACCAGATCAACTTAACCTAGACATATTGTCACTACTGCGCTAGTGCTGCTTGCTTATATTGCTATTTTTCGAGCCTTAGCAAGCGCGAATTCTTCGATTGTGTCAGTGAAGTCAAAGCTGCGCAGCAGTTCATGCTCAATGCTCATAAGCACCAGCATGCTTAGCCTATTTTGCCCCATTGAGGACCGCAGCTCTCCTTTGACTATTCCCGATCGCATGAGGCATTGGACACCATCATGCACAGATAGATGCGCAAGCCAGTCTCGACGTTTGGAAATGTATGAGAAAGATTCAACGATGACAAAAGCCTGTACATGGTAAGCTCTGCTGATTCGTTAACAGTCACCAGTTTCTGAGTGCGCATAAATGCAGCAAACTGTATCAGCTCAGCCACCAGTGTGTCTTCCAAGTCATCTGGATACGAAAAAACGAGATTCTTAGCTTTGCCCTCGATCTGCTCAATGCTCAATGACGTTAGCTCCGAGAGAAATCCGAATGTTTTACAAATATCGTCATACGCCTTCATCCGCTTTGCCAGTTCAGCTAACAGACTGTCGATCATGACCAGATACGTCTGAGTTTTGAACGTTTCCCTTGGGCTGAGGTCTGACTCCAAATTTCATTCTAGAAATTATTTTGAGGTTGATATAACAAATGAAAACTGTTCAGCTTCCGGAAAATTCTCATCTGTTTTCATCTGGGCCTATTTCAGGAATGGGCCTAATGCTGCAGCATCAATAGCACCCACCTTAATCCGGCCCTGTCCGTGGGCTAAGATCATTTTAGCGAAGTACATGGATTGACAACATTTGTTTTAGTCTGCTGCGTTTTTGTCTCCTATCTCGTCTTCTGGTTAAAACAATAATAGTCCTTTCTAGGTAATAACTATTATCCAAGTTTAAAACGCGTTGTAAACTTTTGTCGTGTGTTTCTGCCTGTGCCATGCGGTCAGTAGTGCGGTGGTCTGGGCACAGGCTAGCAATGTTTCATGTTAAAGCAACGTCGGGAAGGATTACTACTTGGATGGGTGGACCATGCTTGGAAGGCCACCACCAAACGACACAATAATATTGAAACAAGCGCACGACACGCCCCTGTCCACCAAGCTGTGGATGGGTACCTGAATCTATTTAGAACCAGGGAAGGTAATTCATCGAGGGAGAGGAGATAGGCGCCGCCCTCATTAAGCTGGCCTAGAGCAAAGGAAGGTTCCAAACGCTTCCCTCCCCAACAACCGAAAAAGGTTTAGGGAACACCTTTACGTTTACATGCGGCCAAACCTTTTTTTTTATGAAGATAAGTATAACAATCACTATCCTATCCTATCCTATCCTATCCTATCCTATCCTATCCTATGAAGAAGAGTACACAGTTTTGATTAAAGCGTTTGAACAAGTTATAAGCTTTCAAAAGCGCTTTTTGAAGACACAGAGTTGACCGTCTTGAGTCAGTCTAGTGCATGACCACTGTCATGGCGCACAACTCAACGTTACAGAGAACAAACATCTCTTTAACACTCAATACAATATCATTATTAAGCTGTGAGATAATTTTACAGTGACACAATAGCATCATTTAACACAAACTTTACCAGTCCAACGTTCCCTAGCCAAACTTTCCTACCTGGGAAGTATGTCACACATTTTAAAGGTTTAAACTTTAAAGGTCATTTTCTTCAGCGGTCCTTTTCTTCAGCATGTGTTTAAACAAACTATGGGAAACCATCAAATTAAAGTCTGTAACACTCAATATCAGCGAGTCTTTGATGTCAGCAATTCCATCCAACCTCCACCAACCCATCCATCCATCCATCCATCAGGGCCGCAGCCGGTCAGGTCGTTGGAGAGACACGTGGGGTGCTGACGCCGGCAGAGAGTTTTCGCCATTTCGGTCTGTCTGCAGTTGTTGTTGTTTGTAGATTATAGTCACACGACACTTTCGCATATAGGTGACTACTGGACCGATTTATACTGACACCAGCGGGCCAGTTGTTGGTAAAGGGGAAAATAATATGATCACACGTTGACCAATCCGGGATTCGAACCAGCGACCTTTCGGTTACTAGCAAGACGCTCTTACCAACTGAGCTACCCGGCCCCTCCTGTCTGCAGCTGTTGTCAGGTGCTTAAATAGTTAATGACTTTAGCAGCTGAAAATAAAAATACTATTACTGTTGTCAGGAGCCGTGGCATGTCCAACATTGTTAAACATTGCTTACATGTGTTTTCTTTGTGTGTGACACCTGTGAGCCTGTGAGTATCATCACGATGTGTCATTCCTTGTTGCTAAATGTCAATAGAGAAAGAGAGAGTGAGAGAGATAGAGATAGAGAGAGAGAGAGAGAGAGAGTGTGTGTGTGTGTGTGTGTGTGTGTGTGTGTGTGTGTGTGTGTGTGTGTGTCGTTATGATTAAAATTTTATAGATTTATTATAAACGCATGTCCATATATATATAGGCTAATATTGGTCAGAATTTTAGTCGCTTAGGGACTGGGAAAAAAACTTGTATTTCTAGCGGCAAACGTACAGCCTACGTTACGTGTTTCACGTGATACATTCTACTTCGTCTTTCATCCATACCATTCATCATAACGATCTTAATTTAGATGTACTTACTTTATACAAAAGTCACTTTTATGAAAATCTGTTTGCCCAGAGGAAAACATTCTTTATAGGACGAATGCTTGCGAAGGAAAGGTGGTCTATACCATGAGGCGCTGCTGGATCCTCTTCTGACTATTTCGTCGTCTATCGCCTTAAGCCTCTGCTGGATCAATTTGTTAATATTCCCGCATACCCATGTCCGAATTACAATTTAAAGAGTTGGCCAAATACGTGAACATTTTTATAGTAAGTGTACAGTACATAGCGCTTAACGTCAAAGTGTATCATGAACCTTAGCGACAGTTCTGATGATCCATCAGAGGGGCCAGAGGGTAGACTTTACACCGGTGTATGGTCTTAAGGATGCACTTCAATGGTCATGTCCTTTTGAGCGTGTTATGTTGGTAAATTACCTGGGCAGGGTCTTATTGCTTCGAGCTTTGCAACTTTGTTCAATTTAGATCCTCTCCTTTCGTCAGACTTCTACCCACTCCCACCTTTTAATCTACAATATTTTTAACAAGCACTCGTCTCGACGAACTAACAATGGGCTTTGTGTCGTAATTTATCATATCATATGTTTACACATTAATTTATTCAACACCCCAGGTAAGACAGTACAGGTACACAGAATATGGCGAAACATCAGAGCGCACAAAAGCACTAGGCTTAAATGAGAACTACACAAATAATAAATAATATATTAAAAACGTATCTGGCGGACATCGAGCAACAAGCAAAACCATTGGTGTAAAAGACAGAAGCAAATTAGAAATAAAGCATATCATATAGTGTTGTATTACTTAGAAATTAAAATGTACACAGAGTGCATCCGATTTCAAGATTAAAAAGTCATTCGTTTTATGACGTTTCATTTGAGAAAGATTTATAAAAAAAAAATTTAAATCGAGTTTAGATCATATATATGTAAATCCAGTAAAAGTAATATGCTTTGTGATTTAGCATTTAATCCATAACAACTCATCCCACAAGAAGTCTACGTAGATATCCCAGTCAGTGATACATAAACGCAAACTTAAGATTTATTACTATATTCCTTAAGGCGAGTCAGCACTTCCTTTATCGGACAATTTATCTTCATATTTCATACTGATGGGTAATGGTGATGAGTCGCCCCACTCTGAACAGCCGAGACTGTTGAGGCATAAACATGTATCAGTTTAATAAGCTTAGTCTTCTTGATACATATCATATACTCGGTATTGCTGTAGACACGTTTAACAGTTCATTCATTAACTAATTGATCGGCCGGATTTATGTTCACTCATTGCTGTCTCACAGCTTAGCTTTATGCGTATAATTATAAACCTCATGAATAATTTAACATAATTGTTTGATTTCCCTCCTTCCCTCCCCACCCACGGCTGTTGCTATTAATTAATAGGCACACAAAACAAACTACAGAATGTAGATCTATTCATTAAAAAAACAAAACTATCCGTTCTAAAGAATTATTTTTTGTGGTCAACTTATTTTTTCAATGGGGCAACACTCACTAGAACTTTGGAACTATTGGAGCTTGGTCCTTTAGTACACACACAACAAATCAACAACTATTGAACAGCTGTTCCCTGTAAATGTTAAAAAGGGGTAATGTCAAGGGGTCGTGGTTAGAGCTGGGTACCGTGGGTCAAAGTCGTACCGGTATTACCGCGGTAGTTTTAGGTCGTATCTGCATTTCGTATCGGTATACGTACCGCGATTTTAAGTGTTACAATCAAATGGGATATGGCACTGACAGTAGTGACCGACGCGCAAAAAAAAGATTGTCATACACTTCAAAACAGTTTCAAAGAACCACATTTCCATAGAAACTGTAGTTTATTTTTGCTTGAACGCCTTCAAAACAAATTATGATAAATCACTGTTTAGAACATCAGCAAATTTTAAACCACAAAATCAAAATAAAACAAAAACATTCAACGGGAAAGGTCTTTAAGAACTTTAAGAGTTCAGAAGGATTGGCGACTGGTACCATGCTCAAACACGTGGATAAGCTGCTGTTCTTATAAATTCTTCTTCAAAAACAGCTGCCTATTCACGTGTTTGGGCTTTAGGCTCGCTCTCTGGGCGGACAAGATGTCGCCCACTGTCGCGTTATGTATTGTCGAATGTCGCCCACTGTCGCGTTATGTGTTGTCGAGATTTCCCAGTAAACCGGACCTTGGACACCCGCACCGGTATACCCTACCGTCGCGTTTCAGAACCTGAATACAGTTACGTACCGGTAAAACCGTCCAGCCCTAGTCGTGGTGAAAGTGTGTCCCTTCAAGTCATCCAAACATAATCAGACAACGAAGGTAATCTAGAGACAAAATATTGTTTTATCAGCTAGATTAGCTTTATATAGTTTGTTTAGACCGTCCACCCTGTTTCTCAGACTACATTGACAATAACTAAACCTGTGGGATAAAGAAGCGTGCGTCAGTTAGAGGGACATTTTGACATAATCCCCTATACTCTCAGCTCAGGGTTTACCACCTGTTAGCATGTAATCGACACAGATCTAGATAAGCCGGAACTGCAACTGATTTTGTGCGCAAGCGATGTTTCACTTCAAATACTAGTTCGTTCTTAGCTTCTGTTCCTCCTCCTCCTCCTCGTCCTCCTCCTCCTTCTTCTTCTTCTTCTTCTTCTTCTTCTTCTTCTTCTTCTTCTTCTTCTTCTTCTTCTTCTTCTTCTTCTTCTTCTTCTTCTTCTTCTTCTTCTTCTTCTTCTGTCTCAAGTATGACCAACTATCGTAGGCATATGCAGGAAGTCGGCTGTATTAGGTATACAGAGACTATGATAAGCGCCTACAGCTGTTGGATATAGGCGCTATATCAAATTGCCTTTAATAAATAAATATAATAAATACTGCAGTTTAAGCGGAAGCCCTTGGAGACTCCAAGATGGCAAGAAGTTTAAATGTATTTCCAGACATTCACACACATAGCCAAAATTACCCATTTTCAAAAGCATTCATTTTCTTGGAGGTGTAATGACCCGGCTTTATCCTAACGAAACAAAAGGAATACATGAAATGATAGGTACTGATTCTATTTGCAACCCAGATATAATCCACATGAGCCAATGTTTAGGATACAGCGCAAATCATTTTTAGAAAATGGTGAAACACAGTGACCTTGACCTTCGAAAAAATACAAATACGAATGATGTAAAAGGCTTAGTAGTAGATATAGTATCCGGAAACTTTCCGGAAGTTTAAATTATGAATTTCGGTTCCGTCATTCTTGAGATAATGCAAAAAGTGTGTTTCAAACAAAACAAACAAAAAGTTTTATTCGGAGCAACGGACGAACCGACTGACATATTAACCGACAACCGGATTGCAAATGGAGGATGGCCCATGATCTGAAGTACTCGTATACCAAAACTCAACAAAATCCGTTCGCTCGTTTTTGAGATATTCAGCAAGAAGTGTTCAGCAACAAAATGATTCGGGACCTTGACCTTTGCAGTAGAGCAAATATGATGGCACAAGAAGCAGGCCACTAACCTAAGTAATGTTCCTATGAAGTTTGGTCCAAATCCGTTTAGTGGTTCTTGAGATATGGCTTCTAACGGACCAATAGACCGACATTTGGCTCGCTCTGATTCCACCCTTTAAAAAAAAAAGGGGGGGGGGGGAAACAAAGGAAAATTCAGGCCTTGGAAGCTGAGCTGATTCTCCAACATTGTAAGCTTGGTACTATTATTAGAAACAAATCAAATTCTGGCTTGAGATAACGATATACAGGCCCCATGGTATGTGAGAGAATTTCACGCCTTTTGTAATATGTGTGACGGTGTTCGAATGCCAAGGCACAAAGGGGTGGGGAAGGGAATAGGGTAGGAAGCGGAAAGAAAAAAGGACTAAAGAAAAGAAGGAAATAGAAAAAAGTAATCATGAGTCCCAAATCCGACTAATCAAAAGGACAAACAAAAGTTGCGAGCCTAGGGAGTGGTAGAAGTAAAAAAGAGATGAAACCATTTTTAATTTTACAAAGTAGAAGAAGTGTTACTTCTTCGAGTATCATTGCATTTTCAAATCAAATGACTTGTGAAGATGATCTGATGGGGTTGGGTTGGTGTTTCGAGATTTGGTTCGAGAACTAGTTTTGCATCGATAAATAACTATTATCATAGAATCTTACATAATTGTACTATATTACAATCCTACACGCTTTCAAAATGTACAGGACAAGACTGGCAAAACCGCCATCAATACAACGAAAAAGATATTATGAGAAGACGCACATGTAAGCGTTCATAGATACAAATTCAGTCCATCGTTATACTCGAAACATATTTGAATAAATCTACACTTCGTGTTTTGCTGTTTTTATCTCTTCATAAAAACAAAAAGCATATGAAAAAATACAAAAAAGTAACCATTAATTTCAATATGCATACTAAGTGCCCGTAAAAATAGAAAATTCACCAGAGCAACATACAAATAAACGAACAATCAAAACGAACTTAACTGCGCTTGCAAAAACAAAAGCAAATAGTAATACATTATACAAAATATGTGCAGATCGAGAAGTGATCTGCATAGTCGTATCGTGTATGTGTGTGTGCGTGTGGGTGTATTTGTGTGTGTGTGTGTGTGTGTATGTGAGTTGTATAATAAGGCAATAAGTCTATATCTAAGACTATATTATTACCGTTGTTATTACTGATAACATTATTATATTGTTATTTGTAACTATTATGTTATTACTACAATTGCTTCCTTTGACTATGGTAACTGCTTTCCTTTCCAAGATGAAAAAAGCTATGGTCAATGATACGATTGCTCTTAACGGTCGTAGCTTCTCTTCTGAGTAATTTAATATTATTATATATTATGTTCATACCCTCAAACTATCATAATCCATGAAAAGTTATCTCAATTGTATGTGCATGATATGAATTCTTCTATGAACCAAATACAATAAACTGTACATTTGTTACGTGGGTGTATGTGCGTTAGTAGTAAGAAAGAACTGGAAGTCATTGTGTGTGATCATGATTTTATGTATTGTTCTATTTGTTTCAACAGTTCCTTCTGTTCTTCTTTTCTTATTCGCTGAGACGCGATGTGCTGTATGAATTCTCCATTGTGGGTAATAAAGAATGTTTGACTTGACTTGAAGGAGGCAATGAGAGGATCGTAAAGGAAAGGTCCAGCTAGTCTCTGCTTATCCATTGGCCGCTTCCTGGCTTATCTATTTTTACAAACAAACGGAGGGGGTATACGTATACCTGTGGTAGGTAAGGACTAAAAGAGGGTGATCATAACTTAACCATCCACTGTCAGCTTATTCCACCTAGCAGTACCAAGAGCTCGAGTCTCTATGGCTTATCGTATCTATACAAACAAAGGGAGGGGGTAGGGTATACTTGCCATCGCTCGATGGCGTCTTGGTACGAACGCACAAAATCCTCGAGCGAAAGAGGGCTGTACGTGTTACAACAAGAAAGAGAGTGAGTGAGAGAGAGTTAGAAAGAGAGAGAGAGAGAGAGAGAGAGAGAGAGAGAGAGAGAGAGAGAGAGAGAGAGAGAGAGAGAAGTTTTTAGTCAACTTAAAGAGAGAGAGAGAGTGTAGGGGAGGGGAGGTAATACATACGTGTTAAGACATATCAACTGTCCGACTTCGGAATGGTTAGCTGGAGGTCAGAGGTTGAGAGTGAGGGAGTGCTGGGTCAAATTTAAATGAAATGAGTCACTATGTCAGCAAGCAGGGGTCCAGCTGTTTTTCCTGACTTACCCGACAGGATCTGAACCTTTGGAGGATTCTTGTTTGGTCACCTCAGGAGATGTCAGTCGAAAAAAATTGGAGCAAGAGCGAACTAGGAATTAGACCGCTCACAAACATGAACCAACTCGACTTGGTATCCTGGAGCAATCTTCTGCGGACATGCAATGCCAAATGGGAGTAAAATTGAGGGGAAAGAGAGAGAGAGAGAGAGAGAGAGAGAGAGAGAGAGAGAGAGAGAGAGAGAGAGAGAGAGAGAGAGAGAGAGAGAGTATATCTCAACAATATATTAAGATGTTATAATTTTGAAAAACGTCAGTGTTATTGTTAATGTTACATTAATTTTTTGTATGGGCGGGAGGTGGGGTGGTGCGTTAGGTTATTATTTTATTTTAGAATTTAATTTTCATTTTTATTTATTTATTAATTTAATTTTAATGTTGTTTTATTTATGTATTTATTTAACTTCACTTTCAGTTTTTTTTGGGGGGGTCTAAAAACATAATTAAAAACGGATGTGAAATTAAAATATTGAATTGAATTGAACTTCCTCCCATTTTGCCTGTTTCCTCGCCCCTTTAGTTGGTAACAATGTTTTCTTGGCACTGAGCTAAACACTCTACCATAAAACGCCATGAAACCGAACGCTGCATTATATATCGTACAGTATACAGTAAGCCCTATATCAATCCCTTCATTGACTATAAGGACCACCCTCGAACCATTGGTTCGTGCTAAATTTGAGCCACGTCTGAATTGTCGCGTAGATTGAAAATTCATCAAGGGTCCGCTAGTTTTCATTTTAAAAAATCTTGCAAATCTCGCGGCTAGCAACGTTAAATAAACCTTAGACAACATTGTACTTCCTCACTTCAACAGGATCACACTTCAGGGTCTTTTCTGGCATTATACAATTTTTGTTCATGTTTACACATATCTTTAAAAGAGGCAATTTCGCATGAAATGCGATTGAACTGGCTTTCTGAAGGACTCTGAAATATTATAATTTGCACAGTTTTATCTATATATCACCAAGGTGATGCCATGGAAAATTCTCTCCAAACGACGAAGGTATGACTTCCCACGCTGCTCTTATTGCACACCTATTGCGGTTTTCCATTAGACGTCTGATACTCAGTATAGACTAATTTGGTTTCCGCTGTAAATGAAACTCTGCATTAATGATAGATTTTATTGAGTATTGTAAATTATAAGTCCACAATAATTATTATATATTTCCTATCCTATCCTATCCTATACCGTAACTCGGAGGTCTTAGGGGCACCGCAGATGATCGTTTAACCAGCATACTCCATCTTTCCCTGTACTCAGCAACCCTGATTGTTTCGCTCAGTGTCAAACCATTCTCGAATGTTGTCCTCCCACCTCTTTTTCGGTCTCCCTCTTCTTCTACCTCCTTGCACTGTGCCTTGCAGGATGGTCTTTGCAAGACCTGATGATCTGGTGACGTGGCCATACCATCGGAGTTTCCTTTTCTTCACCACTGTGAGCAGGTCATCGTCTTGTCCAATGGCTTGTTTGATGATCTGTCGGACTTCGTCGTTGGTGATGTGCTGGGTATAGCAAATGCCCAGAAGTCTTCTGTAGCACCTCATCTCCATGCTTTGTATTCTTCGTTGGAGATCTGCTGTGAGGGTCCATGTTTCGCAAGCATTTAGGAAGATGGAGATGACAAGGGAGCGCAGCAGCCTTACCTTGGAATGTAGACTGATGGTCCTGTCTTTCCAAATTGGCTTCAACCTCGCCAGGGCAGCAGTTGTTTGTGCGATCCTGGAGAGGACTTCCTGTCGGGACCCATTGTCTGATACAATGGCTCCTAAATATTTGAAGCTATGCATACACTGTGTTGAGGGATTGGCCTTGAACTTTGATGTCCTTGTTGATGCCATTGGTGTTGTTGGTCATCATTTTGGTCTTCTCTGTACTTATTGCCATTCCATAGGCTCTAGAGGTGGTGTCAAGCCTCTGTACCACCTGTTCAAGTTCTTGTTCCTCTCTGGCAGAGTAGGGAGTGGCCTACCCCATGGACCCAGTCTCTTGCCATCACTCTTCCCAAAAAAGGTAACCTTCAGGAATGTGAAAATTACCGCACCATCAACCTCATCAGCCATCCTAGCAAGGTCCTCCTGAAAATAATACTCAACAGGTTGAAACCCCAAGCTGAACAAATCATAGCTGAAGAGCAAGCAGGATTCAGGGCAGGGCGAAGTACCACTGAACAGATTTTCAACCTCAGAATAATCTGCGAGAAATACCTACAGGACCAACAACATCTATATCATGTGTTCGTAGACTTCAAAAAGGCGTTTGACCGAGTCTGGCATGCAGCTCTGTGGGCAACCATGAGAGTGTACAACATCAGCCCTAAAATTATTGAAGTCATCAAACCCTGTATTATAAGGCTACCAGTGCAGTCCTCAATAACAGCGCCATCGGAAACTAGTTTAGAACAACAATCTGTGTGCGTCAAGGATGCCTACTCTCTCCAACACTCTTCAACATCTTCCTAGAGCGCATCATGTCAGATGCTCTTGCAGATCACGAAGGCACAGTCAGCATAAGGGGAAGAGCAATCTCCAACCTTCGTTTTGCGGATGACATTGATGGATTGGCTGGAGAGGAACAAGAACTTGAACAGCTGGATTGTATAGTTACAAAACTGTATCCAAATTAAGTCGGTTAATCTTCTTCCAGTTTCTGTCTTTTTTAAGTGTCATAAGTGCAATAAATGTAACGGTCAAATTGCAGTAGGAAGGATGTAGTATTATAGTATTGAGACCGCGCAACAGTTCCAGTTACAAGAGCATTTTCAATAATGAAACATGGCTTCAATGCTTGAAAAGTTGTGTGTATGAGTATGTGTATGTGTGTATGCGTGTGTGTGTGTGTAGCTGTTATCATTTATTAGTCCAGGCTCATTAGTCAAAAATGGAGAAAAATGGGTATGCACAAAAGTGTAGTAGAAGTGCTATTATATGTAATCAGCTAATATTGATTGCACTCCTATTTCTAAACAACCTCCTCCTTCCCCTCTCTTGCTCCACCCCCCCCCCTTGTCCAACCCATCCCACCACCATTCAATTTGATGTTCCTCTTTCCTTACCATTAATAATAATATTAATAATGATACTACTACTGTTGCTGCTGCTACTACTACTACTACTACTACTACTACTATTACTACTACTACTACTACTACTACTACTACTACTGATGGAATTCTAAACGCGACTCATTCCTAAATCAGAGCATTCACTTATGGTTTCTAATGTCTTTTTTTCCCTGGATTTAGACTTCTATAGTAGTAGTAGTAGTGTAATGTGTAGGTCACGATAGGTATGGGCCTAAAGTGACAAGTTTGACAGAAGCCGACTTCTGACAATCCCTATGATATAAGACGAAAACCGCTTGAACCTTTGAACCAATCAAACAAAACACTCGAGGTCTGAGGCATGGAGCTATCCTAAGCAAAGCTTCTTAGTGAAAAATAACAGTTGTAGATGATTTTATGTGTCCTATACATTTTGTTGTCCAAGTCCGTGCGTTGCAGTACCGAACTATGAAATAATAGAAAATCTGACACTTTGTTAAGCAGTCTTACACTTTCTCGAGGAACAATGCGGTCTTAACAAAGACTGTGAGCAACTTTGTTTCAAGTGCGAAACTGTTCCAGGCCCTGACCACAGGCTAGGCGCCCGAATCTATATGTTAATTAGTTAGTTAGTCATTGTTTATAGGGTCCAGCGGACTGCAAATGACCGAATCAGGACCACAAAGAGGACTCGCCCCTGATCCGTATAAAAGATCTGCTGAAACAACCCTAATTGTAACACTTAAGGCACTCCACCCGCCGGTCAATGTACAATAGCGAGCGTTGTGGCCAAGTGGGCTAAGGCGGGACTAACTTGCCTTGTCCACAGGCCAGAAACCAATGGCGCCTGACAGGTGTGGGTTCGATCCAGCATCGGGGCGTTATGTTTCTCCGAATATTATTTACTTTCGACTCGGGCAACGTCTCGGGGGTTTTCTCCGGGTACTCCGCGATCCGGTTTGTTCCCCCAGTAAAATGTCAAAATCACAACTAATTAGGTAGGTTGGGTTTGGGCGCGCCACAGGCTGCGACTACGCTTTCCCCAGGGGAGGCGGCCCAGAATTTCCCTATGAAAAAAGGGACAATAAGGTAAATAAAAAAAAAAGAGGCATTCCCATGCAGGGGACGCTGAAGCTTTACTCTAATGTTTCGAACCCCCGTTTACAATTACAAAATATAATACAAACTTCATTAAAAAATATTAACAAAACACATATATCTAAAATAGATACATTGCTAAATAATACCATAGAAAGCCATATTAACCAATTGACAAAAAACGTCCAATATCCCCAAAACAGACCGCCAATGAGGAGTTTGTGAGAGTTTTCAATTAAAATAAAAAAAGGTAGGTGACTGGTTTAGCGAGAAAGATAGTAGATTGATAGAAAAGAGTAGGAACGAAGGAACGAATAAAGGAGAGAGTCGGCAACAGTGGGAATTTAAAGCACTAAATTTCCACTTCTTAATTAGATTAACGTCCCCAACACATTAGCATATAGGGGACGATAAATTTCCACAAAGTGTGGGGATACTATTTATACAGAAACCCCCGGTATCCCCACAGGAATCTAGATGTGAGAATGCGTCTCTCTCTGCACTTGCTGTACTGTTCGGTCTAATCTCAGTTCTAATCAAATACTTGACTTCAGAGGCACGGCGAGCACGTTTCTCGGTTCGGGAGCTGAAACTCTTATCATCTATTCCAACCTGAAAAGGTCGAGGAGGATCACTCTACCGTCTGAGGACTACGGTTCGTAGTCCACGTGATCAGTTTCAGATCAGTTTTAGGCAGGCTTCCTGAAGGCCTGTCTCAATTGGAAAGTTCAAGTTGGAGGTTCACGAACTTTTGTTCGAGGTTATCAGATCCCGAACCTAGGTTACAGAACCTTTTTGACACCTTCCAAATTAGACAGGCCTTGAGCCGTCGGGGCGGAATGTATCTGTGGACGCAGCTTTAAAAGCCTTTGGGAAACATACTGAGGGTCTTTTTTTCTTGTTCTTGTACTTCTTGGGTTAAGCAGCTACAATAAGTAAATTGAGTCGTTATCTTCAGAATTTTATTAAGGCATCGTATCTGACACATGTAATGTGGTTGGATTTAGCCAATGCATATTCAGTTTAGCTGTTTTGGCCCCCAACACGGCGTCGTGCCGGAAAGTCAACCAGGCTCTCTTCTGTCATCTTTGTTGAAAATGCTTTGAACATGATAAAATCTCACCAGTGGTTACTTGCCCGAGATTTATCAAACTTGCTGTCTTATTTTTTTTTTGGAGTCAAGGACGTTCGTGCGGCGTTCCTATCTATGTGAGATTGACGGGACAAACAACTTCGACGTAAGAGCCCCTTTTGCGGGACAATAGTAGAGTCAATGCCTTCGGTGGGCATTATGACATAGTCGAGTGACCACTAGTGTGTGGTTTGGCCAAACTGAGTATTAGAGGCTGCTCAAACACACCTCAAGAGAGAAAAAAACAACTCTGATACTTTGTTTTGGAGCGGTTAGCGTCAATGCTTGTCCGATCACGCAGGGTCTAGACTTTTAAAAGTGTGAAGTGATAAGGGGACAACAAAAGCCAGTCCAGTTGGAATCAATCGTACTTGTAAAGGTGTTGGCTTTTAACTTCTGAAGAAGCAATTTTAGCAAATTACTTGTAGCCTATTGAATTTTTGTGTGTGCGTGTGCTGCGTTTTTATCTCCCTTTCTTCTTTAATCTTTTCTTCTGGTAAAAAATAAAAATAAAAATAAAATATTACCTAAATGTGTGAATAGACAATAAATACAATATTGATTGAAAAAAAGAAGAAACCGATTTGAAATTAATTAAAATATGAAAAGAAGGGCAACAGAATGTTGCTGAGTTTTTGGGAAGGGGATTGGTGGGTACACGTAGGGTTCCCTATATTCGCACATATACACCCACCCAATCATAAACCCACACACTTACACTATTGATCAGGATGGTGAGTCAGAGAGGAATGATTGTCTTCAGTTACAGTTATAATATTATGGGTGTTTTGCTGATCGACTAAAATACTATGTAATTTACATTCTTTATATATATATATATATATATATATATATATATATATATATATATATATATATATATATATATATATATATATATATATATATATATATATATATATATATATATATATATATATAGATAGATATATAGATATAGATATAGATATAGATAATACGCATGCAAATATTCACTTTCTTTTCTCATTAAATCAAAGACAATTAGAAAAAAAGGGGTGAAGGAGATAAAACACGCCAGATTAAAAGATTTTCTATACATATTATTTTGCTTCCCCACGTTTCTGGATTGTTTTTCACATTTACCACTGATAAAACATTGCTATTTACGTTACCAGCTGGCCTAGACGTTCACATAACATTTGCAGAAGCCAAACCAACACCAGATTGAGACTCTACCTTGGCCTAGAATGAAACAAAAAATCATTGCCTAGATGAAAAGTTAGGCAGGTCCAGCTTTACCATGTACAAATCCAAGTTTACTAACGAAAATTTAGCACAGCTGTACAAAGTCAATATTATATCTTTAACAAATAAGTTGGCAACTTCGTTTCATCATATGCCTAAAGATATTACAAGCACACCCAGAAAAGGCTAGCCTACTGTGTTTGTTGGCGTGGGAGATCTCTGACACTATGCTGAAAGACTTGCTCAAGGTGCTGTCGAAGTCAGAATTGAACCCAAAAGCCCGTCCACGCCGCCAACATTCCCTACCACGCGCTTTGTCTAACGCTGGGTCATTGACCCCGATAGATGTGCGTACACGCATATCCGTTATTTGAACCCATCACACGCTTCTTTGGGCAGAATGACGGGGTTTCTTTACCATTTAGATACCGTAACCCTAAGCGATCGATGAGGCAAGGAATGAGGACATATGATTTGAAAAACAGTAAAAAGTGTCGTTGCAGAAAGTGGACTTCTGTTTAGAAAATATTTTTTCAGCGTTGAAAATTAAGCAGGTGGAGAGAGAGAGAGAGAGAGAGAGAGAGAGAGAGAGAGAGAGAGAGAGAGAGAGAGAGGGTGAGAGAGAGAGAGAGAGGGGGGGGAAACAGAGACAGAGATATATAAAGACAGATAGAGAGAGGGAGAGGGGGGAGAGAGAGAGAAACAGAGACAGAGATATATAAAGACAGATAGAGAGAGGGAGAGAGAGTGAGGGGGAGAGAGAGACCGAGAGACTGACAGAAACAGACGGAGACAGAGAAAGAGAGAGAAAGAGAAAGAAAGACAGACACACACAGAGAGAGAAAGACAGAAAGAGAGACAAAGACAGAAAGAAAAACAGAGAGAGAGAGGCGGGGTAATTAGCGTCTTAAAGGGAGTGAGCCAGAGGGATATCAAACAGGCCCACAGGTGGACAATTTATGATATTTATTGGCAGGTAGTTGAGGATAAGTTCTGGTGATAAATGACGCAGACTATAACTTCGTACCCCCTCTTAGAGACAATACATTTGATTATTCTTTGTCGTGTGAAGTGCAACACAAATATAGTAGATCTCCTTGCGTGCATGGAAGTATTGAAGAAGCCATGCTACCATAGCCTCGGTAGATTTCTACATTGTCCTACATTTCTGGAGATCATTTGCTTTCCATGGGGTCTGCCGCCTTCTGCCTCTTGAAGGTTCCTGAAGAATTATTAATTAATTAATTAATTAATTAATTAAATCGTTCTTATTCAGCGCTTTTCCAGCTCAGGTCGAGACAGGATCTAACTCAAGCTGTCCGAGGCGCAAACTTGCCGCCTTTGGGCGCATGGTCTGAGATTCGGATAACTGAGCTCAATCTTGGCCTCTCTCAATCTCAATCTCAATCTGGGCGACTGGACTGCGGAGGGTGGTGGTGGGGGAAAGGGACCTAGTGCTGGGTGGGTGTATTGGTGTCGCAGGCACTCACCCGCCTAGGACAAGAGCGTCAGGATCTTTAAAGTCCATACGATAGAAGAAGTGCGTCCACAGACAAGACCTCTCATTTTCTTGGGGCTGGAACAGATTTCTTGTAATATGATGAATTTCGGAAGGGTTCATCCCTAAAATAGACCCTTCCAAAAAAAAAGGTAACCTTCAACAGTGTGAAAATTACCGCACCATCAACCTCATCAGCCATCCCAGCAAGGTCCTCCTGAAAATAATACTCAACAGGTTGAAACCCCAAGCTGAATAAATCATAGGTGAAGAACAAGCAGGATTCAGGGCATGGCGAAGTACCACTGAACAGATTTTCAATCTCAGAATCATCTGCGAGAAATACCTACAGCACCAACAACATCTATATCATGTGTTCAAGAAGGCGTTTGACCGAGTCTGGCATGCAGCTCTGTGGGCAACCATGAGAGTGTACAACCCTAAAATTATTGAAGTCATCAAAAGTCTGTACGACAAGGCTACCAGTGCAGTCCTCAATAATAGCGCCATCGGAAACTAGTTCAGAACAACAATCGGTGTGCGTCAAGGATGCCTACTCTCTCCAACACTCTTCAACATCGTCCTAGAGCGCATAATGTCAGATGCCCTTGCAGATCACGAATGCACAGTCAGCATAGGGAGTAGAGCAATCTCCAACCTTCGTTTTGTCGATGACATTGATGGATTCGCTGGACAGGAACAAGAACTTGAACAGCTGCTACAGAGGCTTGACACCACCTCCAGAGCCTGGGGAGTGGAAATAAGTGCAGTGAATAGCAAAATGATGACCAACAACACCAATGGCATCAACACGGACATCAAAGTCTAGGGCCAATCCCTCAATACAGTGCATAGCTTCAAATATTTAGGAGCCATTTTATCAGACAATGGGTCCCGACAGGAAGTCCTCTCCAGGATCGCACAAACAACTGCTGCCCTGGCAAGTTTGAAGCTCATTTGGAAAGACAGGACATTCAGTCTACATTCCAAGGTAAGGCTGCGCTCCCTTGTCATCTCCATCTTCCTATACGCTTGCGAAACATAAACCCTCACAGCAGATCTCCAACGAAGAATACAAAGCATGGAGATGAGGTGCTACAGAAGACTTCTGGGCATTTCCTACACACAGCACATCACCAACGACGAAGTCCGACAGACCATCACACAAGCCATTGGACAACACGATGACCTGCTCACAGTGGTGAAGAAACCGAAACTCCGATGGCATGGGCACGTCACCAGATCATCACGTCTTGCAAAAACCATACTACAAGGCACAGTGCAAGGACGTAGAAGAAGAGGGAGACCGAAAAATTGTTTGGAGGATAGCATTCGATAATGGACTGTGTGACGGTAGGTCTATTTTTACTGGGCTCTGGACAATGGAATGCTATTACCCACTCGTCTTTGTCTGCGGGGATCGGCTAGTATAATCACCCTGTGACTAATCTTAATACATTTATATGTTTAACTCAGTCTGTGTGCGGATAGGGTTATAGAGATAGGGAGAAAATGGTAAAAGCTTTACTGACACCCTAGCTCTCGCACGGCTATGAAACATAGGTGGTCCAGCCACTTGTTAACAGTAAACATCACACATTTTATTTCCTCTACTCTGTACATAATTCTCTAAACACTCTATTAACTCAAATGTCCAAATTCACTTCGAATAGTTCGTTCCTTGATGGGTCTATGCTGCTACTGTTCTTGATATTTGCTACTGTCTCATCATTGGGCTATTTGTTCTGTGTTACGTTTGCGACCCGCACGATGGTACTTGTGAGACGCGCACGATAGATCCGATCGTTTTGTTTTGCAAGCATTCAATAACAGAGTGTATTTACCTTTGATTTTTTTTGCGTTGTAGTTAGAAGAAGCTTGATATAATGTTGATAATTTTCGTTGGTCGATATTATTGGAGAATTTTTTAGGGTGCTTGTTTACTATCGATCGAAGCGTCTAGATAGATCTACAGATAGCTGAGAAAATTCTTGGACTGTAAAGAAAGTTATATGACGTAAGACAGTGATGACGAAGTTTATTCTGACTGGTTATAATTGCGTCACGCTCGAACACTCGAACGTTCTCTCGAGTATAGAGAGACTATATATGTACCGCATTGTTTCAGCTGAGAGTAGTGAAAGTGATTGAGCGATTGTATGCAGTTGTTGATGTACGCTGAATAAAGTTGGAAAACTTCATACGACGACTCCTGTCTTGTTGCTGAGTGAACATGTTGCGTGGATAAACGAATCCGAGTTACACTTATCAGGATTCAAGCATCGGGGCTGAATCAACTACTGATAACAATTAAAAAGACAACGAGTGTAACATTCTGGTTGGCCTAATGTTTGTTTTCAGGAGAGTGGATTACCGCACAGTCCTTCTAGATCAGTGTTTGTGCGTTTCTTCTTGCTTTTAGCTGATTAGTTGAGGTGTGGTGATGGTGTCTCCTCCTTGGTTGTTTGCTATTGGGCTATCGGAGCTCAGTGCTCGATGTTCCCCTGCAGGCCGAATGTCAGGGTTGACTTTCAGTGGTCTATCCCTGGCTCGGACCATCAAGCCTGCTCGTCTGCAAAACATAAGACGAGTTTCTGCAACACCTTGTTTACTAAGGGTGTGGAGAGCATCTCACTGATGGCAGAAACAGCCTTCAGTTATCGCTCCGCTTATACAAACAAGGGACGAACATTCTTCTAAGGTCGTGATTCACTGGAATCTCCAACATAATTCCTATACATATACTTACATCGTGGCTAAACTAACACATGGAGAAGTAATTAACAACATACACATTCTCCGGTACAGCCACTGGTCTGCAATAATACAAATGGGAGAAACAACAGTGGGTCCGTAGGGGATACCTCATGGTGCCGAAACTGGTCGCGTGTGTCAGCCACGTGGTCAAGCAAAGTTTTACCAATATTCAGAATCATAAAACATGGCAAGACTTCACAAACATAATCCAACAACATTATTAATAAAATGAAACAAATGATCGATCATTTACCTTTTTGACAATGTCAGGCTGTGGCTATGCTGCGATGAATGAATTTCACCTGTCACCTGCTTAGTCTTTTTGCTAGAGAGATCTTTCAGAGCGTTGCTCCTTCTCATGTGAGAGTTGACACAGAATGACTACCTAACCGTGTGGTCAGCCAAAGCCCGCAAAATTCTCGTGAGATCTCAGCGCCTCCTATCGGGTGGTGGTGGCTATACGTCAGCGGGATGAGGTCACTGCCTACCTTATCTAGCCTACACATGCTTAGCACACAACTGACTTGTGTCGTCTGCTAGGCAGCAACTTTAATTTACAAAGGCTACAGCAGGCTGAACTATTTACAGCGAGAAGCCTTAGTGCAGGGTCTTAATAGCCTATTGTGGCAGACTGGCTTGACAATTAGCGAAGTCATGAGGGTTGCTGAGGACAGAGAAAGAGGGAGTAAGCTGGTTAAACGATCATCTGTGGTACCCAAACGACCTCCGAGTTACGGGATAAGATAGGATAGGATAGAATAGGATAATATTTGACATTCATGGGGGCGAATGTCGAGTATGCCTTCCGAGCGAAAGCGCCTTGCTCTATGCAAATGTTTTCTTGTGACAGTAAGAACCATATTGACCATATTTATTCACCATCCATTGATGATCACACAATGGGTTTTAAAAAAAAGGAGTTGCGTCGCCTGTTGAAAAGACTGTTGTATTTTTCGGATTTGAACACATGAAACCCGAAACAATTTTCAAACTCTATAATCCTTGAGCAGTTCAGACATGTCCCTTCTGTTTAAATTTTATTGCCGTCTTGCGAGCAGACAAACATTTAAATAATTTAGCTTTCTTTGAACTTTACTTAAAAAGATTTTTGTTTAAAACACATCTGCATAACTATCAAATAAAACCTTGTCAAATTCTAAAGCCCCTTTGGAAACTCGTCTGGCAAGCGATCACTCCAATCACTGCCTTCCTTTTGCCTCAAAAGATTTTAGAATTAGACTTAACTTTACTAGCATTTACTTCACGTTTTGCATTTAAAACTTATAATCGCTTGCAAATCTTTTTTGGCAAGCTTTCAAGCTAGCAACAACCAACCACCCCGACCCCATCACCCCTACCCACCCCTCCTTACTCTCATGTTTGTAATGGGAATGAAAATGCTCGGAGGCTTATGTTTACCGCCAATATCCACGCTACTATTAGCATGTTTAGTGCTGCTGTACATCTCCCATTTCTTGGTTATTGTTTACCTAGACTACACCTGGGTCATAAGTGTCATTAAACGCGACTTTGTATGTAATTAACGACAAGTACTTGAGTTTTTTTGTCTCCGTGTACCGATAATTAGGCTAGTTTACCGAAAGCTCACCGAAAAACCGATAACATAGATTTTGCTGCGAAGGTCATTCTTTATCTTCGATTTTATTGCAAGTAAGCGTACATGTGCATGGGTGTGTGCGTGTGTGTGTGTGTGTGTGTGTGTGTGTGTGTGTGTGTGTGTGTATGTGGGCATGTAGAAACGACGTTACAGTGACACACTCATGGAACTCCACATGGTTTCTTTTGACTTTTTGGGAAGGTTGCCCTATTTTGACGTCAAAATAGAGTTCCGGTAGAGTTACAGCTGTTTTCGGCTTAGGGTTAGGTTAAGGGTTAAGGTTAGGGTTAGGGATAGGTTCAAAAATTTGAAAATGTCAAATTAATGTCACGAAAATGAAAAGTGTGTCAAAATAATCCGGTTTTTTTTCACAACAGTCATCAGAATGTCGTTTTTACAAAAATGTGTGTGTGTGTGTGTGGGGGGGGGGTACCCACAAAAGCGCACAAATGGGTAGCAGACCTTGTCTTTCTTAGTAACAAATGGGTTCATTTGCTTGGAACCCACTTTTTTCCAGAACCCCACTTTTTTCTAAGTGTGCGGGAGTGCTCTTTTAGTGCATGGGAGTGCAGTTGTAGTGCATGAGAGTGTTTTAAGTACAGAGGAGTGCACTATCCGGGACGGAGAAAATACAGTCCATTTTCGGAGAAATTTTGAAGAAAAGTCGACCTATTTCGTCGCCTATAGGAGACGAACTAGGTCAACTTTTTAGACGGAAAGAGCCAATTTTGACTTAAATTCTTACATTTCTAGAAGAAATTTGCGTTCTTTCCGTCAAAAAAAAAAAATCACTTTCCGATTCCTACATTCTTAAATAAACCCATTTATGATGAATTGCAAGTATGTGGGTGTGTGGGTGTGTGTGTGTTTGTGTGCATAAGAGAGAAAGATAGAATTCGAGAGAGAGAATTGGAGAGGGAGATAGGGTGGGAGAGTAGGGGTGTTTGCACAGTTCACCTATCCCTGTCGCTCAGTGGTAGTGCGTTCGTCTGACACACCCATGACGCAGATTTGAATTCCGTAGGAAATGGAGGAGAACAGGGAGGGAACAGAGATAATACTGAATAATGGTTATTAGAAAATAATTATAATGAGTAATAGATTTTAAAAAAATCTGGAGTAATATATCTTAAACTAATTCTTACTGCATAACCATTAGGAACACATTATAAACTGTCACTGCTCGTATTGAGATGAATAAAGTTGTAATGTACTGTATATGAACACCTGTATACAGAACCTTTGCCCCACTTTGGGCTTAGAAAGCAAAATAAGATAAATTCAAGACCTTGTTCATAGTTTGCAAACCTATATAGGCTATTCCTTATAAAAACAATTTGATATGTATTAATTAAAAAAAAATTTTTTTTGTGTTAACTATTTTTGTGAGATTGTATTATCTGCCTGTAGCCGACATCAAGGTCGTAATGGGTTCCATTCTGCGTAGCTGGGACTAGCCGAGGCGCCGCTTACGTTTGCCCAAATTCCAAGGCTTTGGTTACTTTTGTCACAAAGGAATTTACCATAACATTCGCCTTGTTTTTTCATTAAACGATGATGATGATGATGATGATGATGATGATGATGATGATGATGATGATGATGATGATGATGATTATTATTATTATTATTATTATTATTCTTATATAGCGCTTTTTCAGCTCAATAGCTGCTCAAGGCGCTGGTCGATATAGGATCTAACTCAAGCCGCCCGAAGAGCCCACGTGCTGCCTTGGGCGCACAGTCTGACGTTCAGACGACTGAGCACAATCCTAGGCGACCGGGGAAGGGGGAGAATAGAAAACTACACATTGAAACAACCATCAGACTAATAGCAATAGTAAGATGAAGTGGGCTTTCTTTGCTTAAACCAACCACTACAGTTTGAAAGATGGAGTCCGCTGGTTAAACGATCCTCTGTGGTGCCCCAACGACCTTTGAGGTACGGGATAGGATAGGATAGGATAGGATAGGATAGGATAGGATAGGATAGGATAGGATAGGAAAGTTTGAATTTTCAATTACAGGTCTGACAGGGAGTTATTTCCTTTATTTTTAACGGTACAGCTGTGTGACCTTTGACATTATGTCTGAGAGAACCACGCGACTGGAAGTGTTTGTCTTTTTGGAGTCTAAGGCAGGGTAGGGTATAATAAATTAACCTAAAGCGTAAAACCTTAGAAACTATTATTTGTACGGGTTCTTTCTCTTACCGTCTTTGGTAGCTGCTATTTTTAGCTCCAGAATGTTGTCTGGCCTCCATTGGCTGTTGCTATAAATAAGTACTAAAACTACGGATTTTATTCATTAAAAAAATAACTATAAGATTACTTTCGCGAAAGATTTATTTTTTGTTTGTAACTTATTATTTCAATGCGGCAACACTGACTGTGAAAGATAAAAGGATTTGTAAAGAGGGTGTGATCAAAAGTGGGTCCCTTTAATCTAATAACTATGCAAATTTTAGGATCAACCCATTTTCGCTCCAAACAAACATTCTTGAACTTAGGGCCCTTTAACACATTTCCAGGATCGCATAAGCAACTGATGCCCTGAGAAGGCTGAAGCCCATTTTGAAAGACAGGACCATCAGTCTACACTCCAAGGTAAGGCTGCTGCGCGCTCTTGTCATCTCCATCTTCCTAAACTTTTGCGAAACATGGACTCTCACTGCAGATCTACATTGATTGATTGATTGATTGTTGCTTTAGGTCCAGCGGACTCCTCCGAGCCAAATCAGGACCGGACAACCCCCGATCCGCATAAAAGATCTGCTGAAACAACCCTAGTGGGAAAATTGAATGCCCTCCACCGGCCAGTCACTTTACAATAAAGACATCCCACGCAGGGGACGGCTGAGGCTTTACCCCAACTACTCGAACCCCCGGTTACAAAAACAAAATAGAATACAAACATCATTATAAATTATCAACAAAACACATACATATAAAATGCCTATATTGCTAAATAATAACATCATAGCAAGCCCTAGTGACCACCCGGCAGAAAGCGTCCAATACTCCCAAGCTGATCCAACAGACCTCATACACAAACAAGGAGTCTTGTTCAGGAAGAGTTTTCAAGAAAAAAGGTAGGTCATTGATCTAGCGAAGAAGAAGATAGTATATCAGAGTGATAGGACAGAGCAGGAATGGGAAAGAGCAAATGAGGAAGACAGCGACAGTGGGAATTTAAAGCACTAAATTTCCAGAAAGTGGGGATACTATTTATACTGAAACCCCCGGCACTCCAACGGGGTTACTGTTGCCGCAGTGAATCTGTCATGCCTATAAAGGAAAGACAGGTTTTCAACTGGGGCTTTCACTTTTCCCTTTATAGGTTAGAACAATCTACAGTGGCAAGATTGCTCATGACCCCAAGGGGTTGCAGATCTACAACGAGGAATACAAAGCATGGAAATGAGGTGCTACAGAAGACTTCTTGGCATTTCCTATACGCGTCAAGGATGCTTGCATGCACACTTGTTGCATGGCATAAAAAAAATAAATGGGTCAGTCAGCATAACATTTATGCCTTGCATTTTAACCTATATGATGATATACTGTATACTGGATATGAAGGTGAAGGTCGTAGATATCTTGACATACACCAGCCTTCTTCTGGTTCTGTAGAGATCGGAACCACTTGAAGCAGACACGGACTTGATGTTTGTTTATATTTAATTTTGGGGTGATATTATACCAAGAGCACAGCTGAATGAGATTAAATCACTGGACCGTCCGTTATGAGTTTATGTCTATGATTGTAAAGTAGCTTTTTTTTTCCTATCGTTCTTTCTTCTTTTATTTTTTTATTTTCTTTCTTTTTCTCTTTCTTTTTATATTTGTTTCTTTCTTTGGTTCTTTCTGTATCTATATAATTATTAATTTAATTTAATTTATTTATTTGTTTACTTACTTAAAATGTTTGTTTATTTAATAATAATAATGATGATGATGATGATGATGATGATGATGATGATGATGATGATGATGATGATACATGTAATAATAATAATAATAATAATAATAATAATAATAATAATAATAATAATAATAATAATAATAATAATAATAATAATAATAATAATAATAATAATAATAATAATAATAATAATAAGTGGATTTATTTGGCGCCTGACCTCTAATTTTATAAAGATACTTTTATAACTTTATCAAGCGCACGACACAAGCACGCTCCCAAGTGATAATGATATGTTTTAGTTATTTAGTTATTTCTATTGCTTGTTCGTCGGTTTTAACAATCCACCCATTTTTTATAAATTCACGTGTGTGCGAAGATGTCACCAATAAGTATGAACTTTTCAGTCATAGATTATATGTAAGCTGAATATTTCTTCTTCTTCTTCTTCTTCTTCTTCTTCTTCTTCTTCTTCTTCTTCTTCTTCTTCTTCTTCTTCTTCTTCTTCTTCTTCTTCTTCTTCTTCTTCTTCTTCTTCTTCTTCTTCTTCTCTCCCCACTCCCGTGGGGGAGCCGGGGGTTTCAATATAAATAGTATCCCCACTTTCGGGAAATTTAGTGCTTTAAGTTCCCACTGTCGCTGTCTTTCTCCTTTGTTCTTTGTCATTCCTATTCTGTTCTATCAATCTACTATACATCTACTTTGCTAGACCAGTCTTTTTTTTCTTTTTTTTTCTTGAAAACTCTTCCGGGACAAAACTCCTCATTTGTGTGTGAGGTCTGTTGGATCAGCTTGGGAATATGGGACGCTTTCTGCCAAATGGTCAATGGGGCTTCTTATTATATTATTAGTTGGCAACGTAGGCATTTTATATGTATGCGTTTTGTTGATATTTTATAATGATGTTTGTATTCTATTTTGTTTTTGTAAACGGGGGTTCGATAAATTAGAGTATAGTCTCAGCGTCCCCTGCGTGAGATATGCCTTTATTGTAAAGTGACCGGCTGGTGGAGTGACTTCAGTGTTACCACTAGGGTTGTTTCGGCAGGTCTTTTATGCGGATCAGGGGTGAGTCCTCTTTCAGCCAAGTTGTGGTCTTGATTTTGTGGTCCTGATTCGGCTCTTTGCAGTCCGCTGGACCCTGTAAGCAATGAATAACTAACTTCTTATTCTTTTTTTTTTTCGATCACTGGATTGCATACACTTTTGCATCCGGTATTTTGTGGTTTGTACAGAAATGTAGATCTACTTTTAAAAGGTCACGAAAGGTCATTAGAGATAAAATGGTATGCATGGCATGTCTCCTAGGCAACCAATCAGAATGCATGGATAATAATTGCCTTCACGTATTGGTAACATAATTTTGCAGCAGTAGCCTGTTTACCAGGTTGCGCCACTTTTTCAATCTTATCATTATCAAGATAACGGCTAATTAGGCCTAGTATTAGCCTGTTCAATATGTTTTGTTTCTGATTGAATGACTCGGTGATTTGCTGTTTGTTTTTCTGTCTCTGTCTGTCTGTCTGTCTGTCTCTCTCAGATTTGGGCCAATGAAATAAGACTGCAAAGCATAGCATTTTTTATCACAAATCAGATGATGTAATTGGTTTTCTGTGCGTTTGGCTGTCTGACTGACTTTTACTCTCAAATACATGCGCAAACACGAAAGAGAGAGAGAGAGAGAGAGAGAGAGAGAGAGAGAGAGAGAGAGAGAGAGAGAGAGAGAGAGAGAGAGAGAGAGAGAGTGTTGCACTCTTTAGAGGCAGAGTACATTCCCCTGCTAGTTGTGCCAAAATGTCTGCATTTTGGAAGTGCTTGTAACACGTCTGGGTCTTCGATCTCAATTTGCAGGTAAGAATACTGCTCTTATTGACCTTGTCGTCAATCGGAATTCATCAGAATTGAGTGCCTCCAAAAAATAACTAGGTTTCGGATTTGGACAGAACATATTTCCCCAATTTTGATTGATTGTTCCCAACCCTCACACGGGTCACACATCCGCATTTCGTTTAGCAGATTCAGTGATTGCATCATTATCTTTTCTTTGAAGTTTCTTTGAAATTATGTTTTATGAATCAAGAAGCTAGTCTACGGCATTCAGTTAATTATATACAGTAGAACTTCGGAAAACTTCCCATAGTCTTTTAAATATTATTTGGCTAGATGATTATCGCACATGTACATTGTTTTAGATCGGAAAATTAGTAACCCCTGGCCCTTCTCTCTGCGCTGAGCATAATCACGTTTAGTGACGTGAAAAGTGACAGTGTGAGCATTTGTGGAAATGATATTTCGCTTTTAGAACAACAATATCAGTAGGCATTATTAACTAGGAGGTATTTCTTTTAGATTCACGATCAGCTTATGTTCTGATGCATCTCGCTCGAGAGTTGATGTCCGTAGGTGGTTATTCATCTTTTGACAGCGGTAGTCCGGCTTCAGAACCGAAAAAAAAAAAATCTAAAGTAAGGAAAGAATTGCAACAGTTTTTCTTAGTTAGTTAGTCATTGTTTATAGGGTCCAGCGGACTGCAATGAGCCAAATCAGAACCACAACCTTGTTGAAAGAGGGCTCACTCCTGAGCCGTATTAATAAACAATAACGGCAACACCGAAGGCACTCCACCAGCCGGCCACTTTACACAAAGGCATCCCATGCAAGGGACGCCGAGGCCGTACTCCAACTCATCGAATCCCCGTTTACGAGAAAAAAACCACCAGAACACAAACATCAATATAAAATATTAAAAAAAAACACATACATATACAATGCCTACATTGATAAATAATAATACCGTAGAAAGCCCTAGTGACCATTTGGCAGAAAGCGTCCAATATCCACAAGCTGACCCAAAAGACCCCGTACACAAATGAGGAGTTTTGGGAGAGTTATCAGTAAGAAAAGGTAGGTGACTGGTCTAACGAAGAAGATAGTACATTGATAGAACAGATTAGGAACGAAAGGAACAAATGCGAATGACAGAAACAGTGGTAATTTAAAGCAATACAATTTCACAAAGTGGGGATACTATTTATACAGAAAACCCAGGTACCTCAAAGGGAGAGTTTGTTTCTTGTTATTATACGTTAGTAAGGACATATCCAAAGTATAGATTGAAATGCAATGGTAAATTTCAAGGTTAAAGCTCAGTAACAATAATTAGTAACATCAGCATAAAATGTGCACACTATCATTAATTTACGATCGTATCTGGGCAGTGTGAAAGATACTACATGTATGTTTACACTAACTGTTATGGAAGTATTTTTCCTTATTAATATAACAGCTGGCATGACCCTCCGGAATCCAAAAATCTCAACAATGTTAAAAGTTCAATCACTATAATTGGTAACATCAGCTTAAAATGTGTAAACAATGATTAATTTACTCGGCAGTTTCAATATGAATACAAGTAGCCGTACACTAACCGTTATGAAAATATCTTTCATATAAAGCTGGCTCGGGAATCCAAAAATCCTATCATGGACAAGGAATTGCTCCATGTTTATAAGGGAAAGGGAATTCATTGTTTCCAGAATCCATGATATCTTTTTTATTTCCAGATGTAATTATAGTCGTGAATCAGAACGTGCCAAATGTTGGTTGATCTTTGTCTGTCCGTCTGTGGGTCCGCTGTTCGCCATATCTCAAGATCCACAATATGAATTTTCATGAGCTATTTTTATTTTAGAAAATGCCTACCCCATAGTGGATTTTGTCCAAACTTTATAGGAACATTACCTAGGTTAGTGGTCAGCATCCCGTGCCATCGCATATGCTCCATCACTAAGGTCAAGGTCACTGGGGTACCGGGTCAATTCTTTCCTAAACACATTTTGTAATGTATCTCACAAACGTCTGAACCAATTTTTACTATGTTTGCTATACAGTGCTTCATGTCATAGCCAATCTTTCGGTATCTCACGTTTCTGTTCAAATTAGGTATTACATTAGCTCCAAAATGACTTGTTCGATTTTGGCTATATATTTTTACTATATAAATACATGAACCCGGCATTTTATGTTAGTCAGATTTGCTCTTCATCAGAGGTAAAGGTAGCTGAAGTACCTCATTTTCGAAACGCGACTTCAAAATTAGAACAAGAAGTCTTGGATAGGTGGATAGAGTACCGCTCTGACCTTTACAACCACACACCAAAGGAGACCCATCAGTTATAGAATATCCCCAGAACAGAGAAGAAGAAGAAATTCTCCCAATTCTCCGAAAAGAAGTTGAGGCAGCAGTGCATTACTGAAGAAAGGGAAGTCAGAGGAAGTGGACACCCGCGGAATTGCTTCAAGCAGGGAAAGCAATGATTGACGCCTTCACCATTATCTGTAACAAGATCTGGCAGAGTGGGGGGTGGCCTACACCTTGGACCCAGTCGCTTGTCATCACTCTTCCCCAAAAAGGGTAACCTTCAGGAGTGTGAAAATTACCGCACCATCAGCCTCATCAGCCATCCCAGCAATGTTCTCCTAAAAATAATACTCAACAGGTTGAAACCCCAAGCTGAACAAATTATAGCTGAAGAACAAGCAGGATTCAGGGCAGGGCGAAGTACCACTGAACAGATTTTCAACCTCAGACTAATCTGCGAGAAATATCTACAGCACCAACAACATCTCTTATCATGTGTTTGTAGACTTCAAAAAAAAACGTTTGACCGAGTCTGGCATGCAGCTCTGTGGGCAACCATAAGAGATTACATCAGCCATAAAATTATTGAAGTCATCAAAATCCTGTATGACAAGGCTACCAGTGCAGTCCTCCGCAACAGCGCTATCGGAAACTGGTTCAGAACAACAATCTGTGTGCGTCAAGGATGCCTACTCTCTCCAACACTCTTTAACATCTTCCTAGAGCGCATCATGACAGATGCCCTTGCAGATCACGAATGCACAGTCAGCATAGGGTGTAGAGCAATCTCCAAGCTCCGTTTTGCGGATGATATTGATGGATTGGCTGGAGAGGAACTTGAACAGCTGGTACAGAGGCTTGACACCACCTCCAGAGCCTATGGAATGGAAATAAGTGCAGAGAAGACCAAAATGATGACCAACAACACCAATGGCATCAACATGGAGATCAAAGTCCAAGGCCAATCCCTCAACACGGTGCATAGCTTCAAATATTTAGGAGCCATTGTATCAGACAATGCGTCCCGCCAGGACGTCCTCTCCAGGATCGCACAAACAACTGCTCCCTTGACAAGGTTGAAGCCCATTTGAAAAGACGGGACCATCAGTCTACATTCCAAGGTAGGGTTGCTGCGCTCCCTTGTCATCTCCATCTTCCTATACGCTTGCGAAACATGGACCCTCATAGCAGATCTACAACGAAGAATACAAAGCATGGAGATGAGGTGCTACAAAAGACTTCTGGGCATTGCCTATACCCAGTACATCACCAACGACGATGTCCGACAGACCATAATACATGCCATTGAACAACACGATGACCTGCTCACAGCGGTGAAGAAATTTAAGACACAGTCGAGTCACAACAGCTTTACGAAAATTATTGCTTTGCAATATTGTAGTTTTTCCTCTACCTGCTGTACCGAGACCCACTGCATAGCAATTGCTCACGCAGCGTAGCTGGAACTCGCCGATTACGTATTAGTGAGAGGAAAACGTAAGCCTTGGCGAGTCTCAGCTACGCTTTAACAAAGCTCCTACAACCTTATGCATAAAATGCAACCGAAACCACTGTTGCCATTCATTTGTGATACGGTTTATGTATAACAATATGTACTTATAGAAAGATGAGCTTGTATGCAGAGTGCTGAAAGCACTTGCCCTGTCACTAACTATCCTATCCAATCCCGTAACTCAAAGGTCGTTGGGGCACTGCAGATGATCGTTTAACCAGCGTACTCTATCTCTCTGTTCTCAGCAACCCTCGTGGCTTCGTTCAGTGTCATCTTTCTATGTTCTCAGCAACCCTCATGGCTTCGTTCAGTGCCAGACCAGTCCATTCTCGAATGTTGTCTTCCCACCTCTTTTTTTATCTCCCTCTTCTTTTGCCTCCTTGCACCGTGCCTTGCAGGATGGTTTTTGCTAGACCTGATGCTCTAGTGTCGTGGCCATACCATCGGAGTTTCCGTTTTTAACGTCACCAACTAAATGTGAGTAAAGATCCTCTTGGGTTACCTAAACCTTATCTAATCTGATTTTAAATTACCTCTGATTAGGTTCAGAGTTCAGAATGCCATGTCAGATAAGTAGAAATTATTTCTTTATGATTAGGTTCAGAGTTCAGAATGCCGTGTCAAATAAGTAGAAAATAAGGACTTTTTGCAACTCAAAGAACATATTTTTCGTAGTGATTCCCTGTTGTTGTTGTTGTTGTTGTTGTTGTTGTTGTTGTTGTTGTTGTTGTTGTTGTTGTTGTTGTTGTTTTTAGAACGATCTCATCTGCGCCTGCCCGATGTTAGTTCTTGTTTTCATTTTTCGGTCGAAATCAAAATTTTCTTTGGCCAGAGTCCACGATTCGACGAAAGAAAATTGCAAGCTTTCGGTGAGTGTTTTTCGTAAACATATGAAGCTGTGAATATGTCTGAAACATGCACAATCCAGTCATGCATCCTCATATGTATATCTTTGTATTCATGCGTTGAAGTGAAATCGAAAAAGAAATTTCCCGTGCATGTGGTGAAACGTTTGTTTCCTACACGATTCAGTTCTGAACTATGACCGTGATAATCGGCTGACTGTCGAAACGCGGGATAGCACAGTTGGTAGAGGGGCAAGTTCGTGTTACAAAGGTTGCGTGTTCGATTCCCGATGGACCGAACATAGATATTGGCCGTTAGCACTGACCCATCTTACTGTTGCTAATATTAATAATTAATATTTGTACAGCGCCTTTCCACACCAGAGCTCATAGCGCTTTACATAAATAGAAATGAAGAAATAAATATTATAATAAAAATTAACGGGTGGCAAAGTCTGATGGTTTTTCAGTGTATAGTTTTCCCTTCTCCACTCTCTCTCTCTCTCTCTCTCTCTCTCTCTCTCTCTCTCTCTCTCTCTCTCTCTCTCTCTCTCTCTCTCTCTCTCTCTCTCTCTCTCTCCCCCTCTCCCCCCATCGACCCTCTCCGGTCGCCTAGGATTGCGTTCAGTCGTCTGAGCGTATGACTGTGCGCCCAAGGCAGCAAGTGGGCGTCTTGAGTTCGATCCTGTATCGGACAGCGTGTTGAGCAGCTCTTGAGCTGAAAAAACGCTATATATTTATCATGGAAGTACAAACTATACTGAAGAATCCATGATATTGATAATGGGCTCTATGCACAAAGGCGTGGCGGTCACGTGCTGCGGGAATAACACAGCGTGCTCGAGTTCGAAAACGGTGAAGTACTGTGCTTCGTTTGGATTGCTCTAACTCCGACGTAAAACCTTTATGCAAAGAAAAGAACATTTCCTTTCATCGATTTCCACTTCGAGCGCAAATGATGAAGCACTGCGTGTCGTCAACTCTAAACTGAATGTCAGTGACATATGCCTGTCCCCTGATAATAATTTATCTGTAATCATTATTGCACGAATGTGATATGTTCAAAACATCACAATATCCCAAAATGTCGGTCAAGTTAAAATTTTTAAGCAGCATTGGAGTACACGCGAGCGAGCTAAAAGAACGAACGAATAAAGATGCTTAACGTCCTATTGCATGAGCGTTAAGGACGATCACCACGTCGCCACCCTGACAACAATGACCATCATCATCATATCAAAAATGAGATCCAACGGATCCCGCGCCACGTGACCATGCCGCTTTCGCGCGCCGACTTGTGCGTAGACTTAGAGCCCATTTTGTTTCACTGCCCGGTATAAAAGTTTTAATATTGCACTGTACCTTGTTTCGATCCACCTAAGGTTTAATTTTAGGTCCCAAATGAATTAAGAAACGAAGCCAGAGATGCACAATAAAGTCTGAAATAGACTTCGTTGTTGACAAGTTTTGCAATCGAAGAGCAAGCGAATTAGCGCGCCAAAGCAGCGTGTACAATAAAATGACCATATGTATATAATGTCTCACGTAAAATTCTGCAAAGTCATTGTTCTTATTTAATTATATTTTTGGAGTATAACCTCACGCGCGATTCTCTATATCGTTCTCGATTTTAAATGGATGGGAAATAATGTATTTCTTATATCTTCAAGCACAGTAGGTGAAGTCTTTGCATCCCCCATCTTCGCTTATGATGCCACATTTCGGGATATTTGACGTAATCTATTACGCGTTTATATTGTGCCGGGGGTGGAGTAACTTGTGCGACGTTTAGCAAAAATGAATATTTTTTTAATTATTTAATTTTACTACTATTAAGACTACATATATACTTTCCTATTCTTTGGATATGTTATTTTAGTGATATTCTCAAGCAAATTCCGTTGCAATTATTTCCCTACGAAAATGTAGATTTCCTGGGCTGCGGACGGCACCCTCTTTCATCCTCTTGCATTAATAGAAGATACCTCCTTTCTTACCGGCACCCCTTCCCTGTTGACTTTGGGAATAATTACCTCCACCCCCACTCCTTACTCAATCCCACCCGCTGCCACCATGCCTTATACATTAGTATCCATATAAATATTAGCATTAACACCTACACTTGGTTTGGGACTTTGTCCATCACCCCTTTCCCTCTTCCTACAATAATATATTGAGTATATGGGAATTGTGTTTAGCATTGCTCACTTTTGGAGACCTGCTTGGCTAGCTGAGACTGCAACCTGGTTCTCTTGTCTAAGTGCAGAGGTGAGAGATCAGGCAGCATCTCACTTCCTATCTAGCAATGCATGCAATAATTGATCCAAGAGCACTTAAGCCTTGTGATAATTATATAATGCCAAAATAACATAACGCGGCGCGTGCCAAGTATTGTGCTGGTGGCATAGGCGATAGAAGTCAACGATGACAGACTTTCTTCTTCCTTCATTAATATCTAGTGTAAAGATTTTAATATTTACACCAACGTTAGACAAATTTTAGACCAATGGTAAAGTAGTCTCATAAGCAAAAATACTTCTAGCTTTCAAAGTTCTTCCAATGTCTTCGGGTATAGACTATATTGTTTATTGGAAATTTAGATTTTTATTGGTATGCCTGTGACTACATTCGTTGTTTTGGAATTTGTCATTTTCTTCGTGTGTAAAGATGACTGACGATTGTCAAATAAAGGTGTTGACTTTCTTCGAAATATGCGAACACGTTGGCTATTTAGTTTAAATATGTTAACCGACATTACCATTTATTTATTTGTTAATTTGTTAGTCTTTTGTGGATTCGGGATTTATAATAATGTTAGCGAGTGGTTTATAATACCTGTCAACAAATTGTGTCATCGTGTACAGAAACGTAACAAGCTTGTTCAATAGACGCAAAAAGTGGTATTGTTTGGAAAATAGACCTATACATAGCGTTCATCAGCGTATCAGTTCACAGATACAATGGACTACCCCACACAGCGGATTTCATTTTGTTGTCATCAGAACATTTTTCTCGCTGGGGGGAAATATTTTCTTTATATGACTTGTCTGTCTACGCTGTGTTCGACTGGTTGATGATAGATGGTTAAAAGCTAACACTACTTCTCTGGACTGGACTGGAATAAAGCACACACTTTCAAAGCTGTACGTGTACACACTTTGAACTTTTGCCCATTACGTTCTTATTCTTAGTTTCATTCGGACTTCGGAGAGATGCTTTTGAGGACAGTGGCAAAATTATTATTGGTCAACCTTTCTTAGAACCGGAGATTGACCGATTTGTTTTATCGGTTGTGAGCTCTTCTATTTGAATCTTGCGAACAATTTAACTCGACGTTATACACCTGAGGTAAGGTGATAGTTCGTGTATTATGTGCAACGTTAGTTTTTAGGCATTCTGAATAGTATACGGGATTGGGAGAACTTTATTGGCACTGGTACACAATGTTTATCTAAACTCTACTTTGCTTAGTTTCATTCAGATGTCCTTTTTTGAACTCTCTCTCTCTCTCTCTCTCTCTCTCTCTCTCTCTCTCTCTCTCTCTCTCTCTCTCTCTCTCTCTCTCTCTCTCTCTCTCTCTCTCTCTCTCTCTTTCTCTCTCTCTCTCTCTCACACACACATTTGAAGTTTCACTGATTCGTGTAATAACTGTTATTTCTATGAAACATTATAAGAAAATCACCACCACTACGGAATTCCATACTATGGACTTATGACTCCCCGTACGATCTTATAATAATTTGACTACCGAGGTTTTCTACCTGTTGTTGTTTTGTAGATTATAGTCACACGACACTTTCGCATATAGGTGACTACTGGACCGATTTATACTGACACCAGCGGGCCAGTTGTTGGTAAAGGGGAAAATAATATGATCACACGTTGACCAATCCGGGATTCGAACCAGCGACCTTTCGGTTACTAGCAAGACGCTCTTACCAACTGAGCTACCCGGCCCCTCTTTTTTCTACCTTTTGGGGCTTATCCCTTTTATTTTCGGCCGATCTAATCTCACAGCTAATTACCTGACAGGTTGGCAAATTAAACTGCGATTATCGAGTACAGGCCGTTAAAATGGCGACACTTGCAATAGTGAATAGTGTATGTGCTGCGCCGACTGCGGTCTCTCGAACTGGACCCCCAGCTGCTCCTCAACCTCTATCGCTCCATCATAGAGCCCCTTCTCACATACTGCAGTAGTATATACCACCCCTTCCTCTCTGTCACTGAAAGAAACAAGTTGATGAAAATTTCAAACACGGCCTCAAAGATCATTGGCCTCCCCGTCCCCCTCATCTCTGAGATAACAGACAAAGCCCTGCTCCGCAAGGCGCATGCGGTCTCTGCTGACAGCTCCCACCCATTGCACGCGGAGTTTGAACTGCTCCCCTCGGGCAGGCGGTATCGCTCCATCAAATGCAAGAAGGCAAAGTACTCTCGCAGCTTTGTTCCCATGGCAGTGGGTAGACTGAATGCTGCCTCTGGCTCCGGCTGGCGCATCGGATGTTAACACTGCCCTACTGCACGCTCTAGCTAGAGTCAACTATACAGTCAAGCAATTACAATAATTATGTCTACGCTAATTAAATTGTCAATGTACTGTGCTGCTAACTTGCATAATTATATGTATATGCATATTTGTACGTGTGTGTGGTGTATGTGTGTGTATTTGGGTGGGTGTGCGTGTATGTGGGTATATATGTGTATGTATAGGTGTATGTGGGTGGGTATGTTTATATATGGGTGTGTGTGTGTGTACGTGTATATGTGTGTATGTGTATGTGTGTATGTGTATATCTATAATATATATGTAGTATTAATACAATTTATTAACTTTGTCTCTTAGTTATGATAGCTGTAGAAATTGAATAGTGTTATTTTAATTTGTGCTAAACTGTATTAGTGTATTAGTACACATGTGATATGGTTTTGTGGTTGTAAGTTATGATAGGATGACGATGAGTATGTGGTGGGCATATGTGTTTTTATACAGTGCGTATCCTGGTGGCAAAACAAATTTTCCTCTTTGATGGAATAAAGAATATATTGACTTGACTTGACTTGACTTGCTGGTTTTTCCTCGCCCATTCAAGGATGAAAATACGTCAGTTTCATGTCCGATGATATACTTTTATACTTTCCCACTGATTTTCGATGAATTCTTCCAACTGCTGCTCTGTGGGTTCGGGCAAATAGAATAGACCCAACGTTTCCCGGCGTGTCGTAAGAGGCGACTAACAGGGGTGATGCTAGCACGGCATCACTGGGCGAAAGTCTTCTACACAGAAGTCACCGGCCAGGGCGGAGGAACCTCACGTTACTACAGGTTCAACGACCACGTGCTCAGGGCCAAGGCGAGCCACACTGTATTCGTGGATTTCGGCTGTGGCCAACAGCCTGGAGAGGATTGGGCCCTGCCAGGTCTTTTTTTTTGCCCAAGACACAACACATGATGAGGCTATCCACTAATTCCATGCCGGATCGGTCGTCGCCCGGCTACACAAGGACCGCGCCTTCCGTTGGCCACCAGGACGGAGGTGAAAAGTATGCTACTGATGGACAAATTAGACAAATTAGCAAGATCCGCACGAGAAACAACATCGTCATAGGAACCTGGAATGTCAGGACCCTAACTGCGGAAGGAAAATTAGAAGAACTTGCCCACGAGCTGGACCACTATCGATGGAACGTTCTAGGTATCAGCGAACTGCGCTGGAAAGGCCTAGGTGAAACAACGACTGACAAAGGCCACAAGCTCTATTTCAGCGGTAGAGATGACAGGCACGAACACGGCGTTGGATTCTTGGTCCACAAGAACATTCTAGCCACTGTCATGGGTTGCCGCCCAGTCTCCAGTAGACTCATTACCATCCGTCTGAGAGCAACCCCTTTCAACATTACCATCATCCAGGCCTATGCCCCAACATCAGACTATGAAGACAGCGAAGTGGAGGATTTTTATGAAAATATACAGGCGGTCCTTGACCAAGTGCCGAAGAAGGACATAGTCATAGTGCAAGGCGACTGGAATGCCAAGGTTGGCCAAGATGCGCACCACAACTGGGGAGACACATGTGGACCCCACTGCAACAACGAGACAAATGACAGGGGTCTGAGGCTATTGGAGTTTGCCAGATACAACAATCTGGTACTGGCAAACACGCTTGGTCTCCACAAAAAATCCAGACGATGGACATGGCACAGTCCCGGCGGGGAACATCACAACCAGATCGACTACATCATGGTCAAGAAACGCTTCAGATCAAGCATCAACATTGGCAGGACACGCACTTTTCCAGGAGCAGACATTGGAAGTGACCACGATCTCGTGATGATGTCTTTCCGGCTCCATTTGAAGAGAGTAAATACAGCAAAGTGCACTAGGCTGAAGTTCGACCTGGACAAACTGCAAGACCCGGAGGTGGCAAAAATATTTCAGGCCACAATTGGAGGGAAATTTGCACCACTGCTTATTTTGGGGGCAGGGGAAGTAGATGTCAACACCATGACCAATACCTTCAACTCAGCTTTAACAGATGCCGCCACTGAGATCCTTGGCAAGCACCGACCAAAGAAGAAGCCGTGGATCACACCTGAACTTTTGGATCTGTGTGACAAACGAAGAGAGTTAAAAAAGAAAAAGAACGCCTCACAGGGAGCTGATGTCTACCGAAAAATCAACAATGACATCCGAAAAGGCATGCGCACAGCAAAGGAGAACTGGATAGAAGATCAATGCCAGGAAATAGAGAACAATCTGAACAAGAACAACAGCAAGAAGGCCTACCAGACTGTGAAGCGGCTGACAAGTGTTAAACAGCCCAAAGTCTCCACTATCCAAAGCAAGTCTGGCATATGCCTTACAGAAGAACAAGAAGTCTTGGACAGATGGACAGAGTACTGCTCTGACCTTTACAACCATACACCAAATGGAGACCCATTAGTTCTAGCATGTCCCGAGAGCAGAGAAGAAGAAGAAACCCTCCCAATTCTACGGGAAGAAGTTGAGGCAGCAGTGCAATCGCTGAAGAAAGGGAAGTCAGCGGGAGTGGACAACATACCAGCGGAACTGCTACAAGCAGGAGGAGAAGCGATGACTGATGCTCTCACCATTATCTGTAACAAGATCTGGCAGAATGGGGAATGGCCTACACCATGGACCCAGTCGCTTGTCATCACTCTTCCCAAAAAAGGTAACCTTCAGGAGTGTGAAAATTACCGCACCATCAGCCTCATCAGCCATCCCAGCAAGGTCCTCCTGAAAATAATACTCAACAGGTTGAAACCACAAGCTGAACAAATCATAGCTGAAGAACAAGCAGGATTCATGGCAGGGCGAAGTACCACTGAACAGATTTTCAACCTCAGAATAATCTGTGAGAAATACCTACAGCACCAACAACATCTATATCATGTGTTCATAGACTTCAAGAAGGCATTTGACCGAGTCTGGCATGCAGCTCTATGGGCAACCATGAAAGTGTACAACATCAGCCCTAAAATTATAGAAGTCATCAAAAGCCTGTATGACAAGGCTACCAGTGCAGTCCTCCATAACAGCGTCATCGGGAACTGGTTCAGAACAACAATCGGTGTGCGTCAAGGATGCCTACTCTCTCCAACACTCTTCAACATCTTCCTAGAGCGCATCATGTCAGATGCTCTTGCAGATCACGAAGGCACAGTCAGCATAGGGGGCAGAGCAATCTCCAATCTTCGTTTTGCGGATGATATTGATGGATTGGCTGGAGAGGAACAAGAACTTGAACAGCTTGTACAGAGGCTTGACACCACCTCCAGAGCTTATGGAATGGAAATAAGTGCAGAGAAGACCAAAATGATGACCAACAACACCAATGGCATCAACACGGACATCAAAGTACAAGGCCAATCCCTCAACACAGTGCACAGCTTCAAATATTTAGGAGCCATTGTGTCAGACAATGGGTCTCGACAGGAAGTCCTCTCCAGGATCGCACAAACAACTGCTGCCCTGACAAGGTTGAAGCCCATTTGGAAAGACAGAACCATCAGTCTACATTCCAAAGTAAGACTGCTGCGCTCTCTGGTCATCTCCATCTTCCTATATGCTTGCGAAGCATGGACCCTCACAGCAGATCTCCAACGAAGAATACAAAGCATGGAGATGAGGTGCTACAGAAGACTTCTGTGCATTTCCTATACCCAACACATCACCAACGACGAAGTCCGACAGACCATCACACAAGCCATTGGACAACACGATGACCTGCTCACAGTGGTGAAGAAACGGAAACTCCGATGGTATGGCCACGTCACCAGATCATCAGGCCTTGCAAAGACCATTCTGCAAGGCACAGTGCAAGGAGGTAGAAGAAGGGGGAGACCGAAAAAGAGGTGGGAGGACAACATTCGAGAATGGACTGGTTTGACACTGAGCGAAGCCATGAGGGCTGCTGAGGACAGAGAAAGATGGAGTATGCTGGTTAAACGATCATCTGTGGTGCCCCTACGACCTTCGGGTTATGGGACAGGATAGGATAGGATAGGCTACTCCCCGGGCTGGTCCTTTTTGAGATGACATCACATAACAGAGGGCGTCATCGACGTTTTCTACTTTGAAATTAATATTCAGGAGTCCCAACAAGTTAATATTTTTTAATTCGGTCAGTCCTCAGACTTCGTTCAGACTTTTGTTCAGACTTCGATCATAAGGGCATGACCTAGGTTAGTAGCCATCTTTCCGTAACATCATACTTGCTGTGCCTGAAAGGTCAAGGTCGCTTTACTGAACAAAGTTTGCTTTATTTCTCAGAAACAGTTGGATCGATTTTAAAGATTTGTTTAGTAGGATATACACTGCAGGTACTTCAGTTGATGACCAATTGTTCAGTGGTATTCAGTTGGTCATTCGATTGGTCTGTCACTTCGATTTGTTTTCCAAACGACATCTAAGAATGACTGAGCTGATTGTGATTATTTTTACAATGCAGACACTTTAGCCACCACAGCCTTTTTTTGTGTTTGACATTTGCTTTTCCTCAAAAATCAAGGTCGCTTAATTGGCGGAAACAATTGTAATATTTAATTTTCTATTGTTGTATTTTTTCCATTGCAGGTAGTTCATATAGTGGCCCCTCATTCCATGCTTTCATTTTGGTTCTGTAGCTAGAAACCGAGTCACAACAACATGGCGACAAAAAACTAAAAACAAAACACACACACAAAAAAAACAGCAGATTTTTAGGTCAAAAGGTGTGTGTTTGTGTGTGTGTGTGTGTGTGTGTGTGTGTGTGCGCGTGCGCATGTTTACACGGCGTTCTTTGGACAAACTAGTGCACATCTACATACGTTCTTTGGACATACCTCCTTGTTGGGACGTCCATTTAGTGATCCGTTAGGGTTAGGGTTAGAACTCTTAAAAGTACTTTAAAATGGGGTCGTAGCACGACCCATTGTCCACACAACGCATGTGGCGTTTGAGGAAAGTCCAAATAACGGTGTCTGTGCAAATATGTGTGTGTTCGTGTGTGTGTGTGTTTTTTTGTGTGTGTATGTGTCTGGCAACACGTTTGATAGGTTTACCATCTTGTTAATTTTGTTGGTGTCTTTAGTGGTTATGTGTTCCCTTTTCGAACTATAACTGTTGGGTATGTAGGTTTCGCCGACAGAAGAAAAACTGTTGCAAAAATACGCTATGCTAAATAAAATAGGAGTCCGTGTTTGGTGTGAGGAAAGTCAAGGATACGGGAAATTGGGGTTAGGGGATATGGGCAGGGAGGTGGTAATGTGTTTGGCGTGGGGTGATCAGGATACGAAATGGGTTGGGTAATACTTCGTAGTGCAGGAGGGTGGAGGAGATCATATATACTACTCAAAATAATTGAAGGGCCACTCTCATATTTCATTTAGTTTAATTACTTTTTGCTGCTATCAATAATATCGCTTATATTGCTTATTTCAAAACTTATCCTGTACAGTAACATTCAAGACAATCTTATTCCGACAAGTAATCACATGTGTGAGTTTTAAACTTTCTGCACTGAGTTGAAAAACAAACCCAATTTTTACAAAAAAAATGACCCTAATTTACTGTTGTAAAAAAATAAAGCAAAATTTTCAACATTAAAAAGTGATTTGCACGCGAAAGGCTAGCATTTTCTGAGTTCAGTTCAACAATGGGCGCTTTTTTCTGGGTATAAATGGCAGCGCTTTTGCTGCTTTTCTAACCATGCCCCCTGATTTAAAGAGAGACCCATATGTCCAAGTGGCCCTTATATTATTTTGAGTAGTATAGGTCTAGGGGTAGAAAATTGTTTGAGATAGTTCCATAAGGTAGGGATGTAGAAGGTATGAGAAGGGAAGGAAGGATAGAGAAGGATTTATTCTATAGGGGTGAGGAATGGGTGCATGTTTGGGCGAGGATGAGAGCTGGGGGGAGGAGGGGGGGGGAAGTGATGGAGAGATTAGGTACGACGGTAAAGTGTGATGAAGAGGGTCATTATCGCCACAGTCATTAGTTCGTACACACGATGGCATTTTGCTGTGGAGGGAGTTTTTATGACTAAATCGTTGGTGACGACTCGCGAGTGTGTACACTGTGGCTCGTTCTATAGTGGTACAATAAGAGACATTGTTTTGCTGAACAGGGAGCTTAAACAGAAGTTATGTAATCATTGCTGTACAAAATTTGTACAGCATTAGTAATACGGATAAGATGTATGGTATAATACCCAACCTCTCCACCACCCCCCACCACCCCCCACCACCCCTCACCACCCCAAAAAAAAAAAAATGAAGAAACAAACAAAATAGTTACAAAATAACAATAAATATATAAATAAATTTTAAAAAGGGCGCAACCGTTTTGTCACCAAAGTACAAACTGTGCACATGAGCTGCTCTGTAGTACATTCGTAGTACAATAATACCATTTAAGAGAGCCACATTTTTCACATCTGTAGAGTCCTTTCGCCAGTTTCTCCCAAACTGTATTAGGCACACGATACAGTGGTACTAGTACAAGTTAGTACTATTTATGACACTTCCTCACCGCCCCTGCATCACCCCCCCCCACTACACCTACTTTCCTTACAGTACATAATTATGGTACATTGTATAACTATGTGGTACTGTAGCATTCTACATTTCTTTTGCGAAGGCAGAGTTGCTCGGTTTAAGTCAGGAAAGATCGCTCTCGGTTTCAAGTTTCAAAGATAATTTGCTTCATTGCACATTACTAATTACTAATGACAATATTAATCTGAGTGATGTTTCTAAGCCAGCTCTTTACCTTGGTACAGACGCTAAAGAACCCCAATCAAACAAGAACACGGTGTATGTAGGCACATATTGTTGTTTTAATTGGGAGTAAAACAAACATTCCATCCATTCGCATTGTAACACTATGTTTTAAAAGAAAGAAGTAATTTGCGTAAGCAATTATTCGGCACCTATTGTCATCGGGTAAGCGTGAACTGATAACTGCACTATATAATGATTTGATTGCTCTTGCACAACTAAAGGTCTCTGCTTAATTTTTTAAATTATAAGACTTTTTTAAGGGGTGGGGTGGGGGCGGCGGTTGATGGGAGGTGGAGAGAGGTCGAGGGACGAGGGGCATCAGAATTAGGTCTTCATATTGCAAAATATTTTATTTTTACATCATGGACCACTTGTAATATTGGACAATGTCAGGCAACTGCATTGTTGCTGTTATAATTTCTTCTCATGAATCAGACGAACTCTTATGAGTAGCAAAATGGAACAGTAGAAGTTAAACGGAAATCCGGTGAAATATTTTATTTTTCTAGAAACTAGTGGACAACTCGACGAGGATATCCGGTATTTCTTCCTATTGATAACTACACCACCGATAATAATCTACATCACTATTAGGCTTCTTATGCGTTTTAATACCTCCCTGTATTCCTGAATAGGCTTAATTACCATGCCATGCTAGGTTATCATAGTATATTTACGATAATTGTGTATGGGGAGGCCTCGTGACGCAGTGGGTTAGTTTCCGGGTTCCTATGCCGAAGGCTGCGGAATCGATTCCCGTAAGAGGCGAACTTTTGTGACCTAGGTAAGAGACTATGGAGGTTACCGAGTGTTTTTCCGGGTACTCCGGTTTCCTCCATCCCTTCAATAATAATATTAGATGCAGTTTACAAAAAAATCGATTTCCTTTCCGTCGTATAATAGCGATTTCCCTGCATTTACACCACATGTTTGAGTGATAGATGTGTGTGTGTGTTTATTGTGTGTGCGTGTGTGTATATGTGCCACCACATGTTTGAGTACTAGATGTCTGTGTGTGTGCTGGGTGAGTGGGCACATATATATATATATATATATATATCCTAGTGCGCCTCCTCCTTTACTTATCCATCAACGTCAGCTTACGTACAGTAATCTTTATTTTCTGGCTTCAGTTTCAAGAACTGAGGGGAATCGCAATGAAAACAGGACCTTGTATCAGCCAGCGCCTGTCTTAGAACACACCTCCAAAACCCCACGTTTTCATTGGATCGCTGCTTCCGGATACTCTTACGCGCATACCGCTTCATTCAACTGAGGAAACTGTTTAAACGGAGGGGAGTGTTGACCTTCGACCTCCAAAGTCAGCAGACCATAGTGTAAAAAAAAAAGGGGGTGAGGCGGATCTTGCTCTTAGGTCAAGCGGCAACAACGAGTCGCTTCTTTGTATTGTGACATCAGCTTTAATAAACACTTCATGAGCTATTGTGTGACATCCGCTTTGTTCGACATCATCTACGAGGATGCAAACTAGAAGGTAAATGATTGTTATTACAGGGTTAAAATATTATTTATGTTTGGTTGGTTGGTTGGTTTCTTCGTTCGTTCGTTCGTTGGGCAGGTTTGTTGGTTATATTTTGATTTGTATGTGTGTGTGTGTGTGGGTGCGTGTGTCTGTGTGTGTGTGTGTGTGAAAGGGAGGATAGGTGAGAGGGAGCCTACTCAGTCTCTGGTACGATACAGAATTGGCATCCAGTGCATTCTTAATGATTACATTTTAAATTATTTTAATGAACCAAATGTAAGTAAATATGTAAAACATGGACATTTGAGAGCCGGGAGTGGGGGGTAAGGTAAGGGGGAGGGGGAAAGAAGAGGGGAGGGGTGTGTGTGGTGGTGGTGGTGCTGGTGGTAGGGGGGGGAAGGGGGATACATAATTAATCGTTAAATCTCAAGTTCAACCCTCCGTAATAATATGTTTTCACGCAAGAGTGATTCTGCATTATGTATAGTCTTACAGTTTGTTTGGGTTTTTTGTTGTTGTTTTTTACGGGAGTTAAGGATTGGAAAATTTTTCACCACTGCTAGCGAGAAGGAAAAAAACAACAACCTATAATACATCTTATTTTCAATACAGTGTTAAATTCAAAATGTGTATGGTAGGAGAGTTATGAGCCAGTCGACCCCTTGCAAAGCAGCAGATTAGTGCGCCTGGGTTATAGTCAAGCAGTCGGCGCAAATGCGGAGTGAGAGAGGGAGGCCCATGACTTTGTTCATAATTTGCGACAGACGAAAATTAGTTGTGCCATCCGTAGCACTGGTTTGACACTGAATGCGCCATTGCCGCAAAAGCGCCCTCCAGAAATAGACAATGCAATATGCTGCACGATTAGCTGAATTTGACGAGAAAACGCAGACAGATGAAGTAAAAGAACGTGACCGGTTTGTTTACTTGTTAGATTTAGTTTTTAAATATACAATACACAGTTCTAAAGATAGCTCAACTAAATCTGTTTTCAAAACAAGTTGTTGATAACAGAACTATAGTAACTGAAAAAAGAAAATAAAAAAAAAACAAACAAAGAAAGGTCTGTAACGAGCGTCATAGTCTAAAACCGGCGTTTTTTCTTCGACAATTACCGCTTTGGTGGATGGGATAAGGGATGGGAGAGGGGACATTAACGAGAGGAAACCAAAGACGATATAGTAATAGATCAACAGATTTCTATTAATAAATAGTCTTTGATTAAATAAATCAATACAAACACAAACAACTGCTGCCCTGACAAGGTTGAAGCCCATTTGGAAAGACAAGACCATCAGTCTACATTCCAAGGTAAGACTGCTGCGCTCCCATGTCATCTCCATCTTCCTATACGCTTGCGAAACATGGACCATCACAGCATATCTACAAGGAAGAATACAAAGCATGGAGATGAGGTGCTACAGAAGACTTCTGGGGATTTCCTATACCCAGCACATCACCAACGACGAAGTCCGACAGACCATCACACAAGCCATTGGACAACACGATGACCTGCTCACAATGGTGAAGAAACGGAAACTCCGATGGTATGGCCACGTCACCCGATCATCAGGCCTTGCAAAGACCATTCTGCAAGACACAGTGCAAGGAGGTAGAAGAAGAGGGAGACCGAAAAAGAGGTGGGATGACAACATTCGAGAATGGACTGGCTTGACATTGAACGAAGGTATCAGGGTTGCTGAGGACAGAGAAAGATGGAGTATGCTGGTTAAACGATCATCTGTGGTGCCCCAACGACCTCCGAGTTACGGGATAGGATAGGATAGGATCAAATAAACATCTGGCGCAGTAGTTTCTCAGAAATCAGTTCAACGCAATTTGTGTCAAATAAATGAAACAAAGAAAGTGGGAAATTTTCTTTCGTCCCACATTTTCATTAAAATGGAACGAGGTCATATTAATGAGTTGTGCTTATTTACGATAAGATCTTAGGCGTCGCGACCATGTCTTCTTGTGAAAGACCAGTTAGTATTGCATCAGCTTTGACAGACACGCATGGTTCACTTATGTCTTTTGTACAAAGCAGCAGCAGACATTTGGTTTGTAAATTCCGAGTGTTGTTTCACTGTGGTGCTTATATTTGACGTAATACAAAAGGGTGTGTCGCTAATGTGAAGGTCGTTGTTCAATTTGAAATCTCTCTCTCTCTTTTTCTCTCTCTCTCTTTCCTCCCTCCCCCTCTCTTTCTTCCTCTCTCTCTCTCTCTCTCTCTCTCTCTCTCTCTCTCTCTCTCTCTCTCTCTCTCTCAATCCCCGTGTCCACATCAGCTCCCATCCCCTCACCCCTTGTGTTTACGTTTTTTAAATCAATATTGTGACAAGACACGAATATTTGAAGCGGTCTTATCGTTCTATAGTCTTTTAGACTGAAATTTGGAAATGGTGTATGAAGTTATATGATATAGAATGGAGAAGACGAAAATCCATGTAAACATAACATTTTGTGTTGTCGGAAAGACTAAAATCTGAACAGATATTGAAATAATTTATAAAGAGGTTAAAAAGAAGGGGAGAAGTGATGAAGAAGAAGAAGAAGAAGGAGAAAACTTTTCGCAGTGATTTCTTTTGTTCAGAGACACCCATGACCTAGCCTTATCTTAAATTTACGAAAAACTCCAGTAGCAACAGACTTTGACTACACTATCTCCACTATCCCTGTAATATGTAAAATGTACACAGACAATAGTGATTACAAACCCAGGACAACATGTTCAAATAATCTAAAAGCCCTGTCAATAATTTCGTAACTTCGATTTCATTTGGCAAATGTTTATGAGAAGAGCAATGAAGGACATAGGTATATAAACGTAACGGTTACCATGCACAGGCTTTTTCTCTTCACATGTATATGCTATATGTTGGCTAACAGGCTTTTTCTCTTCACATGTATATGCTATATGTTGGCTAACTAACAAAATCAATTTTTTCTTCTTCACATAATGCTTAACTTCAAACTAACATAATAAGTGCATGTTTTTATTGAACCACCAGAGAAGAACTGCATTGTTGCTGACTGTGTTCTACTGCATGGTATGTTGTTTGTTGATTGTTAGTGTACTTGTTCGGTCTGTTTGCTGTAGATAGTAAAAATCTGACCTTGGTAAATGACAATGTAGCAAGTCCTTGTAGTATATAAAATGGCGTCAAATCTGGAGGTAAAACTCTTCAAGCGAAAAAAAAAGTCAGCAAAACGCTAATAATGTATATCTTCCAGTCTTTGCTTTAGGTCGTAGTTCGGTTTGACTATGACAATGTATACTTCATCGATTCCCTGAAACATGAATGAGGTTTGAATTAATATTTTACAATCTCCCCAATAATAAGCTGTGCATATAAGTGTGTAGTGTGTGTGTGGGTGTGTGCATACGCGTGTGTGTGTGTGCGTGCGTGCGCATGTGTGTGTGCGTGTGCGCATTCGCATTCGCACGTGTATTTGTGTTGAAGCAAACGTTCTGCTGTTGTGTCTCTATCCCTGTCTTAGACTTACCTACCGTAAGTTTGTTCGCCGTATTCGTACGCAATGTAGCCTTGGAGTACGGTCGTCTGATCAGCTCGAAAAAGTGTGTGTTTTTTTTTACAAAATGTATTTATTTTAATTTGATTCCGATTAAAAGACGCGCAGTGTAGTTACTTCCCTTGCCGAGGTGGCGCATGCGCACATATCGTAAGTTCGGCGCACTTGTGTTCCGGTTTCCTCCATTCTGCTCAGTGATATGTAATAGTGTGAAAAATGAAGCGAAGCCGTGATGCAGGCCGTTCTCCCGATTCGAAATAAAGATATACCAAAAGCTAAACAGAAGGCCAGAAGGCTTTTTTGAAAGTCTGCAACGAAAAGTGGCCTTGCCTGACTACATCTCTGAAAGGGACAGCGTTTGCAAGAGGCACTTTGTTCAAAACATGACGGTCGCAACGACTATAAAAGCGTGTATCACATGAATCAAAATTAGGAGGGGCCGGGTAGCTCAGTTGGTAAGAGCGTCTTGCTAGTAACCGAAAGGTCGCTGGTTCGAATCCCGGATTGGTCAACGTGTGATCATATTATTTTCCCCTTTACCAACAACTGACCCGCTGGTGTCAGTATAAATCGGTCCAGTAGTCACCTATATGCGAAAGTGTCGTGTGACTATAATCTACAAACAATCAAAATCAAAACCACATGAGAAGTTTGAAGAAGCTGATAAAGGTCATGCGTCCATCCAAAGCCTTTTTCAGGCACACGAAATCTACTGGTGCCGAATACGTGCATACATTGTGTAACCTGAAGCATGTGTGATGTGTTGCTAAAAGTTTATTTGCCCTCTTGTGCAAAACGGTGACCTAAACTCTTCACTTGTCCTTTCATTTTTAAACTTTGTAATATCATTTGTTTAGTAAACAAGCATTTCTATATGCATTTCAGTACACAATGTTAATATTAATGTGTTACAAGAAGACAAAAAGTCCGTTGGTCGATATGCAAAAATCTGGTCAAAGCTTCCAAAATGTGGTTTTGAGCTGCCTGTACTATTGTCAACACATTTTTCAGGTAGGCAAGCCTGCTGTCTAGTAGAATCGTACCATAACTATCTTACCTTCAACTTAGACTTCTATAGTGCATGCATACGTTCCATGTTTCGTAAATCGAGTGTTTCTGCAGAGATAAATACTCAAGACAAGGATAGTACTATTACATTATACTCTCAAACAAGAGTACAGTAAATGTACATAGACTTGCATGCTTTGTAAATAAAGTGTTCCTTGCAGAGAGAATGCTCACAAGGCGAAATTCTACCTGCCTAATTTTTTTCCCCTTGTCAATATAATCCTACTATTGCATGTCTTGTCCCCAAACAGGACTACTTACTACTACTACAGTACAAGAGTTTGTCAACATGTCTGCATTGGCTGTCTTTGTAAACAGACCGGGCTGCGGAGAGAATACTGACAAGGCAGGCAACAAGGGGCAATATCAATAGTGACAATAAGTCTTCCCGGTCGCGAACTTGTTTTTTCCAAACTAGTTCCAGTCATCGTCCAGAAAAGGCCATCACCGAAGTCGAACGAAGCTATCCGAGTCGAGCGAAGTTATCCGATGTTGAAGGCCTAATAATTATATATATTCAGCTAGTGACGCTTCTTCGCTGCGCGGAGACTGACTTATAATATATAATGTAGATTAGGCCTATGTATATAACAGTGTCCACTTGATTCGCGGCAGGAAATGGGGAATGCTATTATTAGGTACTGCTGAGAACTAACAAAAGCAAAGCAAGGGATGCAACTATTAAATATGATCAATAATAATTATACTCTTCTTAACAAAGTCATCATTGCGAAATGCTAGTCTGTGTAAATCGAACAGAATTAGAAGCAACAGCGATCGTTTTTAATGTTTAACTAGTCTGTTTACTAGTCATAGTCATGCAAGCATCATTTCGTAACACATCGGAGAGCTTCGTTCGACTTCGGTGATTGCCTTTTTTGGCGAATGACTGGAACTAGTTTGGAAAACACATTATATTACATTGCATGATTATTGCTTTAGGTCCAGCGGACTCTTCCGAGCCAAATCAGGACCGGACAACCCCTGATCCGCATAAAAGATCTGCTGAAACAACCCTAGTGGTAAAACTGAAGGCTTTCCACCAGCCAGTCACTTTACAATAAAGACATTCCACGCAGGGGACGCTGAGGCTATACTCTAATTTATCGAACCCTCGTTTACAAAAACAAAATAGAATACAAACATCATTATAAATTATCAACAAAACACATACATATAAAATGCCTACATTGCTAAATAATAACATCATAGGAAGCCCTAGTGACCACCTGGCAGAATGCATCCAATATTCCCAAGCTGATCCAACAGATCTAACACACAAATAAGGAGTCTTGTCCCGGAAGAGTTTTCAAGAAAAAAGGTAGGAGACTGGTCTAGCGAAGAAGAAGATAGTATATAAGATTGGTAGAACAGAGCAGGAATGAGAAAGACAGCGACAGTGGGAATTTAAAGCACTAAATTTCCAGAAAGCGGGGATACTATTTATACTGAAACCGCCGGCACCACAACGGGAGGTATTGGAAAACACAAGTTTGCAGTGTCTGGAATTGCTTCTAACTGTGCGGAATTCACTGAGGCAGCAAACAATTATTCTGGCAATATGTGTTTGCGAAACAAAGAAGATCAAAAATCGTCAAGCAGAGTGAAATTGCCACTTCTTTTGCTTTGAAATCTAACACACATTGATTGCAACCGCAGACAATAAGTTATACCCTTGCAACCTGTGTTGGAAAAAAATAAAAGTTCAAACAAAAAAAAAATAAAAGAAAAGAATTTAAAGGTCAACATCATTGAAATATAAAATTGAGCACAAAATATCTACATAATAAAAGAAGTCACATGCCAAACAACTTTTTTCCGAAAAATGCTGCCTTTTTTAAATATTTAATAAAATCTACTTCGAATAAACTTTTGCACCTTCGAAAAGCCCGCTCACGTGACCACGTGGCTCGTGACGTCAACTGCTGGAGACAATATAGAGTCCGATAGTGCCCCTTCTCTACCAGGGGCCGGGTAGCTCACTTGGTAAGAGCGTCTTGCTAGTAACCGAAAGGTCGGTGGTTCGAATCCCGGTTTGGTCAACGTGTGATCATATTATTTTTCCCTTTACCAACAACTGGTGTCAGTATAAATCGGTCCAGTAGTCACCTATATGCGAAAGTGTCGTGTGACTATAATCTACATACAAACAAAAAACTTCTCTACCAAAACGCAGGAAAACGAAGAGCAGTGGCCTATATTGTGCCGTTGGAGGTTGTACAAACAAACAAGCGGATGGGATAACATTGCATAGGTTTCCAAAAAACGAAGAAGTGCGAAATAAGTGGGTGAGATTTGTGCGTCGTCAGCAATTTGCGCAAAACACTTCGCTGAAGACTGCTACCCCCCAAAGTGCCACTTTTATGCGGAGCTTTGGGATGAAAACAATACAGACATTAAAGCCTATCTCTGTTCCAACGATCCAAAGCCTCAACAACAGCAACAGTGATTCAAGTTACTAGTAGTAGGCCTACTAGTACTGCTTCAACTTCAACCACAGTCACAGTGGCTACTACACATCCATCGTCTGCTATCGTCAGGAAAGTCGGAGGAGCTTTTCAGAAAAGGGAACGCAGGGGCGGACGAGGGGGGGGGGGGGGGTTTCCGGCCCAAAAAAAAAAAAAAAGGAAAAGAAAGAAGAAGAAGAAGGAGAGAAAGAGAGAGAGAAAGAATACAATTATAAAAATAAAAATAAAAATAAACATAAAATAAATACTATATATATATATATATATATATATATATATATATATATATATATATATATATATATATATATATATATATATATATATATATATATATATATATATATATATTTTTTTTTTTTAATTTATTTATTTATTTATTTATTTTATTTATTTATTTTTTTATACGAATTTTGGAAACCCCCCCCCCAAAAAAAAAAAAAAAAAAAAAAACTAACTGATCCGCCCCTGAAGAGGTTATGTATTCACGGGTCTAGCTCGTATAATTATTTGTTTATTATTACAATTAGTACTCGGGGGTCGAATTCGTTTCTAACAGAAGAGAGCACTGCTGTAACACGACAGATCGAGTGAAGAAACACTGCTTGTCTCGCTTGTAACTTCTTCGCAATCGGCCATTGTCTACAGTTGCTGACGTCACTGCGAGGGACGATCAGCGATAGCTGCGTTTTAGAGTATTACTTCCCTTACCCTTAATTACAGGTAGGAAATCCCACTTTCAGTGATCGATATCTATTAAACGATAGAGCTTTGCTTACCGAATTTTTTGCATCTGGTATTATTTAGTAAAGTTCTTTCAGCAGAAACTTTTTGACCGAGCACTGTGGTTGACCTTTAACAAGTTGTTACATTGCCATATTTTTTGGTTTGAAAGCTAACACATTTTGGTTATTAGTCACAAAGGGATGGATATGAGGATTCCCTGTGTGTTCTGATTCCATTCTAGTTATATTTAATAACGTTATGGCCGACTCATATAGAGAGCGTTAAAGGGAGTAGAATGTATGCTAGTGTGCCTCCGCCAAATTGGACCACCTCCTTATGATCAATGTGGCTTGATTTCGAATTGTTTCTGGTCTTTCGGTGTTTGTTTGTCTGCCAATAGTCTACTTTACTTCTCAGTAACGCCTGATTAAAATTTTGCTATGAAGAAATCAGTTCCTTCTGTGCTGTCCAAATATCCCGAGTCGTAACAACCTTTATTTTTTATTTTTTAAAATTTTTCATACAGTGAACATATGTCATTTGTTCATGACGCTTTCATTGACAAAGTGGCAGTGGACATGGGGGCAAGCAAAATAGTCAACACGTGCATCTCAGCAACTCCGCTCCGCCCGCTCCCAACCACCTGTAACAATATCGTTAGTTACTACCTGCGTTCTACGCGACTTTTTGTCTACCTTGTAAACACTGTCACCACTTGAAATAGAGTCGCATATTATATTAATTACTTGCACCTCTTATACACTTTAGGATATTTCAGTGCGCGTAGACAAACTTTGTTTGAAAGTTACTTACATACTGCTTAGCTAGGACAGTACATGTATTTAAACATCTTCGTACATCATGCGATAGTGTACAGACCAGATCTACTTTGTTTAATATATACACTTGCTGCATTTACTTGACGTGATCTAATTAAGTATGGTAGCAAGGTAATAGTAAATAATAACTTGTACCTCTTGTTACATTCACTGCACTGTACATGTATAGTGTTTAGTATACTTGGCTGAATTATACTTGTTGCTTCATTCGGTATCACAATAGTACATCAATGTCACATGTACACAAGAGTTGAACAGTGGAATGATTAGTATAAGGATTGTTTATTTGTGCAGTAAGTTTTGAACGAGAAGATTATATTCCCCGCCTTTCACATACACTTTCTATTTAACCCCTTGGGCTAACAGATTTCAGTCCGTGAATGATTGGTCGTACACGTGCATCTTTGCTTTTTTGTGTTTGAAATACAACATCACAGTCAATTGTCAATAGTAAAATTGGTGTTGGTGAGAACTGACACTGCTGCCATGTTTAGGTGAAAATAGGTTTGGATCGTGCTGCTAAACCCTTGGCATATGAAATGTGATATACATTACATTATTCAGTGCTTGATACATCCTCTTGTTAACACGCTGTGCTCCTCTCTCTCTCTCTCTTTCTTTCAATAATAAGAATTATAATTGTGAAAGCGCGCGCGCGTTTCTATCTCTCTGTAGGAATGTTTTAGTGCGTTTTGCTGGCTGTGTGCCGGTGTGGGCAGCCGTGCATGTTGGTGTGTTTAGGAGTGGCATAGGACAATCACACAAAGATGGAGCAGGAAGCTAGCTTCATTGGACACAGACGTGCATTTTCTCAGACAACAACAAACCAGGCATCCAATTCAAGCCGCGGTCACTTGATTCAGGGCACATTTTCTTAATACCCAGATGCCTTCAGGCGCGAAACCCAAACAAGTGTCGGAGCATGATTCGGTGCACATTTTCTCAGTCTCGGGGATGCAGGCAGCGTACTGTAGACGGTTTTAAAAAAAAAAAAAAAAAAGAAAAGAAACCAGCCCTTGCTAGCCAATCCTTGCTTTTGGCGCGTCGCGTTTCAGTAGGGTTGTTCACATCCCCAGCCACCATTCTTCTTTGTTCAGGCCAAGGAGTACTCCTTGGTTCAGGCCAAAATCAAGAGTATTTGTGACGAAGAGATTTGTACCAGAATTAATGAAACAAGATAATCTATACCTTTCAGATACCGAGTGGAGGTGGGGTAGGGCTGACAGAAATAGCAGAACACCAAGTATGAACATTTGTGACCTTACAGTCGATTTGAATGAACGTTAAAGTTGTAACGTCCACACGCTACGGGAATAACCGTCCCAGGGAAGAGAGGGGGTAGGAGCCTATATTAACATTGAACCACCAGAGCAGTCATACTTCTGAGATGGACAGTAAAAATTGCCATTTTTTAATTTTTGCCACCAAGAAATCGGAACCTAGGTCATCATTTTGCCGGGCGGACGCTCTATGACTTGGCTACGGAGTTGAGAATTGTCGATTTGGAACGGCAGTAATAAGAGCACATCGGACATAGGCCTTGCTTGAGCTGCTGTCCTACAGGAGTTAGAAAAGAAAAGTGAGCATGTGGCCTCCCCGGGGAGCGATGGAAAAAGATAACACCCTTGCTGAGTATGCACAATGAGCACTTTAGGCCGCATGATCTTCTTCGAAGGTTAGTTAGTTATTCATTGCTTTCAGGGTTCTTCGAAGGTCAGCAAATGGCCGAATTGCTCACATCTTTGGTTGATTATTGTGATGACAATCCTAAAAATATCCAATTTGTTGAAAATGACTTTGGACAATAACATTCCTAGATTTATATGCCGTTTTTGAGTTACATGCATAGCAATGTGAATCTATATACTCACCACCACACCCCTCCCCCTTACCCCCCCCCCTCCCAAATTTTTTTTTTCTCCAGATTTTCGCAAATGTGTGCGAGATAAGTCCTAAATAGTCCATAAAGGGTATGGAAAAAAAAGTGCGTCCGTATGTGCAAAAACTTTAAATTGGCTAAGTGCTCAGAGCCTATTTCAGCTATCACAACCAAACTTGGTAAGATGGTGTATACCGATGAGACCTCGAAAATGATCAAAGAGTGAATGACTTCACTTCATAGGTCAAGGTCAGGGGTCATCAAATGTTAGTCAAGAGAAATTTTTTCACAAAATATCGTTTTTTTGGGGTCTAGATTATTAATATTGAACTTATGGGTTTTTGTTGCATAACATATATTCATGAGACACACGAACTATGCAAATTTGGTCAACCTCACTCCAAGACAAGGTCACTGGAGCTGTCCAAAGTCGGTTTGTGTAGGTACTTTGAAGTGAACTTGACCCTAAACTATGAGAGATGTAAAGTCCGTAGTTGATGTATTTAGAGATAATAGAATGATCTTTTATAAGTTTTTAGTTTTTGCGTTCATCTTGAAGGTCAAGGTCATTTTAGGCCTTGCAAAAACATACAAAAAAAATAGGTCCTCGTACATTGGAATGGCTGTTTATTTAACCATTAGTATGCAACAACATTGGGTTATTTGATCAGGCATGCATTAGAGATCACGTGACGGTCAAGGTTATTAAAAGGTCAATGTCACTGAAGGTCAGCGTCATCCCAAAGGTTACCGTTTTTTGGCATAACACAACGTTTGTTGTAGTTTATTTGATAGTACATGAATGTATTTGGAGCCGGAGATTAATGTCATCTTAATGTCGAGAGCATAGAAAGATTAATGACACAATTTCATTTTGTTTTTTCTGGGCACTCATTTTCGAGTTCCATAAAGATATGTGAGTCATATGGATTTGCCCTTCTAGTTTAATTGTTGTTGTTGTTGTTGTTGTTTTTCCTCAACGGAGATCATTTGAATTTTATTTGCAGTAAGGATTCCCAACTTCTCCTCGTTGTTAACTGATCCAGCTTTATGAGCCATGAAAAGAAAGCGATCATCTTAATCCCATTGTGATTAAAAAAAAAAACACGTTGAATTTGCAATTTAGTCCGAATTATGAAAATAGTTTCATGGGATGGGCTGGGCTACGATGTGGTCAGGATGAAAGCTACGAAAATGTGAATAATAGTTTCAGAGAAGAGAGGAGAAAAGAAGATAAGAGAATATATGGAATGTGTGGGTAGCGAAAAGTTAATCTAAAGTGGTGAGAATCTGAAACTAAAAGACCGTCTTTTCTTATGCAGACCACCGCCCGTCACACCGACGCCCGAAGCCCTCTCACTCCATAGTTTTTGTTTCACTTCTTTTCGTATGTGTTTAGATGTTAACGTTAAGCATAAAGGCGTGAGAATTGCGCTTTGAACTGATGCGATAAGGAAAACCCGCTATATAAATACCAAGTTTATTATTATTATTATTATTATTATTATTATTATTATTATTATTATTATTATTATTATTATTATTATTATTATTATTATTATTATTATTATTATTATTATTATTATTATTATTTATTAAGCCTACACAAATATTTTTGTTGTGTAGGCTTACTCGTTTTCTCGGAACGGAATGAAATGCGGTTCCATTCATTACACATTATATGTATACAGAAGGACAAATAAAAAGTGAACGGAGATTTAAAAAAAAAAATTAAAAATAACAGCAGCAGCAGCAACAACCACAACAACAAAACAACGACAACAACAAAGCAAAAACAAAATATGAATAAAAGATTCTATGTTCGTGTATTTTGCTAAAACGCTTCATCAGGAGTTACTGAGCCAACTGAGATATAAAAATCCATTTCAAACCACATCTCTAGTGACACATAACATGGAGGAGTTGATGTGTACCGCCTTAGTTCAACAGGTGCAAAGTCATAAAGGAAATCTTTCCCCCGACGTGGTCCTACGGCTGATGTTTAAGATAAAATGTATCCCCAGTGCAATTGTCTTATATATACCATATGTTATATTGTAGGTGCGGGGATACAATTTCATCAGATCTTTTGTAGCAGTATTTGCAAGAGCAGTTTTTGATTGATTGATTTATTGTTGCTTTAGGTCCAGCGGACTCTTCCCCGATCCGCATAAAAGATCTGCCGAAACAACCCTAGTGGGAAAATTGAATGCCCTCCACCGGCCAGCCACTTTACAATAAAGACATCCCACGCGGGGGACGGCTGAGGGTTGACCTCAACTACGCGAACACCCCGGTTACAAAAACAAAATAGAATACAAACATCATTATAAATCAGCAATAAAACACATACATATAAAATGCCTATAGTGCTAAATAGTACAATCATAGGAAGCCCTAGTGACCACCCGGCAGAAAGCGTCCAACACTCCCAAGCTGATCCAACAGACCCCATACACAAACAAGGAGTTTTGTCCAGGAAGAGTTTTCAAGAAAAAAGGTAGGTCATTGATCTAGCGAAGAAGAAGATAGTATAGCAGAGTGAAGGACAGAGCAGGAATAGGAAAGAGTAAATGAGGAAGACAGCGACAGTGGGAATTTAAAGCACTAAATTTCCATAAAGTGGGGATACTATTTATACTGAAAACCCCCGGCACTCCAACGGGGGTACTGTTGCCGCAGTGAATCTATCTTGCCTATAAAGGCAAGACAGGTTTTCAACTGTGGCTTTCACTGTTCCCTTTATAGGTTTGAACAATCTACAGTGGCAAGATTGCTCATGACCCCAAGGGGTTGAAAGAGCAGTTGGGGGGAGAGAAGAAGAAGAAGGAAGAAAAGAAAACGGAGGGAGCGGGAAAGGAAGAGAGGAAATGAGAGAAAATTAATTATCACTGAGGAAGTGTTACCCAGTTTTAAGTTACATTCACCTCAAAGTTCTCCAATTGAAGGTATTTAGGTATAATTACCGACATGCTTTAGGAGAGTTTCAACTCATTGATTCTGAATCAGAATGTATGAGAAACGTTATTGTTCAAACAAACAGCAAGGAAATTTGGTGTTTGAAGTTATTTTGGATGCTAGTTCAACTGGGTTATACCGTAATTAGGGCATAGTGCTATAATAATAATAATAATAATAATAATAATAATAATAATAATAATAATAATAATAATAATAATAATAATAATAATAATAATAATAATAATACATTATTATTATTATTTTTTTTTTGCGAATACCTTGCTAATTTTTTTTCTTCCGATTCAAGCTTAACTTTCTGTCTTATTGCACACTTTTACAGTGGTGTTCCTAGGATTAGAGGGCAATAGGACAAAATGTCCTAAATCATAAAACTAATCGGACATCATGTCCTGACTACATAAAAGCAATAGGACATTCAGATTGTGAAGCGAACCGATTAATGGTGCTTCTTCAGAAGACAGTGGATGAGAATAAATATGAATAAAGTAAAACAAAAACTCTTTTGTGTAAACAGTTTTAAATTTTTTTTTTTAATGCAATGTTTGGCCAGATTATTTTTACGTATACACCCACACGTGGCAGAGGAAGTATGGTGTCGGTTATTTCCCTTTCAAAAGTGTTGAGAGTTGCGGCCCTTTTGTTGTTCGACGGAATGTACTAAAGAGTGATAATAGTCTAGCATTGTCCACTATTCAAACTCGTTTTAACGGCTTTGACACTCCAGTTTGTACAGATGTTTCTTGCAGTGACCGCTCTAGTCGTAATACTATCGGACAATGACCGCTAATTTCGCAATAGAATCGGACATTTGACGGGACACAGGTGTTTGCATTCGGTCATTTTCCAAACGAATCGGACCATGACCGATGTCCGAGGCCTCGGGACATCACTGCTTTTAAATATATGGCCGAGTGTTTCGATCAATATTTGCAGATCGTGAATATCGTCAGACCAACAGATTTCAGGCTTTCAAGATGTTGCATGTATTTTTGTTTAGTCCAACTGGACGTCAGTGGAGTTAATATTAAATGTGCCTAAAAGCCAGCAACTACAATATAGGGCCGATAGATAAACGGTACCACACTGCGTAGTTGAGACTGGCCGAGACTTACATTGGCCTGTCCACCGGTGAGAGGTACTAGGCACGTCTCAGCTTCCCTGTGTCAAAAGGACCATAACAAGCGCTGTTGTAGCTTTCTTTTTAACTGACATAAATGATCCCCCAAATAGATCCGGTATCGTTTGCACGTGTATTGTATAGATGTATGTGTAAAACAGGTGTTCCTGACCTCTCTCTCTCTCTCTCTCTCTCTCTCTCTCTCTCTCTCTCTCTCTCTCTCTCTCTCTCTCTCTCTCTCTTTCTCTCTCTCTCTCTCTCTCTCTCTCTCTCTCTCTCTCTCTCTCTCCCTCTCTCTCTGTTACGATTGGGACGCGCACGATGTATCCGATCATTTTGTTTTGCAAAGCATGCAATAATGGAGTGTATTTACCTTTGATTGATTTTGCGTTGTTGCTAGAAGAAGCTTTGTATAATGTTGATAACTTTCAACTTTCATCGGCCGATATTGTTGAGAGTTTTCTGGAATTGTTTATTATCGGTCGAAGCTTCCATGTGGGTCTGGTAATAGCTAAGCGATTTTTTCTAACCTAACTAAGGTTAAGTGACGTAAGACAGTGCATAGTTCCGGTGACGAGATTTATTTTGATTGGATGTTATTGCGTCCTGCTGGAATATTCGAACTTTTCTGGATAGCAAAGAGCTACATAAGTAATAAGTCTGCTTGTGAGGATGATTTTTGAGATGATCTTTGAAGTGATTTTCGGAAAGCGATCTTGTATGCAATTGTTGATGTTTGCTGAACAAAGTTGGAAAACTTTATACGACGACTCCTGCCTTATTGCCGAGTGAACAGGCTGCGTAGATAAACGAATTCGAGTTACACTTATCAAGATTCAAGCATCGGGGCTGAATCGGCTATTAATAAATAATCGTATAACTCTCTCTCTCTCTCTCTGTCTCTCTCTCTGTCTCTGTCTCTGTCTCTCTCTGTGTCTCTGTCTGTCTGTCTGTCGGTCTCTCTCTCTCTCTCTCTCTCTCTCTCTCTCTCTCTCTCTCTCTCTCTCTCTCTCTCTCTCCTTTCCCTCACTGTCTCCATCTTCCTTTTGTCTCCCCCTTTTATTCTTTCCCTACCCGAGTTTGTGTCTGTTTGTCTGTGTGCAATTGTCGTTGTTAGTTCCAGAGCGAAGCTGAGGGAACTATTGTTTTTGTTACTACTGTTGTTGTTGTTTCTGTTGTCTGAGGAACTTGGAACTGATTGTCTTATTTTATTTTATTAAAGGAAAAAGCGCGGTACAAATAACCTTACCATTATTGTTATAATTGATATAACTGATATATTGATATGTTGTTATAATTGATATAACTGATATATTGATATAACTGGTATATTGATATGTTGTTATTGTTGTTGTTGTTGTTATTGCTGTTGTTGTTGTTTATTGTGATGATGATGATGATGATGATGATGATGATGATGATGATGATGATGATGATGATGATGATGATGATTTTTTTTAAAGCGCCGCATTTGAAACCTGATAATCGCATTCTTCTCCACCTCTCAACGTAAACCTCCTACATGTTCAAAGTCCTTCTGGCTTTATGAAGTTAAATATTTTAGTTACCGTTATGGTTATTATTATTACCCAATTCTCCAGTCAGTTCAGTTAAACTAATTTCGCTGTAATAGTGGTACCCAACTTTAATCAATTTAAATGTGAGTTTTTGACTATAGTGTTATTCTGACGATAGAAACTTTAAAATGTATGCATATTTAATTTTAACTTTATCGACCAATCGTGCATCACTTCACAATGTTTTATCTTAAAATTGAAGTGAAAAGGCTGGTGCTGAGGATCTGTGTTAACATCTACATCTTTTCACTGTCAGTGTTTTTCAATTAAAGCAGTAAGTAATATATATTAAGTGACTACACATCTTGTTTGCATTCATTTTTTGCGATGTTTATAATTACAGGATGTTCCAGACAATCTGTATTAACATGCTCTAAGTTCATTCAGTATTTACTATCTATGCTAAATGACTGGTGAAGATAGTCTGCATGGGCGCTAATGCTCTAACACTTAGCATTGTTAAAGGAAAATGTCCACCCACAGCTGCTGCAGCACCAAGATGGGCAGATATTCAGCTTTGCTCGATTTGTGATGCTTTAAATCTACTCAGCAACGGTTTTTGTTTGTTTGTTTGTTGTTGTTGTTGTTAAAATTAATATAAAAAAAATGATTATCTGCTTTGCTTGTAATGAAAAATGGATCACTTGTTCTGCTTATTATTAAATTATACAACAATTAAAACAAATCCATTTTTCATTATAACGATATAAGAAAAACAAATAATCTTTTTGGTTTTGTTTGTTGGGTACATGTTGAATCTGACTCTTTACATGGAGTTATGCGAAGTGGGAACAATTTCCATTCCATGTGCCTTCCTTCCTTTGCCCACATTTAGCACACGGTATGAAAGATTAGTTTGTTTTGGTCATTTGATTAAAACACCTGTTCATGGTTGTGTTTTGTAAAACTAGAATATGATTTGGCAGCGGAGAGGTTCGGGATGGACGTAACTTGTCTAACACATTGATAATACAAATGAGTAACATGGAAAAATACTTCTTACGAAGAGGGAAACACGGGGACCAAGTGCTCATCCCTGATGTTCACACCTGTTGTCGTTTAACCATGACATAAATTTTAAGTTTTAACGTCGGAGAAGACACGCCAAAGTGAAAGTCTATAAACTGTAGGTCTTTTGGTAAGGTCTCGCCAAGGTTTTTTTCCAACGTGCAAAGATCTTGTACAAAACAAACCAATTCAATACTGAGTCCAGTCCCACAAGATGCTGACACTGGTGTTATCAAAGTTGGTTCGATAGTTTCTGTGATCGAGAAAATACATAGAAGGTATCCAGTAAGGAATTTGCATACTTCTTGGTCCGTGTCCTCAAGACTTCTGGTGGTAAAGGGTTGTGTGGCAGTGAGAAGTGGGAGGGGTGGGGGGGTGTCGAAACAAAGAGACTTATTTGAATGACGAAAAATGTATGTGTGCGTATGGCTGCGGCCGTGTCCGCGTTAGTTCAGTATCATACAGCGTAGCTGAGACTACTTGAGGTCTTCTACATAGTCTCATGCAGCTACGTCCTGTCCTCTATATGTAACACAGAGTTTCGTTGACTTGAGGAAAGGAGGAGAGAGACAGAGACAGATAGACAGAGATGGTGGTGATGTTATTTTTGTCTGTGGGTGGATGGGGGATGAAACACAATTTAGGGATGGTTTACCGATCATTGACTCGTTTGTTTAAACTCACATATCACGGTCGGTGACAAAATAATTGAGCAGATTAAACGAAAACCTGAAGGGAAAGAATTCAATTCTATTGTAATCAGGAGAGTCAACTACGTGTCGGTTGCATGCCTGTCGCGTTTCTTTTGGTGGTCTTTTCCCTGTCGTTTTGTGAGTGACATGCTAAATAATGAAGGACACTCGATTTGTTTGTTACATGCAACTGCAAAGTCTTAAAGTAAGTTGCACTTAAGTTGTAACAATGTGACGCGAGTACAAGAAATCAAGCGGGGGAGGGGGAGGGGGAGGGGGGGGATGGGTGATGATCCAAAAATAAAGCGAAGCAGCCATCATATGTAAAGAAAATATCAATAGTATGTCTTTTTATTATTTTTTTCCCTCGTTTTTTGTCTGTCTTTTGCACGTTTCTATCTGTTTCTCTTGGCATGTTGTTTTGTATGTAACATACTCGAAAAGTGAATAAAGCGTGAGCTGTGATGTCGAGTGCTATTGTGCAGTCTTTGCAAAGTCTTTTTTTTTTAAAAATCGGACAATACATAAAATGGAGGAAGAGTGTGTGTTTATAATTTTAGGTATGTACTTTAAATTTGTATCCCTTGATAGTTCTTATAGTTATTTACAAATTGATTGTTAATTTACTATTTAACTCACATAGCATGTGTCTGTGTACACTACTGTACTCACCACTCCCCTCCCCCTACCTCCCTCACCCCCACCCCCACACCCACCCCCCACCTAATTCTACCAGAGTTGTCCGCTTCTTTGCCTAACTTTGCGTCCACTCGCAAAGAAGAAACTATTTTGGCTGGCCTTCATATTGTGCATACTTATGTCACCCATATTTTCCTTTTAAAAGAAGAAACAACCACCGTGGTGCTTTGCATGTGATAAGTCATTTTCCGTCCGCCATTTTATGTCTAAATGGGCTAATCTGGTTGATGAAAGAGAAAGATATTTTGGTTCGATACCTTTTAATTAGATTTTTAAAAGTTTGCAATAATAAACTTCTGTTTCAATTTTTACACAATTTTGGTTTGTTTTACCGCATATGGGGCATGTCGTCTTGTTTATATTCTTGGTTAAATTTTATTAGTAAGGCTGGTTTTATTTACATCTTTTCTCATATTTAAATGTTAGTAGTTTAGTCTAATTTTGCTTAGTTGTTTGTGGTCCTGATTCGGCTCTTGGCAGTCCGCTCGACCTAAAGCATTGAATATTTATATATCAATTTTCCCCTCACCCCATCCCCCCTTCCAAAAAAAAAAAGAAGAAAAAAAGAAGAAGAAATAAATAAAGAAATAAAATAAAATATAAAATCCAGGATTTGGCAAATCTGTGCGAGATGAATTCGAAATGGTCCAAAACGATATATAAACATAAAATGTTAAAGTGTCGGTCCATCATCTGTCTGCACAAAACTTGCAACTGAATTAATATATTAGAACCTATTTCAAATATCATAACCAAACTTAGTAACATGGTGTATACCCATGAGACCTCATAAATGATCAGTGAATGAATGACTTCACTTCAAGGTCAAAGTCACATGGTCACCAAAAGTTCATCAAAAATTGCATTTTTTTTTAAATACAAAATTTCACTTTTTCCTAGGTTATTAATATTGAACTTATAATTCTTTGTTGCATGATAGATATCAATGAGACACACATATTATACAAATTTGTTCAACTTCACTTCAAGGTCAAGGTCACGAGCTGTCCCAATTTGGTTAGGGTAGGTATTTGAAGTGACCTTGACCCTAAACTATGAGAGATATGACGTCCAAACTTGTTGATTGATCTTGCCTATGTGTTCCGTTTTTGCATTGATCTTGAAGGTCAAGGTAAATTTAAAATTTTGCAAAAACATACAAAAATAAAAAGGTAATTGTACAGTTGAATGTCAGTTTTATTTAACCCATAGTTTTAGTATGTAACAACATTGGGTTGTTTGATCAGACATGCATGAGAGGTCACGTGAGGGTCAAGGTCATCCCAAAGTCCAGGTCACTGAAGGTCAAGTTCATCCCAGGGTCATCGTTTTGGGGGGCATAAAACAACTTTTGCTGTTATTTGATTAGTACATGAGTGTGGAGGCGGAGTACAAGGTCATCTTAAGGCAAAGAGCATCGAAAGATCTAAGTCAGTATTACTTTGCATTTGAATGCCACCGTTTTATTTTGTTTTTTATGGGCACTCATTTTCATGTTAAATATTGCGATTTCCATAAGGAGCATGTGAGTCATAGGGACTTTGCCCTTCTAGTGTTGTAGTATGATTGTTTTTGCAATTGTCCTTGCATCATTGTTTATGACTTCATTTTTAAGTTTGACTTTTACATGTTCTTAAAATACGTTTTTAATTGTATAGTGCATTGAGCCTGAAAGCTCGGGAAATGGCGCTATATTAATCAAGGTTATTATTATTATTATTATTATTATTATTATTATTATTATTATTATTATTATTATTATTATTATTATTATTGTATTGTATTGTATTGTATTAAAATGCTCCTTAACTGTAAACCGTGCAGCAAGTAACGGCGTGGCCTCAGGCTCTTGAGAAGATTATATTGTTCGCCGGTTTCCTATGTAAGTCGAGCGGGTATACATTCCCCGCAAAATGAATAAATGTGAATTATGGTACGAAGATTGAGGACACCGAGGTTTTGTGCAAAAGTGCAAAGTTTCCTGAATAGAGGTAGCTGACGCAGTACGTTTTTCTGAGAACAAGAAAAATACCGATTCTTCATAACGAGTGCAGTAAGTCAATGCACGGCACCAGGAACATATCTGTACCAAATTTACATTCTATTCTTTAAATGGTATACAATACTGACGTCACTCACGTCACTAAAGGCAGAAAGAGTCCGGATTTTCTCCTTCCCGGCAGGCGCGGATAGCAACCTGTATTATTAGTTATTATTATTTAACGCTTCTCCCTCAGCTTCTGGAGAAGATTAATATGTTTTCTTGGTAACATACCTAAAATGAATAAAACCCTGCAATACGTGCAGTAAGTAATGCACGGACAGGAACTCCTGTAACAAATTTACATTCTTTTAAATGGTATACAATACTGACGTCACTGGCAGAAAGTGTCCGGATTTTCCGTCACTCATAAGTATCCGGATTGTCGACATTGTTTGTGTATATCCTTGCGGTGGTATTAGAAAAATAAATAAATAACAGCAAGAAATAATTTTATATAGCGTACTACACATGCAACCGACGACTTCAGTTACATGAAAGCCTTTACGTGAAACAGACCATATTGTTGTCACTCAAGGTGTTAATGCATCTTGATATGTGTAATTGAGTTGTTTGTCTTACGTCAAGTTTAGACCTTGCTCCGCCTACTCCATTGCTTATTGAGTTATGTGAGGAGCACTTCGACTGCCTGACACTAACACTTGGAACTTTGCATTCTGATTCTGCATTACGTCATCGTGATGTGAACTTCAGTTTTATTCGTAATATAGACAAAGCTACTAGAAAGTTTCAACAAAGTGTGCATTACGTTCGATTGCCTTAAAGTGGTGTCGTTATCAAATTATACGTGTTTATGAAATTGATTGATGTCAGACTATTTGACGAGTGTCGTAACTGTGTCGTTGTTCCTACAAACCTTTTTCTTGGCTAGCACAATCTGTCAATCAAGAAAGTTCCAGTGATTGATTGCCTAGACAGTACACAAACGCTTTAGTATAAGGTCCATAAAAAATTCAAAACGCACGCGGACTGCTAAATATAGTCATGCAAGGTGTAGTGGACGACGCAACTGGAAATTGAGTTACGTCTTTTGCTATATACTTTTACAACTTACAAGTAGGCCTACCTACTTCACTAGTCCTATTTACGCCTACGTAGGCGCCTGTGTTTACATTTCAGTGTGGTTCAACTGTTCTACGGAGTCATATAGAGTACACTCTGTGTTAATAATGCAGTTTACCTCAACTGTTTTTCAAACGATTGAAGGTATGCACACATTTGAACGTATTCATTTTAAATGTTGGACGATGTCTTTCTTTCTTTTTTCTTCTCCTTTTTTATTTTCTATTGTTTTTTTTCTTACTTTATGTATTTATGTATTTATTTATTTACTTATGTTCTTTGTTGTTGTTGTTGTTGTTTTTGTTGTTGTTGTTGTTCTTCTTCTTCTTCTTCTTCTTCTTCTTCTTCTTCTTCTTCTTCTTCTTCTTCTTCTTCTTCTTCTTCTTCTTCTTCTTCTTCTTCTTCTTCCTCTTCTTCTTCTTCTTCTTCTTCTTCTTCTTCTTCTTCTTCTTCTTCTTCTTCTTCTTCTTCTTCTTCTTCTTCTTCTTCTTCTTCTTCATATATATATATATATATATATATATATATATATATATATATATATATATATATATATATATATATATATATATATATATATATATATAGATATATAGATATATAGATATATAATATTATTTGTGTTTAAAAAATAATAATTTAGCTTACCCAGGGGGTATAGTTTATCCGTATTCCGGCTAACTAGGAAGGGTATCGATGACAATGCATAATTTTTGGTGGCGTACATGCGACCGCGTTGGACTTGGTAAGTAAAACCCTGTTTGAATGACCAGGAGTTTATTACAGAAAGGCTGTGTCGCTGGCGTTGTGTCAATACTTTACCCCTGACTATCATGGGTGTGCTTAGTTGTTTAAATCAGGAAGCGGATCACACATTTGTAATTGAAAAATCTGTTGAAGAAACTTGAGCTTTATAAAACTTGATGAACTACGCTTCACGGTGATACTCATTAACGCATGGATATATCCCTCAACTGACTGTTACCTTTGAAAACAATATTACTAGTTATTAATTTATTGTCGCGATGATTGATCATATTGTTAAGTTTCTTTAGCATTCACTGATTCTCTCTCTCTCTCTCTCTCTCTCTCTCTCTCTCTCTCTCTCTCTCTCTCTCTCTCTTTCTCTTTCTCTTTCTCTCTCTCTCTCTTTTTACTCTATCTCCCTCTCCCTATCTCTCCCCCCCCCCTCTCTCTCTCTTTGAATTCGCCCCAAGCCCACTTCCCTTGCTTATCAGACAAGCACGATTCATTTCTCTCGTCGATGTTGTGAAAGAACATCAGAACGACACATCTAGAATATTGTAAACAAAGGTGTAACGAAGAGGCTGGAATGCTAACTTGTCATCATATTTTTGTTGTTGTTTTTTAATGTCAGGTGTCACCAGTACAATACAATATTATTTTTTTCCAGGCCATCAAGTCATCCATTACTAAGTATAATTATTTTGTTTCAACCCACGAGATGTTCTGCGCATTTTTTGCGTTATTCTTCTCTATATATATATAGTTGTGCATGTACATCCAAGCCGCAAAGATTTTGTTCAACAATGACATTATAATTATGCACATGTAAGTCATATGGTTTTGCTGAATATGAACAGAGCGAGAGAGAGAGAGAGAGAGAGAGAGAGAGAGAGAGAGGAGGGGGGGGGGGAAGGAGGTAGGGAGGAAGAGGGAGAGGGGGAGGGTTTCGTTGTCGTTAATCAGCGAAGTTGCCTTCTTACTGACCTCATTGTCACAGTTGATAACTTTTTAAACTGGGCTTCTCTTGCATAGAACCATTTAAAAACAATTTATTTTATGAATTCCCGGTTTTATGTATCATTTATTTAGCGCTGTTAATATCAAATTTAAAACATAGCTCAGAGATATGTATCTGATCATGCGCAGTGAGGATTTGGATTTTCTCTAATATAAAATTGCCTCAAGGATCATCCATTTGTTCGTTTGGTACTGTTAAAACTTTGCTAAGCTAGCATTAGCTGACATTGAACTGAAAACTAAACTTGCTGCTGAATTTTCCTTTTTTTCGTTATTCGCAAAATTAGGAAAATAGTATTTTAAATATGTATAATAAATTATGTCTTTTCACTCTTTCGGCCCGTTTTATACAGTTACATTATCTTTGCTAATATTTTCCGCGCTTTATAACAGTAATCCTATCCTATCCCCTAACTCGAAGGTCGTAGGAGCAACACAGATGATCGTTTAACCAGCGTACTCCATCTTTCTCTGTCCACAGCAACCCTCATGGCTTCGCTCAGTGTCAAGCCAGTCCATTCTCGAATGTTGTCCTCCCACCTCTTTTTCTGTCTCAAACATTAAATGCAAGATTGATCAATTGATTTATTTAATAAAATAGATTAATTGACTGTCTCTACAGCCAAACTTATGTCCTCTCTTGTTCTGTCATCCTTAGACTATAACACTCTTCTGGTTGGACTTCATTCCACTTCTGTTCATCTCTTTTCATCTGTTCAAAACTCAGCTGCGCTGGTTCTCCAAAAGAAAAAAAATCGGATCACATCACATCACACCCCTCCTACATTCTTTCCAGTGGCTACCTGTATCTCAGAGGAGTACCTACAAAATCTGTACTTTCTGTTACAAGTGCGTCCATGGATTAGCCCTTCCTACCTCACCCAGAACATTCACTTCTACAAGCCATCTAGAAATCTTCGTTCTTCCCCTGACACTTTTATGCTACAAATACTCCGCTACGAACTCTCCTCTGCAGGCTGTCGATCCTTCTCAATGCTCGGTCCTTCTACTTGGAACTATTTTCCTTTCTCTGTTCGCAGCTCTCCGAACATAGCCTCTTTCAAGTCCAACTTAAAAACTAATCTCTTCCTTCAAAATGTCTGATCTCAAGCTACTTCACTTGAAAACCTTCATCTAGAAGGGATTAGAATAATTGTAGGGGCAGTAAAGGGAACTAGCCATGAATCCTTGTAAAGGGAATCCGGGCTCTGCCCATTGAAAGAAAGACGTAGGCGGCACAAACTACTTACCTTCCATAAAATGGTCAATGAGCGCTGTCCTGAGTATCTTTCTGACTTGGTCCCACCGCTTGTCTCGTCAGTTAATCCTTACCACCGTCGAAGGCCTTTCGAGCGTAGAGTCCCCGCACACAACATTGAAATCTACAAAAATTCCTTTATCCCCTCTTCTACTATCATGTGGAATGAGCTCCCTGAGAAAATTCAAGTCAATCCGTCAGTCAGCCTATTTAAACGACATCTCTCCAAAGACGACTCTGCAGTCCCGCCTTTTTATTATCATGGTGCACGACAACAACAAATTATCCATTGCAGGCTTCGGCTAGGTGTAAGCAACCTTAACTACGATATATGTATCGTCGCCATTTGATAAACGACCCGATTTGCCGTTGCGGACACCCGGCCGAAACGTCTGAACACTTCCTGCTTTTTTGTCCTTTGTTTGACGATGCCCGTATTCAAACGATTTGTCTTCTTGATCCTATCCTAAGGGAAGCTAATACCTTACTCTCTGGAAATGCAGAATTGTCATTGCAAGAAAATGCCAAGACGTTTTCAATTGTTCACACATTTTTACTTTCATGTAACCGATTCTGACCGCATATTATATTATATTATATTATATTATATTATATTATATTATATTATATTATATTATATTATATTATATTATATTATATTATATTTTCAAATGTTATTTTCAACGACTTTCCACATACTTCGCTTTCGAACTTTGATCTTCAACACACTCATTATAGTTTCTTCCCACAAGTATAACTCTCTCACACCCGCCCCTCCCCCTCCACGCCATACCCCTCTCCCCCACCACTACCATGCACCCCCGCCCCCCTTTTTTTTCTCTTCCCCTTCACTTGGAAATCTTTTTTTTTGTCTAATTTTTTTTTTTAAATTTCTTGTATTTCTATCAATGTTCTGTTGTTGTTTCCTGTCGTCCGCCATTGATATTTTGACACATTATTATGATTTGGGTAGTACTTATTTAAGCCTTGTGCTTTTGTGCGCCCTGATGTTTTGCCTTGTATTAATATCTGGTTTGTTTGTTGAATAAATTTATGTTAAAACAAAATGTCTGATCTCGTCTCCCATCACCAGCATCGTTCCTTGTTTTTTGATTCAGGACACAGCCGTCACACTGCACGCTACCAGTCCCCTCACTCATTAGCTGCTCTCCTCCTCCCTCCCCCCCCCCCCCCCCCCCACGCCTCGTCTTTTATATTTTACTTGTAAATATTCTTTTTCATGTTTGTACTTTGTCTTTGCATAGTTTATTAGTATCTTGGTTTTGTTTCACTTCATTTTGTATTTATTTCGATGTTAACGTTACGTGTACATGCGTGAGAACTGCGCTTTGAACTGATGTCATTTGAAAAAAACGCGATATAAATACCCTTATTATTATTATTATTATTATTATTATTATTATTATTATTATTATTATTATTATTATTATTATTATTATTATTATTAGTTATTATTGTTTGTTTTAAAATTATATACTATTAGTATAATGTGAGGCGCTTAAACAGAAAACGTTGCAGAAATCGTTTTATTTTTTTGGCTAAAAGGTCCCGTAACAGGTAAGAGAGAACTACAAACCCAGCATACATTTTAGATGCAATTCGCTTAGATTCACTGCACTTGCAAAAACAATGTATACATATACATGACAGTGCATTCAGATGAAATTACTCACAGGTACATTGTTTCGGCGACGTGCCGATCCGTGTTAGCCTACATTCACTACTAGTCTCATATTTTTTGATAACTAAGTGTACTGTTTCTCGTTTCTCTTCTTTTGAGGTCTAAAACGGAAAGTGTACTTTGATATCTTTTTTTTTTTTTAATGTTTTTTTTTCTCTGACACCATTAAAATATAGAAGATTGCATAGGTCTACTAACAGTTTTAGGGTTCTTCTCGCCACATTCATTTTCTACAATGACGGCCTACTTTTGAGTGCAACGTTGAATAACTCCAGTGTAACCGAAGAAATGTAATGGAGTATGTGATATTAGATGCTTTAATTGTGTCCAATGTTTTCAAATAGATTATTCCAAATATCTTCTTACATAGATTAAGCAAAGTCGAAAACCTTGACCAAGTTGTTGTATTACACTTTGCAGTATTAATTGTTTCATTCAGCTTGCCACATTTACTTACTGGTTGTAAAGATCTTTTTTTGGCGGTGTAATTGTATCACAATAAGTACAAATATATTGCCCCAGAATTTTGTTTCCTAGCAATATCGAAAGTTCTTTCATTTAGTCGAATTACCGTAAACTATGTTGTAGGCACGGGCTCATATTTGGTGTATGGTATATGTACGAACATCTTCTGACACGTGGTGTGGTTGAGTGTCAGTGGTATTATTTTACATCGAAGTTATCACATCAAAAGGAATTGATTAGGTATTTGGTCGATTTCAGCGGTTGTTTGCGTTATCGCGACTTTTATTCTATCTTTACCGCAACACTAGCGCGTAATACTGAAGTAGGTGTAAGTAGCAACAGATAACGATTTTAACCTAGGTAGATATTTTTCTTCTTCGTCGTCGTCGTTTGTCGTTGTGAAATCATCATCATCATCGTGGTCATCGTCATCATCATCATCATCATCATCATCATCATCATCATCATCATCATCATCATCATCAGTAGTGAAGTTTAAGTTCAAATTTTTAATTTAATTAATGTCTTCGATTTATGTATAAAAATGTATTCTGAACATTGTTGGATAGGAAATGGTGGGTGGCAGGGGATGGGAATTGAGGGATTTGATATCTAGTTATATGTATTGGCTGCATGTTTCATAATGAAAATGTGTTATTTTCCCTTCTCGTTTTTTAATTATTGTATTTTAATCGATGTTATAAAAGAAATGCTCAAGTCGCTGGTTAATAATGCGAAATGAAATTTTCCGTTGGTGGGCCTTGGGAGATCAAATGAAATTTTACAAAACAGCATCAGTCTTGGAAAGTCTTTTTTTCACCCCTTCTATATTTACCAAATGAGCGTATCTACTAAGCTTAACAGCACTTTCAGGCGTAGCCTACTTTCGAGACATTACGCCCTTCGGAGGCCATGCCATTGTATGCTAATAAGGGTTCGACTAAATTTTACTGTCGAGGGGTTTTATTGTATAAAAAAAATAGAAAAAAAAGAGGAAGAGTGATTAAAAGCATAACAAATGTAAGTAGTAGTAGTAGTAGTAGTAGTAGTAGTAGTAGTAGTAGTAGTAGTAGGAGTAATAGTAGTAGTAGTAGTGTGGGGTAGAAAACAAGCCGTAAAGCCTTTCTAAATGACTCTTCCTCAACTTGGCAATAACTTAGTGGGTCTGTTGAGCATGTAATTTCTCAAAGCATTTTATTCATCGTATCAATAAAACATATTTGTAAACTGTAAGCTTAAAGTGAAAGAAACAGAAAATTTTGTAAGAAAGCCCAGAGAAAGATCGAGTCACACGCATGTATATAATAATAGAACTAGGCGTCCCTCCTTTAATCAGGGTCAGACTGGACTTGGCCAGAGTGGAGAATAAACTTGGCAAGTCGTCTGTGAATTGCTAAATGCTTATTCTGTGCGTATACTCACAGTTCTGTTTGTTATATTGGTGTTCGATCGTGTGTGTGGGTGTTTGGCTGTCTTTTTCGGTTCTTTATCCGGCCTATGAACTTGTTATTGCAATGCATGCCCCTGTGGAAGTTTTGTGTAGAGTCTAGACCGATGAACAAGGTCTTTTAGCCTACTACATCGATATCATCACGTATTAAGTATTATTCGCTTTGTTTTGATTGCTCGTGAATATCTTATTCATCTCATCAATGGCCTTTTTTTGTCGTGGTGAGTACAAGGACGGTGTGTAGTTACTGTTATACTAATAAAGTGAAGAACCAGTGAAGAAGCTCCCAAAACCTGACCCACTGTCTGCTTCGCTTCGCCCCATGCCTCTCTCTCTCTCTCTCTCTCTCTCTTTCTCATGTTCGCCTCTGTTGTGGTTTTCAGACGCAGCCCATGAACGGCGGTGGTTGGCTAGCACTGCCACGTGACTGCTGAAGCGGGACGGTGAGAACGAAAGAGAGAGTCGAGGGGAGCAAAGCAAGCGTGTACTACGAGACCAAAGGGTTCACTCCAACGCACAAACGCTGTTGTGGACGGTGACGCTGCTGTACTTTTCGGGGAGAGTCGTTAAGATTCTTCCACATTGAAACTTTGGACCCCACTTTCGTCATTCGAGGATTTCGTGCCAATTTCATTCATCGACTCGGATTCTGTGAACCTGAAACAGCATCATGTCGTAAGTACCATCTTTCTTTTCATTATTTTGCAATTTGTTTTTCGGTCAGCCATATTTTCAAAGTTACAAAGTTTCCATGAATTCTATGTCGCATCACGTGCATGCCGTTTTGTGCTGCGATATTCTTTATTTTTATTTTAAAAATATATTTTGTATAAACATTGTTAATGTTTTGTTGTTCATCTATGCATGCGATGTTGAAATATTCATTTCATATACATTTATGCTTTCGCGTGATTTTTGTGCAATTTTCCCTCACACACGATTTCACGAATGTTTTCATCAATCAGTTGTTTTTTTTAACTCGGAGCCACTAACGTTCACGCTTTCGCGGATTCAGCAACAACTTGTACACATATTTCTCATTATATTATACTCTCATCCACGCTTTACCGTTCCTCGTGATCGTTCTTATCAAACTTATAATCCACTTTTCTATTTTGATTTTCACATTTCTTCTGTGCTTTTCGTGTAACCAGTGAATCTTACATTTAATGAATTGTTTCTGTGACGTGCCTAGTTAAAAGTTGTGAATGATTGATTCATATTGAATAAGTGTACGAATCACGGCTTGAAAAATGTGAAAAGCTGTAGGCTAATTGTGAGAGATGTGGGTGAAAATTGCTTTGGGATTGACTGAACTGTTTAGCGATGTGGATCTTAGGGTTTTTATGATTTTGTAACTCCACTGGTATGCATTTATTTTAAACATTTTGCTTGTGAGTAACATGGTTAAAATACTTCAATGTTTGCAGAATATACACTAGTGGTAGAAATTGAATATTTGGAGAATGTAGAAGAGGAAATGGGATGGGAACTTTAATAATACATTGTCTTTGCCATTGAAGATATGTAACTTTACAGGTGTGCAGCTGTCATGCAGTTTGCATTTCTTTCGTGAGTGAGTGGGGTGGGGGGATTGGTATATCATTATGAAAACATTTATTATACATTTTCCATTGAAAGTAGAAGAATATACAGGTGTCTAAACTTCAGTCTGCACAGCTGATCAGCACATGTTCTTCAGTAAATGTGACAGTGATAGCCTTATATATATACAGCCAAAACAATGTCACTGGTTATAGTCAAGGGGAGTTAATAGTGGGAGTCACATGATGTTAAAAGGAAAAACGTACTTTGAGAATATCGAATGAACTTTAATGGTAACAAGTTAAAGATTACAATGGCGAAGGCATCAGTAATTAGACTATGGATATGATGAAAATTTCATGTTTAAACATGTTCAGTCAAATAAGTTACTGTATATAGTGTAATTATCATGAATATTTGAGATTGTTCCTTTTATGACATTAAATGTACCACATTAAATACCTTGCTTCATTATCCTTTGTTATTTAAAAATAGAACATTTAATTGGCATATAATTTTATGTCTTATCCTCCCTTCAGGTAACATAGCTTTTTTCCTCTGGTCATATCCCTAATAGCACTTGTGATGTACATTGGTTGTCATCACTGGTGACAGTATAGGCAGAGTATGTGAAGAATATGACTGCATACGTTCTAGCATGTTTTGCTAGCCAAGTGGGTTAGTGTGTCAGTTCATTGACTTGTGAATTTTTACAAGAGAAGATTTGAGCAACTCTTTGTGCTTTCATGTTTGAGAGAGAGAGGGGGTGGGGTAAGGGAGAAGATAGGGCTAAGGGTAAAATGATACAACAAAGTTACAAACATGCATGCAGATAAACAAGCATGCAAGAGCACGCACACGCATTCATACAAGGATTTGATACTGTAGCTACCTTTTACTGCGATAGTTTTTAATGTAGGTTTTTAATACAGTATTGCATGCATCAGAAGTATGTTTATTGGTCCCTGTATCGTTATTGCTCCTGTCTGTTATTATATCTGAGATTTGTACCAGATGTTGCAACAGGCAACGTTTGTAATAAATTAATCTTTTACTTTAGATTTATATTATAGATAAAACTTTACTTTAATTTTAATTAGGTAATTTAACTGACCTAATTTAAATGTTCACTGCAGTATCTAATTTGTTTGGAAAATATTTATAAAGCTTAGTTATAGTACAAATGTAGTTTTATAATTGCAAGATTAGAAGTACATTTTAACATTAAATTGTGGGCTTAACTAGTAGTAGTAATCAAAACACTAAAACAGTGGAGTTGAACTAGTAGTAGTGCTCTAAAATACCCATAACTGTTGTAAGCGAATCAAGAGAAAAATGATAAAGTTATGTGGTAGTATCGGACCTCGTGCTTGTGTGTATCTCTGACACTATTTGCTGCTCTGAATTTATGCATTATGCTTTATTCGCCAGTGTTTGTCTTATTCTAGGGACAATAGTCAGTCAGTAAACCCCGAAATGTGTTATAGACGTTTTGTGCTAAAAGTGGACGGGGCAGAAAAAAATAGTAGGGGGCCGCAGAGGTTGGAGTTTCCTTCGAGTCACTTGCGCCGCGCTCACAAGGCTGGTCAGCGCGTGGGTCTAGTGAGGCAATCGTTACGCAATAGTGTGAGTGCCGAGACCTTGGTAGGTAGGTGGTTAGATAAAAATTCCCTAGACTCAAATGCGTATAAGGGATTGAGACCGTGGGTTAGCATGTGGGCGTTTTATATGTGGCGTAGAGGATAGGACCAAAGACTTGCTACTTGCCTACTTTTATTAAACTGCACCGAGTTCGTCCGGCTAAAGACCCTGACGTATCACGGAGCGGTCATCGGAAGTCAAGTGATCATGACCTAGTGCTGTTGGTAGTGAGGCTGAAGTTACTAGAGAACTTCCTGGCAGCCACCCCAAGGATTAAGTTTAACTTGGATAAACTTGCAGACCCTGAAGTGGAATCATTTGTCCAAGCACAGCTGGGTTTAAGATTTGCAGCACTGGACCTGATAGACTGCAATATAAACGAGATAAAACAGTTTTAGCGAAGCAGAAGCAGTCCGAGAGACAGCAGAAGGGATTCTGGGGTGTCAGAAAAAGAAGATCCAACCCTGGGTCACTGGCCAAGTACTTGACTTCAGTGATAAGCAGAGCATTGAAAGGACCCAAGCATTTCCAATCCACAGGCAGCTGAAGAATATCGAAAAACTAATAACAGACGTGTTCGGAAGAAGATGGCTGAGCCAAAATAGAACTGGATCACCATGCAGTGCGAATCAATCCAGCAAAACATGGAGAGTGGAAACAGCAATTTGGCATTCAACACCCTCAAAAAAACACCCTGACAAAACCCCAACAGAACAGGACTTGTGTGATTGAGAGCCACGTTGGGGAACTCCTTGCTAGTCAGCGCAGCCGTTCTAAAACGGTAAACTGAGTACTTCCAGAAGACTGAGTACTTCCAGAAGCTCTATAATCACCCCTTAAAGCCTGAAGTGAACCTGCTCCAGAGCTGCTGCCAATACTGAAACAAGAAGACATGCCACAGTATGAAGATTGGCAAAGCTCCAGGTCCTTACAAAATTGTAGGGGAACTGCTGAAGCACGGCGGAGAGGAGAGGACGTGAGTCTTATTGGCCATCTGCCAAAAAATTTGGGAAAACAAAGAGTGGACAGTCGAGTAGACTTGATTACTGATAATCCCACTTCCCCCGAAAGGAAATTTGAAGCAGTGCAAGAATTACAGGACAATCGGCCTTATTAACCATCCTAGCAAGACCAAGCTGAAAGTCATACTGAACAGATTGAAGAAGCTGGCAGAAGAGATAATTGCAGAAGAGCAGACAAGTTTCAGACCAGGAATGAGCACATACGAACTAATCTGCAACTGCCGTATCAAGATAAAAAAACTTTTAACACTAAACGGACCTATACTGCAACTTCATTGATTTTTTAAAAGTCCTTTGATAGTCTGGCACTAAGGTTTGTGGCCATGTCCTGCGACGCTTTAATATAGAAGGCAACTTGGTCCAAGCAATCAAAGCACTTGACGCCAATGCTAGCAGTGCTGTCCTGCTTAATAGACAGAATGGAGAAGTCTTCCAGACTACAGAGTTCGCCAAGGCTGCTTACTGTCTCCTCTCCTCTTCAACATATTCCTTAAAAACATTGTGGAAGAAACCTTCCAGAACTTCCATCTCCATTGGAGGAAAACCATGGTGCAACATGCGCTTCGCTGATGATATTGACCTAATGAGAGGCAGCGAACTGCAAGACTTGACAGATTCGTTGACTGGGCAGGGGCTTATGGCATGGAGGCCAGCTGAGAAAAGAGCTTGGTGTTGGTGAACAGTATCAGGACCATCATCACCTTGACCGGGTAGAAGCTGGATGAGGTAAAATCATTCAAGTATATTGGCTCCATCATAACAAAGGACAGCAGATCCTCCACAGAGATCAAGACTAGACTGCCAGTGGTCATATCAACCTTGGCAAGACTGAACACGATCTGGAAGAGTAGAGATATTCATTTCTGCACCAAGGTGAAACTCTTCAGGTCTCTGATCCTGGCCTTTCTGCTGTACGGCGGCGAAAGGTGGACATTAACAGCAGAATTGGGAAAACACATCCAGACATTTGTAATGAAATGCTATCGCAAACTGCTGCATATTGCCAGGCATGCACGCAAGACGAATGACCACGAATGACAAAAACTTGGAAACACGCCTTGCAATTGTAAAGAGGAGGAAGCTGGCATAGTTTGGCCATGTCACGCGGCATGATACTCTTGCAAAACCTATCCTGCAAGGAACAGTGGCAGGAGGCAGGCGCAGAGGACGACAAAGCAAGAGCTGGACAGAAGATATTAAAACATGGGCGGCGCTAGACATGCCACGCCTCCTGACAATAGCTGCGATCAGATCGAAGTGGCGAAAACTTTCTTCGTCGGCATCCCTTGTGTCTCGCCAACGGCATGTCCGGCTGCGGGACTGATGATGATGACTGAATTCCTCCAGACTCTATTAAGACAGATTTTTATCTAGAGTAGGTGCAGCAAAATTTTGTTTGAAAAAGTGATGCTTCTTTGATAGGAAATACCATTATTGGAAGGAAGTGGGAAAAAGAAATTAGAAATTTACAATATTCAAAACATCCAAGCCTTTTGTTTCGCAACACAATGTATTCATCCGGTTTACTTGTACAGTGCATTTTAAAATTCAACGGATCCATCAATGCGCTTTCCAGAAACAACATACAGAGATATACAACTTAAGAGCTATGGATCGGATTTGCAACATGTTTGCACATTTTGTCACGCCAAGGGCCATTGATCATCAGGATACCACTTTGGCCTCGATTTGGGCATTTGGTTTTATTTGTAGTCTTTCGTAGCCATTAGTTCTGTTGGCAAATTAGCTGTTAATCGAGAACGAGTACGTTAGATTCATCATCTATAAGACTCGGCCGTCTCGGCTACGCAGTTTAAGGTGGAGCTATATTGGCCTTCGTTTAATTTCCCCAGGCGATTTGTTACATTTAGTGTCGGTAGCCATTAAATTGAACTGTACATGGCTATGGCGATTTATTTCGCCGTTGACCATCCGCAGCCACGCACTCTAAACGTATCGCTACGGCTGTACTCTGCTTAATGGAAAGTACAGGAGCGTTGCTGAGACTAGTTGCGTGGATTTTGTTTATAGTTTATAGGGGGTTGGGGAGAAGGAGCGGGGGCAGGTGTTACAAAGGATTTAACCCTCGTAACTAGACATTCCGAAGCGTAACGTTGAATACTTCTTCTCGTACCCACTCTTTCCTTCCTGTTATCTCAATACCTTGTACTTCTCTGCTTAATTCTCTTTATCCTACTGTGATTTTGGACTCTTTCTAATTTCTGGCCCTTTGTTCTCCCTACTCCTCTCCATCCGTGCTGTACCCCAAGTCATTCGGACTGGTTTGCCCCATCTACACTCTCAACACACCTCTTTGTTTGCTAGACGTAAAGTGCACGTTTACTGTCCCAAATCTATAGAACGACGAAACACATCGTTGGTTGGGACCATGGTTCGTTATGCCACATTTTTAAATATGTCTGATTAGTTTCAATAATGATACATGCAAATAAAAATTTATTATGCATTCGCCTAACCGCCCCAAAGAGTAATCGTTTTGACAGTAGTGCAATATGGAATAATGCGTTACATTTTAAAGTAAATCTGTTAAGTCTCGAGTCAAAGGGGATAACCACTATTGTATACTATAAAGTCTTAATACGTTAGTGATTGCTCCGTTTTAATAGATCTAGAGTTTGTTGCTAACAATCGTGCTCCTTCTGGCTTCGACATCCTATTATGGGGACCTTTACGTTTCAGCAACGACCTTCTTACATAGTAATGCGAGAGTGACAAACCCTCGACAACTCGTTAATCATAGGACCTCGAGGGTACGTTCGACAGTTGTGATCAACAACCTTGGGAGGACTTGAACGACCCAGATAACCCTTTACGGCGACATGCAGAGGTTATGTTTTCGAGCCCTTGAGCCTCGAAGAGTAGTCCTCGGTTGATAATGTTTGTTCTTTCCTGCTTTGATGTTTTGTTTGTTTGTATTTTCTGTGTATGCCGAAAAATAATTCAGATTTTTGAGTGCCGTTTAATGTTCCTATTGCACTTTTGTGAGTTATGCAAGATTAACTTTTCAAGATGAACATAAAAGTATTGCCCTAAGAGATCAGCTGTTTAGTGAGAAAAAAAAAGGGGGAGGGGAGATGGTTGGGGACAGCAGAAAAACATATTTATAGCAAGCACACAAAGAATGACAGTTAACTTGAACGTTTTGGAAAAGTTTTGACCGGCCTGTCGTAGTTTTGGCATTGTTGATGGCAAAATGTTGAAAAGTTTGAAATGCTCTTGAAAACATTTCATTCTAGTGGGAAATGGCTCGTGTTTGTTTTGTCCTCTTGTATTTAGGTGTCCGGAGGTTGACAGTTTGGATAACTAAGTAAACATGTTTAGAGGATTTAGACTGGAAAGGTTAACATCTGTTAAACGGTTGCGTCAAGTTTGTTTGATGGCTAGAATATGTTGATTTTTGTACATTCAGTAGTACTTAGATTTAAAAGAAAATGACTTACTCTCGCTTCGTTTACCCAGTCTTTGATGATTTCATATATGCCTCATTGTCCCCGATAATTCTTTTGAAGTCTTTCCAAGGTCCAGCGTATTGTCCTCAACAAATGCCATTCACATCCTTCAAGGACCGACTTTAGATTAATGTGTTTCCAATACAATACCCCAGGAAATTAGGTCAGGTCCCTTGGACTAGTTTGGTGAGCTCAAGTCAAAGGGTCACGTTGACACGAGTGAGCTAAACAGGCAAGAATGGCTGGACTGGACATTGTCGTCAGAATTATGGGCTGGAAGGGCCCAACATGGCAATTGGGTTGGTGGCATTTACCAGATTTTTTTTTTTTTTTACACACCTGTTAATTATTCATTGCTTACATGGTCCAGCGGACGGCAAAGAACCGAACCAGGACCATAAAATCAAGAACACAACTTCGTTGAAAGAGGACTCACTCCTGATCCGTATAAAAGATCTGCTAAAACAACCCTAGTGGTAACACTGAAGCCACTTTACAAGCCGGTTACTTTACAATAAAGGCATCCCACGCAGGGGACCCTGAGGCTATGCTCTAATTTATCGAACCTCCGTTTACAAAAACAAAATAGACTATATAAACATCATAAAATATCAACAGAAATGCCTACATTGCTTACAAAAAGAACAAAGAAGAAAGACAGTGATAGTGGTGATTTAAAGCACTAAATTTCCAGAAAGTGGGGATACTATTTATACAGAAACCACTGTCACCCTCACGAGCTGAGGAGGGAGGAAGGGGGGAGGGGAAAACACACTTGGAGTATACATCGATATGCACCGTTACATTTTCCAGTTTTGGGCGGTTAAAATCGTCATCGTGGTAATAATTGCGTAACACAACTTGGAAGGACAAGTCTTTCGAAGAAGACTGTGGGACTCACTTTTTAAAGATTTAAATCGATTGCGTTGGGGGAAAAAATCCAAAAATTATGTGATTTTTGTTTTGTTTTGTTCACCATCCTTTCAAACTTTAGCAATTTACATTCATGTCCCAGACAGCAAACTCAAATGCCTGTCAACGTGAAAGAATTCCTTTGAATTGATGCAGTATTATTCATTGCACTACCTTTTAATACTTTCGTCGAGGACAGTGCAATGCTCATGTCCAGACGCATGCATACTATGCAGCATTGTTTCGCATTCCACTTAGACAGAATAACTAAACACTTGGAAACAGTTGTATTGTATAAGGTCTTTTAGCTATATAATAGAATTTATACTCCCAGTGCTATTTGAAATTATATAAAAAGCATTAAAACAACTATGTGGCATGTAGTAATGCTGTTGTTTCTTTGCTGAACCTCCACACTCCCCTCTTTCCTACCACTCCACCCCTTAACACTACCCCCACCCCAATGACATGCTTGCGTAGTGGAGAATGGACTAGGTACACATCGAGAGAAGTAACACGCCCTATATTAATAATGATTGATCTTTTAAAAGCAGATGCACCCCGAAGTGAATGCTTTAAGTCACGTCTCACAGTGACTCTTGGGGATGCATGCCAAGCGATAGATTCTTACAACATTCGGTGCCAAAGTTGAATAGCAAAGCAAAGGTCTGGCCAGTATGTATTTAAGGCGATCCAGACAAGCCTTTCTCCTCTATCGATGCGAATTATACTACAACGTGTGTTAATGAACTCGAGCGTTCAGAATACCGGTAATCCGACTGGCAGAGTAATAAGCGATAATCAAAGAGGTCCTGTCTTAGTCTGACATGAGCTATGGCTGATCTACTCTTTTGTACCTGGGTGGTTTAGGGTACGACTGATAATAATAGTGATACAGTTATTTAGCCTGTCCTTCGAATGCCCGCGAACGTATTCTCCAGCAGGTCGAAATCGAAGCCAGGTTAAACAGGAATAGCAATAAAGATCAATCATAATTATTATACTAATTTAGCAATACCTTGCAGAACGTTTGTTTGTTTGTTTGCAAATCATATAGTCTAGTAAACTATGGTTTGCAATGGCCCGTGATGCAATTTCGGAGTGGTACGAATTCCATTTTGGCGGGAAAGACTAATTGCTGCAATTCCATTGATTGAGTTTTGAGTCTCAACCGCTGCGTAATGATATTTGCTCGAGTCTTTTGCATACTATTACTAGTTAAAGTAAATCCGTAGGGGGAAAATATCCCAATCGGAGCATCATGCACTATCCAGGTTTGCTGATCACAGAGTGGTCATGCCACTCTTGAGCCTCGCGATACTCTTTATGGGAGGGTTTGACCGCAGCTGTGCAGTTGGTCAGTTTGCCCCAGACGCCTCTGAAATGCCATCCAGGGTCATTGACAGTTTGAATTTGTAATTAAATCAGTATTGAACAATGGGGAGCAAGCATACAATTTGAACACTTGTTATTTTTCCCGTTCAGCCTTCAATCCCTTTTCCTCACTTAAGTGTTTGAAAAGTATTATCTACTTGGAACTCCATATTTTTGATTCGCATGCGTGCAGCAAGGTGATTGTAGTTCTGTGTACTCGCATAAATATTTTTAGACAACTTTTGGATCTTTCGTTGGTTATACACTACACTATCAGCCTGTCTAGCTTGTAGCTATGTGTCAGGTTAACATTGTGTTGTTTCAGATGGATAGAGGTTGAGCGGGGGTCACCTGTTGGACCAGTGATATTTTACACATGGTTTGTAGTTTACGCTTTGCCCGGCCAAATGTGAAAGGCCAAAGCTATCTCAGTGACCTTTATACCGCCGGTAACTCGAGCGTTCCACTAACTCCGAATGGGTTACATGTATTATAGTTCACAGCATTATTTCTTTTGTATAACAGTAATTTGTAGGCAGTTGATAAGGTAGGCGGTCCGTTAGTACAAATAACAAAAAAACTATCCTTATTACTAACTAAGCGGTAATTTCTAACTCGAACGTGGAACTGTAGGTATGGTCTTCGTTATATAAGCTCTTCTACGGGATTGAAAGCGGTTGACAATTTCGATTAAACTCTCAACATCTGTGCGTGAGTTTAAAGCGTTCATTGAACTTGTTTGTATTTCAGTCGATCTCCAACTCGGAAAGCTTCTTGGCCTGCGACCAAATCTTTTAAGGAGCAGCTATTGTTTAGCTTTGCGCGTGCGCCATTTATAAGGGACTCGCGAATTGTCTTTTTGTTAATTCTTTTCCGGAGGCATTAGTTTCCAGTTTATCTGTTGTAGGGTAGCACTATTACCATTCAATTAGTTATCAAAAAACACATTTGACCCTATGTACGACCATGTGGTGCTAAAAACCTTTAGAGTTGTTGAAAATAAAATCAACTTGATGGTTTTATCACCCTCCTAGATCCTCCTTTAATTAAGTATATATCCACCCCTCCCCCAACCCCTTGACAAAGACGTTGCTTTCCTTGTGGTGAAGGACACTCGTAAAGCTGTTACTACTTCACGACCACTACAGAACTTAACCTGTTGTCTTTTTAAAAAGTGTCTATGCAGCTAACAATTAACTTAACAATAGAAAACATCCATGTAGTTATTAGGTGTACTAATGGCAGTATAATATACTAATGCATTATTATGATAATGCGTTTAGACTTGTTTCCAGACACTTAAGGCTTTTGACTTCTTTTAAAAAAGAGTTCGGACAGCAAGTGTATTGTTACATCAGGAAAAGTTCAGGGAGCTGAAACGAGTCATCAGGCTCGTCTCAATGTTTAAATTTCAGCCATTGAACCTCATACTGTCTCTAACCTCCTCACTTTAAAGTTCACTCCTGTAAAGTAGTGTTTGTGTTTGTCATTAATTTGGTACTCATTAGCGAGGCGAAATATGTGTCATTTAGTAATCATTAGCGAGGCGAAATAGGCTCCGCCTTGCCTTGCAGCATCAATTACCATTGAAGGTGTTGTTATTAACTTCGTCCTTTCACTGCTTAATAGGAATAATAAAAAACAATCTTCATGAATTTATTGCCATGCAGTTGATATTTTACACGACCGTAAAACAAATACAAGCTGGTCATTTCACAATTAGGGATAAGTCCCACGACTGGATCATGTTCGCAATCAGTTCTAGGCGTGTGGACTGAAACACAGGTTAACATAATTTTTATATTTGTGTCATACGACAGTCAACGGGCCGTTTCCGCTGTTTATGCGTCATAAACTCTGCCCTGAGGGTGGAGAGGAACATCCAAGTCCATCGTGAGTATCGGAGACTGCTGAGGAATACGCTTACAGTTGATCTAAAGCATGATAGATTTCTGACATTGTTTACCATTCATTCGCCCATGCCCGACGAGACGACCCTCCGCGTGACATGTATTTTCAAGTTCACGTTTATCATAATTTTGAATTCCAAAACCCAATCTTTCAGCACCTAAATTGATGTACCACTGTTAGTTCTGAGTGTGGGTGTGGATTAGTGGATGGTTGGGGGGGGGGGAATATGGTGTGCCAATGTAGAATGTGGGGGTGGGGATGAGTGAGGGGGTGGGTGGGATAATATGGGTGAATGTTGTGTAGTAGTATGACATATATATATACATAGTCATTTTACTTAACATCATAATTGTTACGAATGCTTGGATGTAATCTGCTGAGCTATGACATTATTATTTAGTAGATTGAATGACTTTGTTCTAGTTACATAACATGTAACTTGTTATTTTAATGATCCTAACCATTGTTATGGTACTCTTAAATGTAATTTAGTTATGAGATAGTCAACCTGCTTAGTTGTGCCTTTGTTGTGTATTACTAATTTGTTTTAAGAATGTTGCTTCTGCACTGTATTATATAATTGGTTGTTGACTGTCATCTATGTATAGGTGAATGTAGAATGTTCTAGTCCTACCTCTACCTTTTAAGCACTTTCATTATAATCATGTATAGGTCATGATATGTCTAGTTTAAGACAGGTAGGGTCTCTCTCCACCCCCTTCTCTCCCTCCCTCCCATCTCTCCCTCCCCCTCTCTCCCTCTCTCTCTCTCTCTCTCTCTCTCTCTCTCTCTCTCTCTCTCTCTCTCTCTCTCTCTCTCTCTCTCTCTCTCTCTCTCTCTCACACACACAGGAGTTCTTTACTATACGTGTTCCTCCTACTCTCTTTGCGTTAGCGTTTGCGTTATATTTAATTCCTTGCGTTATTTTAAACTCCATCTTCATGTTACTACTTGCACAGCACATCGTGATCAAAGCGATTTGTTTACTTTAAGCGTTTTTATTCCCACGTCCCTTTTCCCCATCCAGTTCACATCCTGCCTCATTTTAGAGTGAGCCTAAGAACATGTTTATTAAAACAAAACGTAAGCACTAAATAGTACGACCATAGCAGAGTTTAATAATAAACGTCATTAAGGCGATGCTCTAGAATAAGTGTGAAAGCAGCATAAAGAGGACATTCGGTTCGGGTATAGAGGGGCCGGGTAGCTCAGTTGGTAAGAGCGTCTTGCTAGTAACCGAAAGGTCGCTGGTTCGAATCCCGGATTGGTCAACGTGTGATCATATTATTTTCCCCTTTACCAACAACTGGCCCGCTGGTGTCAGTATAAATCGGTCCAGTAGTCACCTATATGCGAAAGTGTCGTGTGACTATAATCTACAAACAAACAACAATCGATAAGGTCACCCCGCGACTCGAGCGCATGGACCCTGTAGTGAACAGGTCACTCAAAACCACACGCACACTATACTCCAGCTTGGTTAATTTGTAAACACATCGCCTTGGAGCATGTTTATCACACACCACTGCGTTATATCGGTGGAATACATGTGCCTATATTCTAAAAGAAAGAAGCAGTTTTGTGCTATAGCATTTATAGTAATATGTTCGCTTATTACATGATTTGTGGAGATTGTTGTTGGTGATGCATGGATTCTCTGCCATGTAACTTCTGACGAAGAGAAGTAGCGTTGCTGCCTCCTTCAACCCTCCCACCCCGCGCCTTACCTGCCCTTCTTTCTTCTCCTTAACCCACCTTTCTAATAAAACCTTTTTATTGCGAGATTATGACTGATGCAACAATTGTAATTGTGGTATGAGTGGGTAATACACGCGCCAGAAGGCAAAGGTCACACACAAGCTATAATATTGCATATTGCAGGACCACAGAGAAAGAGAGAGAGAGCGCGCGCTTCCGAACACTTGATGATCGTTTACAAATGAACTAATTACTCGGTGTTCAAAGCTGAAGACTTCCCATCAAATTTAACATTATCACAGTGCCTTACACTTTGAAGGTAAGGTGAAAGTCAGTCTTGGATACTTCTATCCATTCTGTATAGGAAGGCCACTGTTTGAGAGCCAAGAGCGTGACAGCCGTTTCGACCTTTGAAGGTTTGCATCGGCAACACACTGGGTCAACTCTGCTGAAGTGTGCAAGTCGAAACAGCTGTCGCACTCTTTGCTCTGAGTGGAGGAAAGTTTTCCAGAAAGATTGTCACTTTTTCTTCACAGTATAAGGCAGTGTGTTACTGTCAATTTTGACGGGAAATCTTCATGTTCGAACACGGAGTTATTAGTTTATTTGTACTGTAGTGGATTAGTCAGCTCCCAACGATGGCCGACGACGTGTAAGACAAATTACTATTCAAACAATAGTGTTTATACTTAATTTGGTAAAATAGTATGTGTTTTACTTTTAGCATAATGAAAATACTAGGAAAGTCACTTGAATTCTTTGAACAAAGGTTAATACTTTCTCATGTATGTTGAACTAGAAAAGTGTTCACTTCGTTTTGTTCTTCGTACAATTTCTTATGCTTTGTTCTTAGTACAATTTCTTATGCTATGTGCATTAAAAAAAATTATTTTCGACTCCCCCATATTTTTTCGGCTCGACTCTTTTTTGGGGGATCGTCTGGAAGAAAATACGAAAAAGTAAAAATTCGCACCCAATGTAAAAAAGGTTTAGAAGAAAAAAGCCTACCTACCGACCCTATTTTTGTGTCTTATGTTACCGTAAAGAAACATTTTTTGTTGGCCTAATCCAGGTATTCGTATTTTAAATTAGGCAGTGGAATGATGCAGAATCGCAAGTTTTTACAATAATAATTTCAAGATATCGGCAGGGACTATGCAACGTCGTAAGTTTCACAATTAGTTACATCAGCAGAAACTATGCAACGGCATACGTTTCGAAGTTAGTTACATTATTCATTTATTGTCTTGATGTGTCGGTTTGGTGTCAGCATGTTAAGTTTCTCTCTTTGCACGAACTAGGACTGACTTGGAGCACCATTGCTAATTAGACGCGGGCTTGAGTTGAAACGATTCGTTATAAAACTGTGACCAGTTCACGTCACAAGTTTCTCTGGTCGTTTACTGTTTGCTTCTGTTGGGGTTGAACTAGCGTTGACTGGTTTGAAGGAAGGAAGGTGAAAGAAAGAAGAGAATGAAAGTGATGACGACCATGGTGATGGAAGAAACGGCGAGAGACTGCGAGATGTGGAAGGGGTCGCTTCTTTCTTATTCCTACTCTGGTTTTTCAATCTACTATACTATATTCTTTACCCCCCGTGTGGTTGTCGGAGGTTTCGTTATAATTAGTACCCCCACTTTCTGGAAATGTAGTGCTTTAATTTCCACTGTCGACGTCTTTATCTTTTGTTGCGGTCTTTCTCTTTTGTTATTTCTCATTCCTACTCTGTCACGTACCTTTTTTCGTGAAAATTCTTCCAAAACCTCTCATTTGTGTATGTTATCTGTTGGGTCAGCTTGGGAATATTGGATGCTTTCTGCCAAATGGTCACTAAGGCTTCCTATATTATTCTTTAGCAATGTAGGCATTTTGTACGTGTTTTTTTTTATATTTTGTAATGACTTTTATATTGTTTTATGTTTTGTTTTTTGTAAACGCTTGGTTTGATAAATTAGAGCATCATCTGCGTGGGATGCGTTTATTGTAAAGTGACCGGCTGGGGGAGTGCCTTCAGTGTTACCACTAGGGTTATTTCAGCAGATCTTTTATGCGGATCAGGGTGAGTTCTCTTTCAACCACGTTGTGTTCCTGATTTTGTGGTCCTGATTCGGCTCTTTGCAGTCCGTTGGACCCTGTAAGCAATGAATAACTAACACTTTGCTAGGTGCATCTCACCTTATGGCTGTGTATTAATATAGGACATGGTGATGAACATGTTCCATATGGTTCTGGAAGGCTGTGATATTAGCTTAACATCATTTAGCCACTGCAATAGCCTTTCTTTGCTTTGGTCTGTCCAATTGTTCATGCCTTTAACGTTACATTATTACTTCACTACTACTAGACCATTTCAGGCCATGAACAAATCCTCGACATTTTATTTGTCTTAGACGTTCCCTTTTCGTGGTCCAGTTTTCCTCGCAACAATATTGACTTGGGGGAAAAGAGGTTTTTCAACGTCTAGCTACCGAGCGAGGTCGTTTGTGTTTTGTTGGAATCTATACTCGCTGCTGGTGTCTGACCCTGAACAGGAGGAGGCAGAGAATCAGAGATTCACAGTCTAGGCGGAGGCATCTCGCATTGAAGGCTCTTACACAATCATATAGGAGAATGCACTCTTAAAAGAAAATAGTTGCATTATCTTCTTATTCATTTTGTTGACCACGGTACACTTTTTTGCAATTGTGGACCAGTTCCCCCCCACCCCCCTCCCCTTTGTATTGGCATACGGTAAAAGTGCTGGCGCGGGAGCCTGGTAGTCTCTGATACTCGAGAAGGGGGGTGGGGGGTGGGGAGTGGGTGTCCCATCGTGTACCGGTAGTGAGGTACAAACAAACAAAGGGTTTGGCGTCGTGTTTGATCATAGATTGCCGCACATGACATAATGCACGCTGTCCTTCGGAAACTTGGACACAAGCCATGGGGTTGAGGACGACTCGGCATGTAGGGATTACGAGGTGACCTCCTCCTCCCTACCCAGTGGACTGGAATGCTCTTCCCTAGTCCTTCATGTCCCCTCCTCATCCCTTCTCCTTCATCGTCGATTTTTCATAAATTTGCTCAAGTATTAGTCTGATTTCATATATAATTTAAAAACTATCCGTTAGTTATTCATTGTTTATAGGGTCCAGCGGACTGCAAATTAAAAAAAAAAGTATATATATATATATATATATATATATATATATATATATATATATATATATATATATATATATATATATATATATATATATATATATAATAGAGCATATATATATTTTTTATTTATTTATTTGCAGTTCGCTGGACCCTATAAACAATGAATAACTAACGGATAGTTTTTAAATTATGTCACATCAGTGTATGGCTGTATTAATAGAACTAGATGCATAGGTAGTGGTATATTATTATTATTATTATTATTATTATTATTATTATTATTATTATTATTATTATTATACGTGTAGATTGTAGATTGTTTGATTAATTACCACGTACCTGAACGGCGTAACCTTTGTAGAGAGAGTTGCAATGGTGGCGAGGACGGCCTGGGGCACAGTGGCGGATTTTTGATGGTCGACACCGTTCTTTGAGGGGATGGCGTCTTTCCTGTTTGGCTCGACCATGTTTACCTCCGTTTCCCTGATGGCTACGCTCTGCATTCCATCCCTTTAGCTCCTATTTCCTCGCGAAAACACGAGCCGGGATTTTTGACGAGAAACAGATTCGTGAACGGTTTTGCATGCAGACATCAAAAGGGAATGAATTGTCGCAGTCGCAAAATAGGAAAATATTTTTCGTACATTTTTCAACATGTAGTTTTTCAAGCTTTAGAAACCTGTGTGATAGGTATAATGTTAGTAAATAAGTTTTCAGTTCGTATATCTTTGATATTCAAAGTATTCTTTATTTAGCGTTAAACACTGTTTGCACGGTTTTGGATTGATAAATTCTGTTGAAGCTGTTCATTTAGAGATAATGATGTAGGCGTAATGAGGTATGGATTTGATTCAGTTTTGTGGTTTAAACAATTGTATTATTCACGAGACAAGTAAACAAAACATGTGGAACATAAAGGGCACACAAAAGCAAAGCTTAAATAAGTGCTACACTCTGACAAATTATAACAATGACATGTCTCGGTTTTGTAGGACCTCAACCTACTCAATCTGCTGAACAAGTGGATATGTAGGTCGTCAGCATACAGCGCAACCCTTTATGCAAATATGACATTCCTTTATTAATCTTGCATTGTTTCGACGTGCAGTTCATCAGGTAGCCAGCTTATACGTCAGCTGTTGTCTGGGACAAATAGGAAAACTCGGATATTCTGCATTGCATGTCACGCTGATCGGTGTGTCGATCAGTAAGCAGGCTTTAGCTTCAAAGTCTGGAACAGACGCCAGTTCTCTATATTCAGACTCTCACTCCCCCGCCTCCCCTCAACCCTTATACATTGCCTTAACTCAGCTCCAATAAGGTGTCCCAGTAACGCCGCAGTGAAGGCATAATAGCCACTGTCCTAAGTGTTCTATGGAATTTGTTTTTCTAGAACTATCTTAACCTAGATCGTAGGGTATAACCATAGGTCTACCCTATTGGAAACCAAAAACAATTGTTAAGAACGATGTTGTGATGTTTTAAAAAAATATATTCATATAGTACAGTATGGCCTAGATCGTAAGGCCACAGCTATTCGTCTGCCCCTGTTAAACAAGTGGATATATAGGTCGTCAGACAAAATTATTATTCTGCATACAGATAGTTATCGATTAACAACAATTGTCCGTGTTGTGAAGAAATTATGACTTGTGGCTTACAAGCAGTATCCTATGTGTATTTTGGAATTTAGTTTGTATAGTTTTGTACCAGATTGCAAGCCACAGCTGTATCTATCATTTTTTAAATCAGAGACGCGCGTGACAATAGTATTCTTTCTTTGGCATTAAACACTGTTTGCACGATTTCAGTGACAATGGTGATTTGATTTAAGCATAGTCCTAGCTGTAGTCCACAGTTTGTTTTCCACCTTGTGTCTTTGATCGGAGGCCAGATACTCAATCGATCGGCTTACCTGATTTGAAGCCAGAGATTGTTTACATTAGTCTGGGGATTTGGGGTGGGGATGATTACAATCACTGTACTGTTGACTTGTAAGTGTTAGTATGGAATATTTCTTCACTGTATCCATGTAAGCCATAGGTATTTATCTACCACGGTAAGGGGTGGTACGCATGAAGTTTACAATAAAGTCGTACACAAATTTTGCCCTATAGTTCCAAACTCTATCATAGCTATGGGCGGTCTTGCACTGTCCGTAGCTACGAGCGATAGATAGGTGTGACGTAGCGATATATTTGTAGCCCGCATCGAGGATTACCCTCTGCAAAGGATTTTAGCCAACCGGAGCACTTGAAAATGCGTACGTACGTCATCTTCGCACCATTGGAGTGTAGGGCCAGAAACGTTATGTCACAGCCCGCGTAATATGTAGGATAGAAGCAAAGAGAGGTGATGTAGGTTTGGGCCAGTCTCAGCTACGCAATGTGGAAGAAAAGCTGAGCTAGTTTTATTAGACCGCGCCTGTCATGTTAGTAAGTACTTCCTTTGAAATTCCAGTTCGATGAAAAGGGATTTAGCTACAGTTGATGCGATGGAACCGATATATAAACGCCATTGAGGAGCCAGTTGGAGCGATGCAGATAGTAGTTGTAGCGAACAAGTACGACAAATTCTAGGTCGTCTTCAACAACTTCACGTAAATCTATGATGTCGGCACGCTGAAATAGAAACTTCGATCGGGTTTCTTGACCATCATAACAATCAAAAGATTTCAAACGATCCCTAAATACGCGTTCTCGTCGAAATGCTCTTTGAAACACAAGTTGATCCAGAAGCCTGTTGGAAGCCATGTTTACGCATGCGCTTTTGAGCGAAGTTTTGGGTATTTCTTACTTACAGAGTTTCAACAAGGGGGTAGCAACCGTAAAGTTGCGACTGAATTTACGAACGGCTGGAGACTTACGAACGCTCATGCACACGTTTTTTTGGCCAAATTGCCCATTCGTAACTGTATGCTTTGTTTGAGTGATGGATGTGTATTTGGTGTGTGTGAGGGTGGATGAGACAGGTGAGCGTGTATGTTGGTATAGATCGCCGCGCTTTGAGCCTGGTTGATTTGGGGAAAGGCGCGTATATAGCATCCTGTATTATTATTATTATGCTTAAAATATATGTACGGGTAAATGATCAGGGCGTTAATGCACTCCACCCCAGAATTCTTGGCCTGTCGTCTGAACCGTTCCATGGATTTTTCCATTTACAACCTCTTTAGAAGAGAAGAGCTGAGTTTGTTGTTGTCTTAGTATACCTGGTCGTATGTAGGTCTGGCCGATATCCGGTCCCAATAGGTTATTAGCTTTCATGTATTTTATCACGGGTACATGGAGCAAGCACAGTCGGGGCAAGGCATTTTTGCATACCGCAAAACAAGGTACATGACGCCTACGGTCATATGCAAAGTTAAATCAGAGCGCATCATATTAGATGCTCTTGCAGATCACGAAGGCAAAGTCAGTATATTGGGGGGAGGGGGGAGAGGGGGGAGGGTAGACCAATCTCCAACCTCCGTTATGACATTGATGGATTGGCTAGAGAGGTACAAGAACTTGAACAGCCGGTCAAGAGGCTTGACACCACCACCAGAGCCCATGGAATGAAAATAAGAGCAGAAATGACCAAAATGATGACCAACAACACCAATGGCATCAACATGGACAAAGTGCAAGGTCAATCCCTCAACACAGTGCATAGCTTCAGATATTTAACAGCCTTTGTATCTGACAATGGGTACCGAAAGGAAGTCCTCTCCGGATCGCACAAACAACTGCTGCCCTGACAAGGTTGAAACCCATTTGGAAAGGACCGTCAGTCTACATTCCAAGTTAATGCTGCTGCGCTCCCTTGTCTTCTCCATCTTCCTATACACATGCGAAACATAGACCCTCACAGCAGATCTACAACGAAGAATACAAAGCATGGAGATGAGGTGCTACAGAAGACTTCTGGGCATTTCCTAAACCGAGCACATCACCAACAACGAAGTCCGACAGTCCATCACACAAGACATTATATAACACGATGACATGCTCAGTGGTGAAGAAACGGAATATCCGATAGCTTTGCAGAGACCACGGTGCAAGGAGGCAGAAGAAGAGGGAGACAGAAAAAGAGGTGGGAGGACAACAATCGAGAATGGACTGGCTTGACACTGAGCGAAGCCATGAGGGGTTGCTGAGTACAGAGAAAGATGGAGTACGCTGGTTAAATGATCATCTGTGGTGACCCAACGACCTTTATTTATGGGATAGTGTAGGATAGGAAGACATGTATAATTGTACACCCAATGCATTAAATGCACAGAATGTTGAATAGAGAGAGAGAGAGGAAGGGGTGGGGGGGGGGGAAGGAAGGGATTTGCTAGTGTGGGAAAATGTTAGGAGACTGACACAGGAAAGAAGCCGTGGTACACACATTCATAACTGAAACCGACTCACAGATCGTTTATTATGCTGGGCAGTAAAAAATGTCTCATGACGATAATCACTCTAAAATCGCTTTAGGGCATTTTGAGTGTTGAATCTGAAACATAATGCGTGAGAATAAGTTGTGAAATTCATATTTCACACGTTTTTAATCTTAACGGATAATGTTTAAGTCACTAAAAGCGTTGTGTGGAAATGAGATTATGTTTAATATTTTGTTGCCACGTGACGTGATCTGGAATAATAGATTGAGTGGGGGGAGGGAGGGAAAGAGAGCTTCGCGTGTTTGCCGGTGCTTCGCTTCTCCGGCATGTATCGACTTGACCATTTGTAACGTAATTTAACACACTGAGACGCGTGGTATATTTGCACGAAGGGCGAGAAAGGGTAAAATGTCGCCACTTTGCCACTAAAGGATATGTGTTGAATGTATCTTAAAATAAACACGAATTAGTTAGTGTCTTTAAATAAATACTAGTATCTTGTTTGACGTCTCGACGAAGAAGACACTCAGTTAGGCACGTTCCATATAATTATACAGAACGTAAGAGCTTGAGACAAGTCTTCTTAAACGATTTAAACAATTGAGTACGTGTATCACGAAATGTATTCTGTATTGGAAAAAAACAAAAAACAATATGTCGAAATTCTAACATTAAACAGATTACTATACCGAACTGTATACGAAAGTTATCAAAACTAATATACCAGAACTAACGAATGGAATACTAAATATTCCGCAGGTATTCAGTGTATGTTTTGCAAAAAATATATCAGTATACTATTTTTATTTGAATGTTCAGTTTTATTTGAAATGTATGTGCCTCAAGGTTCAGGCGAATCGATCATGTGTTTATAAAGTAGATTTGTGCCCTGTACGAAGGTTATTAGAATTCAATTATATTTGATAGGGCGGAAAATTAAAGTCCGATCCTTCACACTTGCTCATTTTGATAGTTAATTCAAGTCTCCTTGCAAACTGTACACGCTTTATCTGAATACAGACTAGGCAAGCCTTAAATATATTTGATTTCTAGGTCTGTATCGTGATCGTAGCAAGTCAAGTGACCGCCAGTTTCACTTGTGACCTTGGACCTATTTTAGATTGTACTGTTGTAGTTTGTTTGCCTTTCTCTAGTTCTTTCCCTTTGTCAGGTATTCTGATGATAGGCTGCCATCAATCGTAGGATTGATGATATTATTACAACAATTAACAGTTTCGTGTGTTTGAGTTTGCATACCTCAGCCGTTAGATTTATTTATTTTTTTTAAAATCTTGGTTTGTCTCGGTAACGTCTTTCCTTTGGTCACACCATCAAGTGTTAAGATGTTGTACTATCATCAAATCTGTCATCAAAATGACGTTACCAGTCGCGTGAGAATGGTTTAGTGTGTCACAATCTGTAATTATACTATGGTAGTGTCGTGCAAGAACTGTTCGGACTAATATAATCAGGTCGCGGCGAGAAGGATGAAAAGTTAGGTCGCGGCAAGAAGGAAGAAAGTTGCGTGAGAGACTTTAGCTTAGAAGTTTGTCACGATCGTATGTGGGTGCGGTACTTAGTGAAACAACGCTTATAAACTATAGTAAAAGACTGGTCATTATGGAGATCTACACGACTGCAGTACTATTCTATATGACATGCCCGCATGAACATCTTGGTACACTTTAAAGGTTTCGTTTTCTGTGGGGGTGGGGAAGGGTGACAGACTTTACTGCCCACTGGCGAAAGACTCGACTTAATTATACAGTATTCACTTGGGAACACTTACACTCCACCCCTTTTTCAGTGACATGTGCGACTTTTTAGACTGTTGAAAGCTGCAAGGGAAAAAAACAACTCGCCAATGATGTGAGTGATAGTAACAATGCGATTCTTAGACAAAACATGTAAACAATAGGATCTATCAGTAGAATTGACTGATTGATCATATACTATTGGGTTAACGGTAAAATGGGAATGGTAAAATAATGGCTTTTATGCAGCTCGGCACAAAATAAGCACTTTCCTGAGCTGTTGTGCTAACAGTTTTTGGACAACAGGTGGAAACAATAGCTTGAGGAAGCCAAGCACTTGTAATGAGTTCTATAAACAAGGTTCCTATGGGTCTTTCGTTTTGCTAGTCTCGACTTGATTAGCCTGTCAGCCTGCTTTGTTAGAGGGCGAAGGTCAAGAGCTTTTTTTTGCAGCACGGCTCATTGTTGCCGTCAGCCAGTGTTGAATATTTTCTACAGCCCTCTATGGTCCGATTCGGCTCCTTGTAATCCGCTGGACACTTTAAACAATGATTAACTAACTAGCCCACCACGGTCCATGTCATTCGTCCTTCTATTCCTTACCCTGACAGACCAATTCTATTTTCGGTTCCACTTGACTTAGTAAAGGCACTCTTTTCTTAAGAGCTGGAAATATCCCTATTCAATAAGTGTGCGTCAAGGATGCCTATTCTCTCCAACACTCTTCACCATCTTCCTAGAGCGCATCGTGTCAGATGCCCTTGCAGATCACGAAGGCAGTCAGCATAAGGGGTAGAGAAATCTCATTGATGGAGTGGCTTGAGAGGAACAAGAACTTGAACAGCTGGTACAGGGGCTTGACACCACCTCTAGAGCCTATGGAATGGAAATAATTGCAGAGAAGACCACAATGATGACCAACAACACTAATGCAATCAACATGGACATCAAAGTCCAAGGCCAATCCCTCAACACAGTGCATAGCTTCAAATATTTAGAAGACGGAGACATGGGTCCCCGATAGGAAGCCCTCTCCAGGATCGCACAAACAACTGCTGCCCTGACAAGGTTGAACCCCATTTGGAAAGACAGGACCATCAGTCTACATTCCAAGTTAAGGCTGCTGCGCTCCCTTGTAGAATACAAAGCTTGGAGATGTGGTGCTACAGAAGACTTCTAGGCATTTCCTATACCCAGCATATCACCAACAACGTAAGTCCGACAGTCCATCACACAAGCCATTGGACAACACGATGCTCACAGTGGTGAAGAAACGGAAACTCCGATGGTATGACTTCGTCACCAGAGCATCAGGCCTTGCAAGGACCATCCTGTAAGGCACTGTGCAAGGAGGCAGAAGAAGAGGGAGACCGAAAAAGAGGTGGAAAGCCAACATTCGAGAATGGGTTGGCTTGACACTGAGCGAAGCCATGAGGGTTGCTGAGGACAGAAAGATGGAGTACGCTGGTTAAACGATCATCTGTGGTGCCCCAACGACCCACGAGTTACGGGATAGGATAGGAACCTCACTGTAGTTATCTAAGTGCAATCCCTCTTTCATTCTTTGCTCCCCCTCCCTGATCTAATTATTTCTTACAGTCGCATTCTGATAACTGTTTTTCTTGTATAGTCTCGCTCGCAATAATAGTTACTCCTAAGACTAGTTCACACTTTTCTCGCTGAGAACTAGACCCTTCCCAAATTCCCAATACGACTAGCCCGCATTTTCCCCGGACAGGTTTAAACTGTCCACGGACAGGTTTAAACTGGCAAAGTAGTATAATCGAGTCAAGAGAGGGGTCCAGCTGATCGAGATGACATTAACAACTGGAGTCCAGATAGGATTTACGATAAAATAGGACGGGTGACGGTAGATGCCATTGTCCCGGTGACACAATTGTTCCAACTAGATTGTATTATGACGCAATGGATGGGATGGTTGGTTCTAGGTGATGATTGTTGTGCTGGTGTTTATGATTGTTCTAACTATATGAGGTTGTAACTGTGACGCGTTAGATGGCCATGACCAAAAGCTGCAATTTTAAAAAAGCCCTTTCATGTGTAAGCAGCCGCGATAGTAGCTCCAGCTTGTTCCTCTTTGTATGTATACAGCACTTCAACATCCTTTTAGGCAGAAATGACTTGTTCTTTACCCCTCCTTTCTTATTTTTACGTATCCTGTCCCCATTTGCTTTACATTAATTAGTCTACCTCCAACGCACACGAAAATGAGTACCAAATGCCATCTGCCTCACCATTTGTCGTCTGGGTCTGCCTCTTCTTTCCGCAGATATATTAAAACTAATTTCTCATTTTCCAGCATGTCCCTTTATTTTATTTAATAATAACAATAAGAATAATTATTTATTTATTTATTTATAAGGCGCTTCCCTCGCAGAGATCAAAGCGCACACAAACGCACCCATACACACCATATGTACCGCACAGACACGCACACACAAATAGCAGCAATAAAAATAGCGGTTCAGCTGTATGTGGCAGTAAAAAGATGTCTTCAACTTTTTCATAAAAGAGTTGTAGGATGCCGCATGGCGTACATCGGCTGGGAGGCTATTCCATATCAATGATCCTTGAAAAGAAAAGGATCTCTCACCACATGATTTGTTTTTCATTGCTTGAGATTTTAGTTTCATGGTGTCATTACCAGAGCGGAGAGAGAGATCTTGGTGTGTAGATATGGAGGAGGTCTGACAGGTACCGAGGGGTGTTGTTTGATGGTGCATTGTAGCACACGCATGCTATCTTATATTGTATCCTTGTAGACACTTTAAGCCAATGGAGTTCTTTGAGAAGGGGGGTAATATGTTGGCGTCTTTGTGATCTTAAAATCAAACGTGTTGCAGAATTTTGAACTTTTTGAAGTTTCTTTGTAAGGAAATTTGGGGCTTCCGCAAGTAGACTAATTTTAATTTATTGATCTATTAAGTCATTTTTTGATGCCTGTAAATTGTCAACACTGAAACTGTCCGTGTGTATCAGGGTTCATGTTTAGAGAGTAGAGTGATGTGTGCTCTGTATCAAGCATAGAGATATGGAGCATTATACATTTACATATTATTGTTAGTATTATATGACCTTGCTCTAAGGAGAGCGTAAGATGATGACATGACAGAGGCTTGTAATTGTATATGTGTTTGGCTTCTCTCTGTGCCCTTCTTTCACTAGGGCATAGACTGTAAACCAATCTTTAACGCTGATAGTTCTATGGCTTAGACTGCATCAATGGTCGTCCGTTGCCGCTTGCTGTGAGAGCTGGACAGTCGCGGACGTGACATATAAGATGTTTTTTCCTATCTATGACAAACTGACCAGGAGAAGGAAGTGTTTCATTTGTTACGTGAGGTGTAATGTGAGGAACTAGAACGCTATTTATAATATATATTCCTTTCCTATCAAATAAAATTATTATTATTATTATTATTTTTATTGTATTTCTTTATTTATTATTATTATTATTATTTTTACATTGAATTAATGGTAGAAATTTTCAAGTTACAGAAGAGTAAGTTACAATGGGATTGATGATAGATTTTTTTGTTTTCCCTTATTTAACGTCATATATTTATTGCACACAGTTCATTACTGAGCCAAGAAAGTTTGTAGGTGGGGTTGATGTTGACAATTCTCATATTCTGTGTAAGCCATAGCGTTAACGACGATGAAAAGGAGCGGATGTCAGCCGGTAGTCAGATAAATGATGTGTTTTTCCCACACGACATGATACACCATTTCCCCCTAGCTAGTCACACCTGCGCACGTAAAAAAAAGTTTGTATTTTACAAGGATGAATTGTAGGATGGGAGAAATTGGTATAAAGAAAAGTGGTATTGAGGTGTGGTGGGCAAGTGACTAAGGGGACTACTTGAGGAATCGGCGCAATTTCAACATTTATAATAATTGTATGCCTAATGCTCAGACTATCCTGACTCCTTGGGCCGCCTCCTCCCCCTACCCAAAATCTGCCCCAAATTGCCTCAGTTATGCACAGTGAGTGACTTGAACGTCACATCAGTTGGAAGGCTCATTTGTCAAAAATATATATTTCGAGTCAAAAGAGCAAAAGAATGTTGCGACAGAAATGTCAATCGAGGGCTTGTTATTGTTAATGTGGAGAGGGTCATGACCGGGGAATTTTTTTTTACCAAAAACAAAAGTGTATAATTCGGTCACGAATTTTTAACCTAATCCTTTGTCTATTTATCAACCTAGTTTGACTCGATACATTTTTATCAATATCATCTTTCGTTCTAAACCTCTCAATGCACTCAGAAATTTAATGCAGTGCATCAGTCATCTTTTCCTGAGCCTGTATCATATTTTCAGTTCTGTTTTTAGTCTCCTTTCACGTTTATAACTATTTCGCCAGGTTTGTCTTGTAACGGGACTTTCAACGTTAGCTGTGCTTACTGTAGACTTCTAAATTTTATATAATCTTCGGTATTGCATTGCTCCCTTTGTAACCTAAGCTAATTCTTGGTGTTTTTGTTCCTGTTTGTCTTTCCCTTTGTCGCGGCTAACGTTGTTATAATATTCATTGTAACCTAACCAGGACATTCACTGAGTTTCACGTTATTCCCATTTCACCGCCTTCTCATCTGACCGCCGTTGTGGTGTCGTAACCCTGGTGGTGGTTTCACCTGTACTCTGCATAGTGTATATTGGATTTCAATTGTCATTTCCCCACAGAGGACTTACCGTTTATGTTTTGTCGGTTGCAGTGTTTCGTCCCTTTTGGGGTTGGCTTCGTTCTCGAAGCTGACAAGCACTTCTGACGACGACTGGGTGGATCGTCTGAACCATTTATACACGGTCATCTTGCTGGTCATCTTCGCCGTGTTCATCTCTACTGGCCAATATGCCGGCAACCCGATTGAATGCTGGACGCCAGCGCATTTCACGGGGTCATTTGTAGCGTATACAAAATCATACTGCTGGATTAAAAACACGTACTATATCCCCATGTCCGATTCCATTCCAATTGAGCACCACAGGCGTGATTCAGAGGAGCTGACCTACTACCAATGGGTGCCTATCATCCTGCTGTTCATGGCATTCCTCTTCAAGTTCCCCTGCCTGATTTGGAGAACCTTGAACGGCGGCTCCGCAATCAACCTGGACAAGATCACGCAGATGGCTGTGTCTACACAGCTGGAGTCACCTGACAAGAGAAAAGAAATTATCAGGAATATTGGTTTGTACATGGACCGCTGGCTGGAGGCACACCGCAACTACCATATGAACGCCCTCATCCGCATGCGTCAAAGACTGTCCAAGATTTTCTGCTTCCTGTGCGGCAAGCGAGACGGTACCTACCTTACTGGTCTGTACATTGCCATCAAGCTGCTGTATCTCATCAACGTCATTGTGCAGTTCTTCGTTCTCAATGGCTTCATGGGCAGCTGGTTCAACCTGTATGGCTTTGAAGTTCTGAACGGCCTCGCCACTGACCACGAGTGGAAGGATTCTCCACGCTTCCCAAAGATCACCCTTTGTGATTTTGACATCCGCCAGCTGCAGAACATCCAGCGCTACACTGTACAGTGCGTGCTGCCCATCAACCTCTTTAACGAGAAGATCTTCATCTTCCTGTGGTTCTGGCTCTGCTTGGTGGCAATCTGCACGGCCGGTAACTTCCTGTTCTGGATCTACCGAGCCTTCATCCATCACAGCCGCCTGGCCTGGATCAAAAAGTACCTGCGCTCCATGGACGAGCTGAAGGGCGAGATGGACAAGAAGTTCGCCAAGAAATTCGCTGACGAGTATCTACGTGACGATGGTTGCTTCGTCCTGCGTCTGGTAGCCAGGAACTCCACCGACATCGTGCTGGCGGATCTCATCATGGAGCTGTGGAAGATCTTCAAGGCCAAGCCTACTCTTAAGGCCTTGGAGAACGACTTCCTCAACGAGCCTGCAGCTTAAGCAGCAAATAT